>OX439131.1:47964421-48509421 GCA_949318235.1 Ecdyonurus torrentis | reverse complement strand
CAACTTTTGCAACGCTTATATTTTTAGAGTTTTCTGTGCTGCTATTTGTGCCTCAAAAATGAAGTAATGTAGGCGTAATATTTTTCTAACACATGCAAGGGGATGACACTTCTATGTGTTAAAGTTCTTTAACGCACGCTCGCGCACACACGCAAGTGCCATGTACATACAGCACGCGACTACCCGTGCACGACGTGATTTATCTGTAGCATTGAGAGAGAGAGAGAGAGAGAGAGACGCATTGCTGTGAAGAGAAATACGACACAATTAATATGCATGTATAACGTATAAGTATGTACTTAACGTACGTAAAATATCAGCAGTTCATCGATTTTAACATCGTACTCTCTCTCTCTCTCTCTCTCTCTCTCTCTCTCTCTCTCTCTCTCTCTCTCTCTCTCTCTCTCTCTCTTCTCTCTCTCTCTCCCAAAAACATACCTGGGTTTTTAATATTATTAAACTTTTATATAAAAGTTATGAATATGTAATATTTTAACGTACGTTTTTTAGATATTAAATTTTTAATTATAACCGAAAGTTTAAAACAATTTAACATTGATTATATACGCATTCATATCAAGAGCACAAGTTTGATGTTAAAGTTTATATAACGTGTAATGAAGTCTGGCTTATGAAGCTGTTCAAATATACGTAGAGCAGAGCGCTCGAGGCCTTTTTTTTTATTATTATTATTTCTCTTAGTGGATTTATTTTATTGAATAATTAGCTTGGATTGATAAGAATGAAACTTTGAAGTTTGATTTTAACAATTTTTTTAATTATTTGAAATTTATTTACACAAAAATTTTATTATCTAAATTTAGTAATCGTTAGTTAAACAAAATACATTTGGTAACTTATTTGATTGAGATGGGTTCTGTGGTATTAAAGCGTGAAATCAGCTACTACGGGATTTAATTAAAAAATAAATAAATAAAAATCTAAACTTAAGCACATTGCTAAATAAGAATAAAGTATCTTCTAAAATGTAAAAAAAGGGGGGGGGGTCACCAGGCTAGATTTTAAATTTTGAATTTTAGTCCTATAAGAGCCGATGTTAATGTCAATAATTATTTTCTGTCTTATCTGATGGTCACAGGTTCTGAAAATTTCATCATGGATAGCTGTTACTGTTGACTTTCAAATGTCATTTTTTTTTTTTTTTTTTTTTTTTTTTAGATTTTAAGATACAAGCTATCTATATAACCTTAAAGGAATAGACCAGAGAAAAACATAAGCATTTACATCACAGCATACTTGATGGGACTTACATAAATAACTTTAGTTTATCTCAAAATCCCGTAGCAGAGATTAGAAAATTCAATTTATGCAACCCGCACAACATTTTCATATTAATTTTTGCATGTTTCTGACGTCATAAACATGAATATTCGCTTAAATTGCATACTTTCCAGTATTTTCACGCTCTCTCGTGGGGCTACATTAACATTCTGGTAAAAATTGTCATCAGTTTTGAAGATCCCATTTTGTGTTTATTCATTAAAAAGCCCATGTTGTTTTATGTGGTCTATGGCTTTAAGTATTAGCTGCAAAACATATGGCGTTGACTTTGTATGATTGCAACTACCCTAAATATATATATATATAATGTTTGCTGCAGTGTCTGTCTGACTTTGTGTTGACAAACAGTAGACAAGTCTTAGACTGCGCAGACTTTGCATTACTAGATATATATATATTATGTACAATATATCAACATATGTCTATGTATAAACAAAGCTTGTCATAAGTTGTGACTCAAGTCTTTGTATTGTCATTCACAATCTTCAAGCTAGCAGACATAACACAAACTTACTTTGACTACGGCATAATATATAACACACACTAGGGTGTATGTATTCATGTTAATGTCGACGCCAAATTAAATTAAATTAAAATTAGACTTGTTCTAAATTTTTTTTTTACTTTTATAGGGATTTGAGTTACGTTTCCTGATAGCCTAATGTTGGATCACTCAATAACATGAACAGCATAGGAAAATAACTCATTTTTGCCATTTTAAACATATATTTAGCAATATTTTTGAAAGCATCGATGCTGTTGATAGGTTGGATTAGTATCTCGTGAGTAAAATAATAATAACCAAAAGTTAACTGATTTTTCAAAGAAAATAGCCAAAAACAAATTGAGCAATGTTATTCACTACTCCAGTATGGCCTCCAAGCGCATTAAATATGACGTCATCCGCATACACCCTATATATAGAACACATTATTTTTAAACATAAAGTACAAACATCGTACAAGTATTTTAAAGTTATTGTTCTAACTGCACTAGATTTCTGTACAAATAAGGCTAGTTCCGTTATGTTATATTTTAAGAATATGACATTATTAGAGAACCCGCTCCCGTGCTCATCATCATGATATGTTCCACGTTCGCAACGTATTCGTTAGTCGTTATTCGTCACCTCAAACCTGTGACTTTTTGTATATTTTATCTCGTTATTATGATGTCCCACTTCAATGTACACTCACTCTCACATAAAACTTTACTATATTTCCCAATGACTAGAGATGTAATGCGCGATATAAGACAAAAAGTACTGCGAGGAAACTACAAAAAATTTAATGGGTAATTTTATTTTATATTCTAAAAGAAGACATTGTCCTATGAATCAATACAAAATGAATTTCTAATTTTTGAGTTTATTTTGTATTTTTATATGTTTTTTGAAAGTCACAAAATGACGTCACAGACTGCACCTTATGGATGTGAGCATAGGAAAACGTTGCAGCCTCTGACGTCATTTCGTGACTTTAAAAAATTAATTAAAAATACATAATGAACTCAACAATTATAAATTCACATATCAATCGATTCAGGACAATGTACTATTTCAGAACATGCAATAAAATTACTTTTTTTTTTTTTTCTTTTTTGAATTTGACATCCCTCTGACTACATTTTTTTCACCTATATATATTCTGCACGTTGCGGCACGCGGTGGCATGCTGTCTCTCTCTCTATCTCTCTTTCTCTCTCACACACGCACAACTTGCTAATGTTTTTATTTTTATATCTTATATACATACACTACAAAAATACTTAGCTAGTGACAACATAGGTTCAATCATTCACATAGCCGCTATACATTGTGAGGTATATCTTACATAAAACTATACCGCTATTGTCGCTAGCTTTTTGTTTTTACAGTGTACCTAACTATTTATCTCACTTGACAACTCCATTATCAAGATATGATGTCATTTGTTACAAAGAACAGTGTACAATTCAAGTTACACACAATTATCTTTGTTGGACTATAATAATACAAGAGCTTTTTATTAAGAGGCCTACACAAAAAAGTACAAACTCACTATCATGGTCCTCTGGCATTACAGATTGATTTGCCAGAGTAATTTAAATACAGTCCACTCTAAAAAATAAACGTTTAAAAAGCTTTTATAGTTTTGCAATGCTTTAAGTATTATTTGGAATAAATGGTTATGACGTATAACTAAGCGTTGAAAAATTAATGATCAAAGCGTTAGTGACGTCATAAGCGTTAAAACCGAATGATAAATATGTAGATTTGCAACGGCCAGGTTTAACATTTATTTCATTGTGAGTCTATAACGTTTGTGACGTCATTTACGTTTTTATCGTTAGGTTGCCAACGTTATAACCGTTAGTTTCACCATTTTTAAAGCATTTTTAAACTGTGAACCAACTTTTTTACGTTTATTTTTAATAGTGTATATTTACATTTCTGTATAGAAGATAATATTTAATTAAAGTAGTAATATATAGGAACTGAAACCATTTCCAGTATTGGAAATATTATAGAAATATTCTTTAAATAATTTTATTTAATATTCTACATATATGATATATCTACAATTTATTTTATAATAAGAGCAACCACATTATCTTCCATGATTATATTCAATTATTAAAAAATCTATATATACGAAAGGTTATAAGGTTGTTTCTTAGCACAATAACAAATTAATTAAATTGTTATTGTATTAGGTAATAATAATAAAAAATTCTTTCTATCTTTCTTTTTTTCTTGCCCAAAATAATAAATTAATTTTATTTCGAGGCCAACAAAAGTACATACATATCCACTTAAATGGTCCTCTAACTTTTTTTTTTTTTTTTTTTTTTTTTTTTTTTTTTTTTTTTTTTTTTTTTAGCAATAATCACTTGTCAAAGTATTTTATAATTTTTCGTTTCATACAATCCACAGTTCTTCATTAGAATATTATACAGAATATTATACAAAAATATATATTTATACTATTATATATTTGAACTGGATAGAATAAAGACATTTGTAACAATTATTTTATCTTATTTAGAGATTGGTGAAATACTATACAGAATTACGTAAATATAATGTTTAAATTAACTGTATGCTAATTCTTAAAATTTGAGGTTATACATTGCAATAACAATAATTAAAATATGTATACTCGACTCAAAAAACCTCAGTCGATTTAAATCGGACATGCCTAAAGTATCGCCCATTGTTACATTTGAGGAGAAGGAGAGCGGCTGGGCGATACCGTAAAAAGTCAAACGGCAGGTAACTCAGGTTTTTTGAGTCGAGTATGTGCTGCATGTATCTCCAGGATGCAATATATTAGTTTTGGTTGACAACAATCAATTAAGGTTTAACCTCAGACCTAGCAAAAGCAAAATATCTCAAAATTGGTTCCACAACTTTTTTTAAAAACTTTAAGGAAGTTAAAAAATGTCATGATCTACGAGCTCCAGTTAACAGAATATTCAAACAATATTTGTGACTCGAGATAATTAGGATTGAAATTTGCATATGATTAGCATTGTGTTTTTGTTTTTTCAATTTAAAAATTTTTTGGTTCGACAACTTTTTTTGAAACTTTCTGACGTTATAGATATGTCTAAGCTCTATCGATTACTTTTTGTTTTATATTTCAAAATTATTTCTGGTTCGAGAAAATTAAGCGTCAGTTTGCCTATTTGAATAACATTGATTTTGAATTTCGCGGCAAAATAAAAATGGTTAAAAATTAATTGTGAGTAATGTATGGCAATTATGAAGAAATTATACTTAAACTTCTATTTTGTAAAGATGAGATCTATCCAAAAATAATTTTTAAAATATTTTACGATAAGTTTTTGAATAAAGGGGGCGTTCTAGGTCTGAGGTTCACCGTTAAATATGTCAGTATTTTTGTACTACTTTGTGTACATATGAAAAACAAAAAGTTGTGATAGACTTTATGTGTAATCTATTAAATCGTTTGGTATACCTAAAGTTTGAATCGTACAGGCATTAATTTAAATCATAATGCTGTGTCATATACGCGACTCAAATAACTTGAGTTACATGCCGTTCCACCTTTTACAATATCGCCCTTCTCCTCAAATGTGACAATGGGCGATACTTTAGGCATGTCCGATTTAAATCGACTGAGGTTTTTAGAATCGCGTATAGATAAGTTTTATTTTGTACGAATATTTTAGAGAAAAGAAATCCAACTACGTGGCCGCCATCTTGTCAAGTCCCCTGTAAGGTAGTCAACCAGTTGGACAGACGTACCCAACTGGCTGCATACCTTGCAGGGGCTCAACTTATTTCTTATGTAATTTTAATTTATTTTATGTGTTTTTTTGCAATAAAACCTATTTTGAATTGAAATTATTCAGATTGCCATGATTTACACGAGCAACATTGCAGACACATCAATTGTATGAAAAATACACTATAATTATTTATGTGATTTTAAAATATTGACGTTTTATGGCATAAAAGTTAAGGCTTGTTAAGAAATAACACGCGTTGTTATGGAGAAAAAGCAAAATTTTTAGGCTGACATTTAAAAACTTTGCGCACTGATAGCAGCATTATGCCTTTTATGACTAGCAAAAAAAAAAAAAAAAAAAAAAAAAAAAACTACAACTTTAAAATTTTCATACTTTTAAAATTGAAAAAGCTTGACGATGAATGAAATTAATGTTTTTTTTTTCTAATTAGCATTTTTCTTGTATTTCAAAGAAATGTTATCTCCTTAAACAAACTAATAGTACTGACCCTAAAAATTTCAAAGTTGGACGTTTTCTTTGGCAGTTATTTAATTTTCAGACTGAAAATGTTGCTGCTTATCAATAGCAATGTGTTGACAGACTTGGACCGGAAATTGTTAAAAGAGGAACTATATTTTCACGAAAAAATTTTGTACTTTCTTTATTTCCAGCAAAACAAACACTATAAATTTGAACTGACATCGAGTAAATTTATTCATTTATTTATTTATTTATTTTTTCCCAAAAAAAAATTTTTAAAGTTTTTAATTTGACTAAAATTAGCTGCTAAAATTTGAATTTCCAAATTTACATGTAATTTTTAAAGTGTAATAACTTAAATATTTGATCGTGTTTTCACATGTTTGACGTAAATAAGTAATATTTCTTCTTTACTTTGTGTTAATATTATAATTAGTGACCGTCTAGTCTGCGAGATATCAGTCGGTCACCCTTAAATAATTATTAACTTTTTCCTAACCTCCAGCTCAAGAATACACGTAATTTGAATATTAAAAGCGGCCAACTTTACGCTTGCACAGCTAGATTTGGCTGAAGTAAGATTTAATAATGTTTTGACACTTATATCAGTAAGTTTTCATGCTTTAATAACTTTGTATGTTAAAGTTAAAGGACTTTAGAACTTACTGTACTGTACGTACATACCAAAACTTGTATTTAATATAATTTGATTAGTTTTAGAGAAATAGCTTAAGTTAAACTATTTCCCTTACTTGCGAGATAGTTGTAAAGTTTGAGGAAGTTTGATTTGTGTTTCTCTGTCTTTCTCTCTCTCTCTCTATCTCTCTCTCTCTTTCACTCTCTTCCTCTGTTTCTCTCTATCTCCCTCCCTCTCTGTGTCTCTCCCTCTCCCTCTCCCTCTCTCTCTCTATCTCCCTCTCCCTCTCCCTCTCTCTCTCTCTCTCTCTCTCTCTCTCTCTCTCTCTCTCTCTCTCTCTCTCTCTCTCTCTCTCTCTCTCTCTCTCTCTCTCTCTCTCTATCTCCCTCTCGCTTCTGTCTCTTGCTCTTTCTCTCTCTCTGTCTCTATCTCTCTCTCTCTCACTCTCTCTCTCTCTCTCTCTCTCTCTCTCTCTCTCTCTCTCCTCTCATAGAAAGATATGACGCCCGAGAACTAATTAATTAGCTAAAGACAAAGTTAAAACTTCAACATTAATTAAGCACTTTTTCTTTCTCTTATTTGAAGAGAAGCAGAAACACAAGTGCAACCAATGTCAAGGACATATTTCTGCTTCACTAATTAGTTGTCGGTCCAGCATATATAATTATCGAACTGTTCTGTACAGAGGTCTTGATTGAATTGTAAATATCGAGTTGTGACCAAAATAAAGTTGGTTGAGAAATTATCTTGTGCACTATGTACTTATCGGGTGTTTGTTAGTTATAAACTGTGTGAATGTTGTGCAATCTCTAACGTAAGGAAATAATAAGAATTAAATAAATAAATAAAATAGTAAATATATTTGATTTTTATTTACTTGTTGCGGTGCGGTGGACCTGAAATATCAGCTCTAAAACCTTGTACTTTTTCAAAAAAACAAAACAATGAATGAATGAATGAATGAATGAATGAATGAATGAATGAATGAATGAATGAATGAATGAATGAATGAATGAATGAATGAATGAATGAATGAATGAAGGCAATTGCTTAACTTAATACAAAAGGACTGTAATGCTTTGTAAAACGTTTTCTTAATTACACTTATACTCTAATGCAATTACGTATAAATATTTCTATTATCTCCAAACTTTTAAGACCGAGGAAAGATTTTTCAGTTTTTTTTTTTTTTTTTTTTTTCAGTGACTTTTAGATAAAGTGTACTCAATACGGTGCAAGGTGTAAGCGCATGACGTCATTCTGAATATGCTTCGATGCCATTCTGGAGCAATAAATAACATTACTAAGCATAGGACAAACGTTAGTTTCTTGGTTGGACAACTAATTAAATTATTATACTTAAAACCCTAACCCAACCTGTAAACAACACTAATGCTCTCAAAATTGCTAAGTATTTTTATACAGAAAAAAAACTGTAATATTCCCATACCTGACCATGTTATTTAGTGCTCACATATGGCGTTAACTTTTATAAGAAAGCAAACACTCTATATAAATTGATAGTGAAAATTTGTATAAAAATATTTTGTTGCTGTTTATATTTCACAAATTCCGCTGTTTAAATTGCAGAATAATGAAGTGAGCGACGCTCTTTGTTACATCTTGTCTGAGAGAGAGAGAGAGAGAGAGAGAGAGAGAGAGAGAGAGAGATGTCTGAGATCAAATTTACTCAGTATATGTACGTGGCAAGCACGTCTCCTTTGTCTTTGATATTCCGTATGCTTGCTATACTGTCTCACATATATACTGTGTTGTATTATAATGAACCAATATCAAGTTACAAACATACATACAGCGCCTACAGTGCAGTGCATGTTATTTTGTTATTGTACCAATCTATGCTTGATATTAATTATATACATGTATGTATGATGATTAAAATAATTAGTGAAAATATGGCAACACACTAATTATGTTTGAAATATAATTTAACAACTTACAGATATCTTATCTATATCTTTGATATCTTTAATATATTTTATCCTTAATTATATAATTATATTATCTTGATTATATATATATTATTATGTTTAAAAATCTCGTGCTATTGCAAAGTTTAAAGTGAAATGACGTGTGTTTAAATTGTTTATCAAATATTTGAAAATAATTTATTTATAAATATTTATTTAAATTTTGACAATATAGTATTATAAACACTTTTCACTTTTGTAAATGTGCTGTGGTCATTTTGAATAAATAAATAAATAACATATTTACATAAACACAAACTTTGTGATGTCATAGTGAAATATATTATTTATGTATGTATGTATGTATGTATGTATGTATGTATGTATGTATGTATGTATGTATGTATGTATGTATGTATGTATGTATGTATGTATGTATGTATGTATGTATGTATGTATGTATGTATGTATGTATGTATGTATGTATGTATGTATGTATGTATGTATGTATGTATGTATGTATGTATGTATGTATGTATGTATGTATGTATGTATGTATGTATGTATGTATGTATGTATGTATGTATGTATGTATGTATGTATGTATGTATGTATGTATGTATGTATGTATGTATGTATGTATGTATGTATGTATGTATGTATGTATGTATGTATGTATGTATGTATGTATGTATGTATGTATGTATGTATGTATGTATGTATGTATGTATGTATGTATGTATGTATGTATGTATGTATGTATGTATGTATGTAATGTATGTATGTATGTATGTATGTATGTATGTATGTATGTATGTATGTATGTATGTATGTATGTATGTATGTATGTATGTATGTATGTATAGACTATGCACAGTACTTGTCACTTCCAGTTTTGTGTGTTTGGGTGAAAATGTTTCTGTAAATTAAAACTGGCATTGTTTATATTTTTGTGTGTGTGTCAATTCAGCAATATTGTTTTAATGTTCGCTACATGACAAAAATAACTACGTCATAATTATGCTAACTCATTTTCAGAACAATTTGTTTAATACAACATAATCTATGCTATAGGGTGTGTTAGCATTACGTCATCCTGAGTGCTTTTCGATGCTCTTCTTGAGCAGTGAATAACATTGCTCAGCATAGGACAAAACTAGTTTTTGGCTATTTTCTTTGGCAAATTAGCTATTTTTTGGTCATTATTATTTTTCTTGCATACTTGAGGTACTAATTCAACCTGTTAACAGCAGCAATACTCTCGAAAAAAATTGCGAAGTATTTTTAAACTGGCAAAATGTGCAACTTTCCTATACCGGCCAATGTTATTTAGTACTCACTTATGACGTCCACTTTAACATGAATGAAACCACCCTATACTTCATTGATAACAACTTTATTTCTTAGCATAAATATTATGTTGTACAGCATAATTATTTGTGTTATTCTAATTTAGGACCATTTATAGTATAATGGCATAAACGTAGCATAAATTATGTAATTTATTCTTCAAACTTTAGCAACTTCAGTAGCAGTAATACGGTATGGACATCAAATAAAGCAATAACAAAAAAAAAAAAATAATAATAAATTGATATAAAAATGTAAATATTAGACTAGGCAAACGCTATTACATTTACGCGTTATTTAAAGCCATTTTGAGCATTGTAGAGTAGGTAGGGAATTTGTAAAATTAAGTTAACATTTTTGACAAAATATTGACCCCTTTCACATCCTTGCGCTTTGTCGCCATGTTTGTGGTGCCTAATGCATTGTCCAGCATAGGGGAAACTTCGTTTTTCCTAATTTTTCACATAAAAAATAGTTTATTTCAACTCAACAAATTTTTCTCATATCCTTCGAGCTTATTAGGAGCTAGAAATAAGGCTTTGATTGAGGTTTGAAGCTTCTTTTGCTATTAAAAAAAATAAAAATAATGTTTCTCCTATGCTGGCCTATGTATTCCTGACCAACAAAATGGCGGCTCTTAAATATGAGTGCAACCTGTCTATACAATATATTTTTGACATTCTGAGAGCCATACAAAAACGTGGTTAAAATTTACAACAGCTTTTTTTATTATTATTATTTATTTATTATTATTATTTTTTTTAAGTCTGGGCCATAAAGAGGATAGAGCCTAATTGTAGTATAATATAATTTTTTTATAATAAAACTAACGATGCAAAAAATAATACAGGGTGTTTATAAAAAATAAAAGATTTGATGAAAAATAAAACTGTGCACATTTTTAAAAATGTCAAAATTGAGACTTTCATATGATGTATAAAACATTATTTTTCTCACTTACCTTCATGTCTAAATTTAAGATTTAAATCGTGCGTTTTTTTTTATAAACACCCTGTATAATAAATAAATATAAAGTTGGTACGCTAAGTATGGTCACAAAAAAGTTATACCCTCCATTGCCTCTCAAATTGAGAGGAGAAAATAATATTTGTCTCACCAAACAAAAATTTAAATTGCTTTTAAAACTTTTTTTTTTTTTTTTTTTTTTTTTTTCACTTGAAATAAATTGAATTTTAGGCTTTTAAAAAGTTAATAGCAAAGTATGGGGTTTAAATTTTTTGACAGAGATAAAGAGAAAGAATAAAATTAAGCTTCACTATTTATTTTTATAAAAAAAAAAGACGTTCTCTTTCTCTCGGCCAAGTTTTAATTCTTTTATTATATTTATATATTCTGTCCCGATGTTAGCATAGTATTCATCGCGATCTTCTTATATACAGTATAAAGTGTTTGCATTCATATAAAAGTCGTCGCCATAAGTGAGCACTAAATAACATGAGCCTGTATGGGAAAATGACTGATTTTGACAGTTTTAAAATACTTGGCAATATTTTTGAGAGCATTGATATTGAAGTGTGTGTGTGTGTGTGTGTGTGTGTGTGTGTGTGTGTGTGTGTGTGTGTGTGTGTGTGTGTGTGTGTGTGTGTGTGTGTGTGTGTGTGTGTGTGTGTGTGTGTGTGTGTGTGTGTGTGTGTGTGTGTGTGTGTGTGTGAGTGTGTAAGTGTGTGTTGGACAGAGAGAGAGAGAGAGAGAGAGAGAATATGACATATATTAAGACAGCAGTCTAATTTTGAAAAGTCATACGGACGCTGTGATATAAACACGTACAAACAGTATATACGTAACTATAGTATTTAATTTGACATTACTGTCACTTGTTGAAATGTAGATTTTTTTTAAACATTGTTTGCTGCCAACATATTCGTGACTGTATTTTTTTTATTTTAAAACTATGTTACTTTTCACTCTCGCGAGAGTTAATTTGAAATGCCGAAGCCTAATGAAGAGTGACAGTGAGACGAGAACATGATTCTTGTAGTCGTTGACTAACATTTCTACGACGTTCTGGTAATTTCGTTGAGCACTGTAACTTTAATGGCGTTAAGTTTTAAATTTGACTCAATATAACGGTAACTTTTGTTAACAACGCCTTTAACAGCTTTTTAAACTAATTTTTTTTGTACTTTTTTTTTTTTTTTTAAAAAAGGTTTGTTTGTTTTCAATTTATTTATTTATTTATTTTTATATTTATTTATTTATGTACTGTAGTTGATATTTCCTTTTATTTGCATAGTTATGTGCATAATTTGCAAAAAAATTGACGCAGTAATCCATTCTAAATCTAAAAGGCATAGAACACGTTGAACAAAAAACTTGCCTAAAATCCTGACAAACCTAAATATCATCGTTGATTTGGCCAGAGTCATTCATTTCTAATTTATTTTATATTCAGAAAAAAGTAGCTGCGGGTTTATGACGTCACAGCTCGCTTGTTTCCGAGCGCGTGAACAAAAGTACATTGATATTTAGGTATATTAGGATATTAGACAAGTTTTTTTTGTTCTACGCCTTTACATGCATAATAAATAAATCACATTAGCAGGTAATTCTTCAACTATATGGCCTCTTAAAAAATAAAATTAAAAAAATAAACTTTCCCCCTCCCCCCAAATCAAATCAAATGAAAGGTAAATTAAAAATAAACTTTTATAAGAAGAAAATTAAATCTGATTCAAAAAGTTGGCACCTGACCCTCTAGGATCGCTCTGAAAAAAATAATGTGTATTCAGGGAGTAATTCTAAGAATCATGACCAAGTTTGAGCATCGTAGGTTGATAACTCGAATTTTGGTGGCGCCAAAACCAAAAGTGGTAATTGCGAGCGCTGGAGCGGCGGAGCGCTTGTAGGGACATTTGAGTACTCATATCTCGTAAAATATTAAAGGTAGACGTTTGAAACTTTTTTTAATAAAAGAAAACTTACATGTAGTTATAATGAAATCTTTAATTAGTGATTTCAAAAATTATTGCTTCCATTAAAAATTTCTCAAAATGGTAAAAATCAATATATTTTTTCTTTTATAAAGTCGTGCTACACATCGTTAAAAATTATTTTTGACTCATTTACGGTCTATGTGTATCAACCATGTTTATTTAAACATGAAAAAGTGATTATCAAAATTTTTGAAAATTTTGGTGACCTACAAATCAAGTCCCCAAAATGACGCTTTTTCTAAAATTCGACATGTTCGTGAGCAAATAAACCGGGTCCTTCCTAATTTTTAAAATATTTTATGCATATGAGACGAAAGCTAAGAATGTGTACTTTAAGAAACTGCAATAAAAGTTTTGCTTTTTTGCGTCTGTTATTTTTTACAGCGGTTTCTGTAGAGGCCTCTGCGCGGGGTCAGCGCGCCGCGTAGCACCGCTTACCGGCTCATCGCAGTAACTTTGCGAGCCTATAAAACTATATCTGCTACCCCAAACTTGATGTTACTTTACATCAATGTAACTGGCATATTATGAAGAGTTATAATCCAAAATAAAAATGGTGCTTTTTTATTTCCATGAATTATGTTCGAGTGCCGCGTGTGAGAATGCAATACGAGGGCTTGGAGCTTGGAGTATGGCTTGTGTATAACATGCATCTCTCTTATTCAAACATGAAGTGATTTCTGCAGTAAGTTATCACTATTTTATACTTCGCAACTTTAACTAGGATAATTTGCCTTCAAAAAAAAAATCAGTGTTACCTATTTTTTAAGGATTTTTTTGCCCGTGTAAATAATATTCAATACGATAATAAGACCTAAAGTATAACTTGTTTGTAAGCTGCATCACTCATTATCGAATATGATGTTCCGCCACATATTATTGCCAATTTAAGCCTCGCAACTAAAAAAAAAAAGTTAAACATTTTTCCCCCTCGTTTTTTTTTTTTTTTTTTTTTTTTGAAATATACTAATTAAAAACTTGATTCAAACTAAAACTTAAGTAAGTGAAATTTGTGAGTTTAGTAACTAGACCCGCAAATGTCACGTGTACATCATGTTTGAGTTTAGGCTTATTTTGCAATTCGCATTTTTGTAAAAACCCATTAAGGGGGGGGGGGAGGCGGAGGAGGCTAAGAATTTGATTTGGGGGGGGGGGGGGTAGACAAATTATCCTAGTTAAAGTTGCGAAGTATAAAATAGTGATAACTTACTGCAGAAATCACTTCATGTTTGAATAAGAGAGATGCATGTTATACACAAGCCATACTCCAAGCTCCAAGCCCTCGTATTGCATTCTCACACGCGGCACTCGAACATAATTCATGGAAATAAAAAAGCACCATTTTTATTTTGGATTATAACTCTTCATAATATGCCAGTTACATTGATGTAAAGTAACATCAAGTTTGGGGTAGCAGATATAGTTTTATAGGCTCGCAAAGTTACTGCGATGAGCCGGTAAGCGGTGCTACGCGGCGCGCTGACCCCGCGCAGAGGCCTCTACAGAAACCGCTGTAAAAAATAACAGACGCAAAAAAGCAAAACTTTTATTGCAGTTTCTTAAAGTACACATTCTTAGCTTTCGTCTCATATGCATAAAATATTTTAAAAATTAGGAAGGACCCGGTTTATTTGCTCACGAACATGTCGAATTTTAGAAAAAGCGTCATTTTGGGGACTTGATTTGTAGGTCACCAAAATTTTCAAAAATTTTGATAATCACTTTTTCATGTTTAAATAAACATGGTTGATACACATAGACCGTAAATGAGTCAAAAATAATTTTTAACGATGTGTAGCACGACTTTATAAAAGAAAAAATATATTGATTTTTACCATTTTGAGAAATTTTTAATGGAAGCAATAATTTTTGAAATCACTAATTAAAGATTTCATTATAACTACATGTAAGTTTTCTTTTATTAAAAAAAGTTTCAAACGTCTACCTTTAATATTTTACGAGATATGAGTACTCAAATGTCCCTACAAGCGCTCCGCCGCTCCAGCGCTCGCAATTACCACTTTTGGTTTTGGCGCCACCAAAATTCGAGTTATCAACCTACGATGCTCAAACTTGGTCATGATTCTTAGAATTACTCCCTGAATACACATTATTTTTTTCAGAGCGATCCTAGAGGGTCAGGTGCCAACTTTTTGAATCAGATTTAATTTTCTTCATAATATTTTCCATCTAAAAACTTTGCCTTGCGATGTTTAAAATTAAATCATGCTTGAGAACGTTTTTCACTGTGAAGTATAAAGCAAACGTGGGGTGTAATTAAATTTTGGGGAGCAAACTTTTTATCGTTTATACGAGTACAATAAAAAAAAGTAATAATTTTTTGGAATATTTTACAATTTTTTAGCGATGTTAAATCAGTTTAGATTGAAGAGTATAGTTACCATTATTTACACAATGCTATATTAGACTAATATTGGAGTTTTCTGTCACGTCATTTTGTGTTTTATATCTGCCAGTTTGTACTTGTCAAATATTTTTATTATTGATCAGGCAGGCATGTATGCTGGCAGTTAGGCAGGCAATATGCTTGCGAAATTTTATATGAATATTTGATTGTTCTTAAATAATCGCTTATTTAACCATTTTTTTATATATTTATTTATTAAACACCAAGGTGTACTTATTTAACCATTTTAAGAATTGTCATTGAAAGGCATAGAAAACCTTGAAACAACATGTTCTAAACACAAAATGGGATCTACAAAATAGATTATATTTTTTTACCAGAATATTAATGTAGCCCCACAAAAGAGCTTGAAAAAAATGTAAAGTATGCAATTTGCGTGAATATTCCTGTTTATGACGTCATTAACAGGCAAAAACTAGTATGAAAATGTTGTGCGGGTTGCATAAATCTAAATTTTCTGATCACTGCTACGGCGCTATGGTTGGGTTTTGAGACCAACTAACGTTATTTATATAAGTCCCATCAGGTGTTTTGTGATGTAAATGAAAATGTTTTCATGTTTTCTATGCCTTTAAAATGGGTGATTGGCGTTATTCTAGTTTAATAAAACTAAAGTTCTCCTGACTATAGGCTTGGAATCGACGATATATCGAAGTATTCGATACTATTGAATCGATAGTATCGGTGCCTGCTTTTGAAAGTAGTGTTACAAAAAAAAAATGTTTTTAAAAACATTTAAAATTGTACATTTAAAATATTATTATTTCCCGGTCTCAACGCAGCTTTCTACATGAAAAAAAAAAAAAAACGAATCAAATCAAATAATCATAAAATAGTGTTCTGCTTTAATTATTACGTATACCTGTATTTAAACACCCTGTAAGTGATATACAGTACATAGAAGTATTTACCTTAGATATTGAAATAAGTTTAATTATCTCAGTAATTAGTAAACAAAGTTGTTTGTTGAGCTTGTAGCCTATAATATTTGACCTGACCCTAAAGTCTTAAAACTGCTTGCAAATTTCAATTTTAATAGTGAGCACTTTTTGTTTGTTGTTACTTAACTTTGTGACTAGATAACGTGGATTATGGAGCTGCAAACAATAGTTGTTCTACACGTACTTAACAACTGTGTTGAACAAGTGTTGTATTAAGATGGATTGTATCTCAAAATATAACAAGAACTTGCAAACTTTATGATGACATTTGAAACATAATATAGTAACAGCTATAAGTTAAAATGATCAGAACACATGACCATCATCACACTAAAAATTAGTGCATTACTTTAGTTACGAATCCTAACTTATTTAAGATATACACTTTTAAGTTATTATGAGTAGCTAAAATAATGCATTTTAGCAAATTATTAAAAATAGCTAATTTTACTTAAAATAGCTTAAAAAAACTTTTAAAAAACTCAAAACAACTTAAATTAGCTATTTTTAATAATTTGCTAAAATACATAATTTTAACTACTCATAATAACTTAAAAGTGTGTATCTTAAATAAGTTAAGATTCGTAACTAAAGAGTGCAGATAAGAGAGAAAATATGTATTGAAATTAACATGGGCTCTTTAGGGTTTAAACTTTAAAAAATAATAATATTAATAAATTAATTAAAATGTAGAATGGTGACGCCCCAAATTGTTAACATTTTACATATCATTATATACATACACCATTATGTATAATTTTAATATACCATTAATGTACAGTACACTCCCCCCGAATAAATCTGACCGGTCGCGTTAAAGTTTCGCCATATATTTAAACATTTGGAGACATGAACACTGCGGTCAAATTTATTCTGGGAGAGTGTACATATCATTGTGCAAAATTTCAGAATTTTCATTCTCTATAAAATTTTTTAGTCAAAATTCCGCAGTAGCTGATTTCCCGTCTTAACGACTTTGTGTGATAGAATTTTCTCTTAAGAACTGATAGAATTAAAGTTGCTCTCTACAATAAAAATTGTACGAGTTCTTTTTTCAGTTACTTTTTTATCGGTATTTCTATATATATATATATATATATATATATATATATATATATATATATATATATATATATATATATATATACACTCACACACATACATACATACATTATATATTTCGAGGCAAGTTATTATAGCACTAAGGTCCTTTAGCACTTTTAATTCTTTATCACTTTGTATGAACGAGATTTTCTACCCTCCGCGCTAAATAAAAATCAATTAAAATTTCATTAACTTTTTTATTATTATATAATATTGTTTCTCTGCAGATATTTTTGAACAAACGAAAAAATAAAATATACAAGTTCCCTCCCTCCCCCCCTTCCCAATGTATAATACATATGTCAAACGCAATGAAATTTGTTTTATAATATATAATAATGAATTGTTGGCAACAGTATCAAAAACAAAGAACATGCGCATGCAGTGATACGAAACATATTTTAATTAAACTGCCCGCCGAGTCAAGTGTTACTGTGGTATCTCCTTCTCCCCCCGCCCCTCCACCTCGTGGTTTATACGTAGAGAGAGAGAGAGAGAGAGAGAGAGAGAGAGAGAGGAGAGAGAGAGAGAGAGAGAGAGAGAGAGAGAGATTTGAGTCACTGACCCTATCTAAGCTTTATTTACATTTCTAACCACCCTATATTCATCATTACAGGTTAGGGGATAACTTTGTTTTTATTAAAGCTTTTTAAACGATGAAAAAAGTTTTAACATGCGGTAAAAAGCATGCAGCAAGAGAGGTATGTGCATTAAGTTAATACCTGCTGCACATTTAAATATTTAAAATAACTGACTTGACTTTTTAATACCTCGTTTGTGGCTTCAATTTAAGTCTCGGGGTTTAAAATTTTAAAACTACGTAGCACTGCGGTACTTGATGTGAGCTGCAATCAAAGTTTAAATTTCGTTTCTCTTCTTTCTTGTAATATATTTTTTAAGAAGGCTAAACCTATACAATACCTATGTAGCTATGTATAGGGTGTATGAGCATGACGTCATATTTAATGCACTTGGAGGCCATACTGGAGTAGTGCTCAGGACAAACTTCATTTAAGCCAATTTTCTTTGGGAAATCGATTAATTGTTTGTTATGTTATTTTTCTCGCATATTTGAGACACTAATTCAAGCTATTAACAACATCAATGCACTCAAAAATATTGAATAGTGTTTTTAAACTGGCAATATGAGTTATTTTCCTATGCCGCCCATGTTATTGAGTCATCCAACATGGGTCAACTTTAACATGAACGCATATACCCTTATAGGGTGTATGCATTCATGTTAAAGTCGACAACATGTTGGATATTATAAAATCAGTGGGATAACTCAATACATTGGCAAAATGATGCCAGTTTAAAAATACTGTGAAAAATATTTTTAGAGCATTGATCGATGTATAAGTTGAATTAGTATTTCAAGTGAGAAAAATAATAACTACACAAAAATAGCCGATTTCCTAAATAAAATAGCAAAAAACTGCGTTTGTTCTATGCTAAATGTTATTCATTACTCCAGTATGGCGTCCAGGCGCATTCAGTATGACGTCATGCGCATACACTTTATAATGTAATGTAGAGGAAATCACATTTCATGTGTCTTTTGTGATTTTGCCCTATCTCCGTACTCTATTATGGCGTCAAAATTCATATGAAAATTAAATATTATAATATGCAGCATACTTTTCATTTTATGAAAAATGTTTTAAATACGCAATATTTTGTTCCAACAATGAAAATCTGTCTGTTAAAATACTGCTGTGTGCATTGTTCAACAGTTTTAAATTGTATATAGCAGCATATTTAAATCTCTCTCTCACTCACTATGCAGAAGCATACTTAAATCTCTCTCTCTCTCTCTCTCTCTCTCTCTCTCTCTCTCTCTCTCTCTCTCTCTCTCTCTCTCTCTCTCTCCGATGTAGATGTAAAAATCTCACGCACAAGAACACACTATGCTCACTTCAAGATAATCATCTTCTTTATTATTTTTTTCAATCCAAGCGCAAAAATTGTTTTGCTCACAAAATTGGTACATAAAAAAAAACAAAAAAAAAAAAAAAAAAACGAGCGAAACATTTTTAGTTAAAAATAAGAGAGTAAACAAAAAAGTTGTTCTTTTTTCTCTTGCATACTTCAACTTGTAATCATCTCTCTCTCTCTCTCTCTCTCTCTCTCTCTCTCTCTCTCTCTCTCTCTCTCTCTCTCTCTCTCTCTCTCTCTCTCTCTCTCTCTCTCTCTCTCTCAAGCCATGCTAAGTACACACATACACACACACACACACCATGTTCTTGCTCCAGTAGGGTTGCAATATTGAAAATGAGCAGTGCTCGCTCACTCACTCCCTCGCTCGTTCTCTTAAAAAAAATGTTCAGTAATAGAAACTTAAAGAGATACAGGCTTAAAAAAATAATAATAAAAATGTAAAAAAGTTCTACTGATTTTATTATTGACTTTATACAAAAAAATAAGCAGATTAAGTTTATCATTTTGAGTTCTAGCACGCTATAGTCTTGTATTTTAAGTGTTTCGAAAATAAAATAAAATTAAAATTTTTGAATTGCGGGACACTCAAAATGTAATACTGTATTGACTAATAAAGAAACAACTGTTTAAAGACTGACTATAAGCAATTTTGCTCACATCCGCTTCCGTTTAAACGTTCTGCGCATGCGTAGTAAGTAGAAACGGAAGCGGATGTGACTGAAATCGCTTATAGTCGGCTTTAAAACAGTTGTTCAATAGTCAATAGAGCGCTCCCTGTAACCAAAAGAGATATGATAATATAAACTTACTCTCGGGCATTTTTTGCCTAAAATCAACCTTTTAGGCAAAATTTATGTATATATAAGCAGAATTTTTGTAAAATTATCTCTTTATTTTAGACTGTATTTTCCAAAATGTCGTTTCTCTATCTCTCACTCTCTTCTCTCTCTCTCTCTTTTCTCTCATTAAGATTTGCGTGTATTTTTTTTTTTTGTACGCTTGTGTGTTACCTGAGCTGCTGCTGAGTTAATGAGGGTGCAGGCGATACCAGGGAAGCAAGCAAGATTACATAGCATAAAGTCTTCTCCGTACCTACGTACGTAAGTAACTAAGTTATTTTGTAACATTACTTTGAGAACAAGCGTGCTACAATTGTCTAAACTATTTGAAAATAAAGAAACTTATTTGTGTCGTTACGTTTTACTGAGCAAGCAACTACGAGAGAGAGAGAGAGAGAGAGAGAGAGAGAGAGAGAGAGAGAGAGAGAGAGGAGAGAAGAGAGAGAGAGAGAGAGAGAGAGAAATTATACCCCACTATACTGCAGTTATATAGAACGAGAGTAACATATCACACAGACAAAAAAAAAACTATTTTCTAAACTCTAAAACCTATACTGT
This sequence comes from Ecdyonurus torrentis, assembly GCA_949318235.1. Classification (NCBI taxonomy): domain Eukaryota; kingdom Metazoa; phylum Arthropoda; class Insecta; order Ephemeroptera; family Heptageniidae; genus Ecdyonurus; species Ecdyonurus torrentis. Next base: position 48,488,720 of record OX439131.1, on the reverse strand, counting down.
GATTGTAGTTGTGTGTCGTCTACTGCTTTACTATTATGTTTATTAAACATAATGTCCTTGCAGTGCAGCTCTATTAATTTAGTGTTGAAACGTATAAGTTTGCTATCAATACAACATATACAGTTAAGGGAGTTGGGTACCGACGTCGACCATTTAGACTCAAACTTTTCTCGTCAAAAAAAAAATTGAAATTTTGCACCATGATACTTTAGCTTGAGGTTATTTCAAATATATAAAAATTTTGAGGGGTCACCGTGCAATTTATTTTTATATGATTTTTTGAAATTTTAAGCCTATAAGGCCCAATGTTAATTTCAATATTTTTTTTTTCTTTTTTTTCGGGAGGGTTAAACATCTTGAAATTTTTATCACAGCTAAGTGTGACGACCCTTAGCTAGACAATGATACTAAATTTAGACCCAAAACACTTCTAGTTTTTTGAGATATAAGGTTGGTACCCTACTTCCTTAAGATAGAATATCAGTATTTACGTAACGTATAATACAACTAAAACTGGAAATGAGAAGAGAGGGACAGAGAGAGAGAGAGAGAGAGAGAGAGGGTGCAACAGTTGCTGTCAAATATTCAGTATTTTTTTCACTGAACTGAACTTTCAAATAAAAATTGTGACGTGAAAAAAAAAAAGTTTAAAAAGTTATTTACTGTAATGAGGTTTTTAAAATCAATTTTGTCAAAACGTGAGATGTTAACTATTTTAATTTTGCTGCCAGAGTTACCGTGGTAATAAATCATCCACCTCGCTCTAAAATATAAAATGTTTGTAAGTAGATATTTTAGTTTCAATTCTTCCGAGTTTTCTCCAACTATATACGTACTGTACAGCATATCCGCTCAGTACATGTGTACCTGAGGGTCCAGTTTTGCTTGTAGTTCTTACTGTTCTCCTCGCTCCTAAGGGACCACTTCACTGTGATAGACGGTACTGTTGTTAGGAACTACACTGTGATACACTGTTGTTGTTACAGTGAGCTTGAAAGTTAGCCTCACGAGGAGGCACTTCGGGGAGTCGAACAAAACTTTTGAAGACCGTCTTTTTTTTTTTTTTTTTTTTTTTTTTTAGTGCTATAATTTTTAAATTAACAAAACATTGAAGGTTCCCCATACTTTAATACAAAATGAGATCTAAAAAGCTTGTCTATAATTTTATATTTTTTTTAAGTATTGTAGAATAATTAATAAACGGTTATTGAAATTTAAAATTGAAGCATTGAAATTCTAACGATAACGTTAGTGACATCACAAGCGTTAGAATCACGATATAATAACCGTGAATTTGATCGTTAATTTAAATATTTAAAATATTGTCAACTTTAAAATGTAATGCTTGTTATCTGCAGTGAAGAAGAACCAATCAGAGGCGGCGCGGGACCTCACCAAATTTAACATTACGCTTGTATGGGATTTTTTTTTTTTTTTATTTATTTATTTATTTATTTTGACAAAACTATATTATACTGCACCGATTTTGGGAAATTTTAAACTAACAAATTGTAAGTATACTAAAAATACTTTAACATGTTTATTTTCCTTACAAAATAATCATGAATAAAAAATTTTAAAGAAGAAGAAGAAGAAAGAAATAAATAAAAACATCGCTGGTAAAAAGCATTGCAATTTTTTAACATTTTCATACTCCTAAAAGATCCCCATGTTAATTTGAATTTATAATTTCGTTCTTGCTTATCTGCTGGTCACGGGATCTGAAATTGTTATCATGGGAAGTTGTAACCATTAACTTTAAGAGACCAATAATAAAAAAGAAAGGGGATGAACTTCTGAATTTTAGAGATACGAGCTATAGCGCGCTATAGTCTTTTAACTTCAGCCCTTAAGTTTTGTTTATATAATGGCGCACGTCTGCCGTCTTACACCATTTTTTTGTCTTTTATTTTTTTAACGAAGAGTTATTTTTATGTTCCAACAACTAAAGTACTCTCTCTCTCTCTATCTCTCTCTCTCATTCTCTCTCACTCTATCTCTCTCTCTCTCTCTCTCTCTCTCTCTCTCTCTCTCTCTCTCTCTCTCTCTCTCTCTCTCTCTCTCTCTCTCTCTCTCTCTCTCTCTCTCTCTCTCTCTCTCTCTCTCTCTCTCTCTCTCTCTCACTCTTGTTATAAAGTAAACAGAGCACAGGTACTTGTTACGAGCAGATGTAAATAAAAATCTGTTATAAAATATGGTCCAACTTTTTCTACTCTCTCTTACAGTTTTATGTGAAACACTTTATTTATTTACATTTGTACTTTTTATATATATTTTTTTTTTATTTGAAATTCAAATTTTTAACGTATATTTTACACGAGTCTTTAAGCTGTGATATTTATAAATAAAATTTGCAGGTAGGTTTTATTATAGAAGTAAAAAATAAAAACAAAACTGTGGTTGAAATGAAACTCATTTTAGTTTGACATTATTAATGCAACAATAAATAACGCAAACATTAGGCTATAGGGTGTTTGCATTTATATAAAAGTTGACGCCATATGTGAGCACAAAATAACATGGATCGCTATGGGGAAATTACATATTTTGCCAGTTTAAAAATACTAAGCAAAATTTTTGAGAGCATTGATGTTGTTAACAGGTTGAATTTCAATTATGTGAAAAAAAATAATAATAACAAGAAATTAACTAATTTTCTAAAGAAAATAGTCAAAAACTATGTTTGACCTACGTTGACCTATGCTTTTTTTTTTTTGTCCAGTATGGCTTCGAAGTGCATTCAGAATGACGTCATGTGCATACACCTTATAACAAAAAGTTAAAATTGCTAAAATCACGTTGATTTTAAGATTTGGTTCTGACTATTTCTTCATTGAATATGTATTAATAAATGCATCTCAAATCAAGTTTGATTTTCCCCACTTTCTTTGATTTTAAAGTATCTCAAAAAATATTTTGCATTTCTTTCTGATTAGTCCGTAATAAGTTTAACCAATCAAAATCATGTCACATGTCAGAAACAGGTCGCATGTTTTTGACGTTTTAAACAGGAATTAAGATAACACAAAAATCTCCCGTAATTTAGGAACAAAATAAGGATGCATGCATGCGTACATACATCTATATAATACCAAAACAGCAATGTTTATGCTGTTTATGCTATATATGAGATAAATACAGCATAAATTACGTATTTAATTTTACCCATATGTTTATTTAAAGCCACAGCCCACACAAAACAACATATTCTTTTTAATTATTAAATACAAAATAAAATCTACAAAACTGATGACAATTTTTACCATTGAATGTGGCTCAAGAAGAGAGCTTGAAAATACTGTAAAGTATGCCATTTTTAATGAATATTTCTGTTTATGACGTCAGAAACAGGAAAAAAAATAGTATAAAATGCTGTACGGGTTGCATTAATTTAAATTTTCTGATCACTGCTAAACCGGTTTATTACAAAATAAAACCCTTTGAAACTGAAACCGTTTTTGAGACGAACTAAAGTTATTTATGTAAGTCCCATCAAGTGTTTTGTGATATAAATGCTTATGTTTTCTTCTTGTCTATATGCATTTAAATTTAACTGCTTCCATTATGTGGTATTTTTAGATTACACTATTTGTAGCGTGGTATGTATGTATATAGGGAGAAGTGGGTCCATGTATAGCACAGTGAGAGTGAGATAGACAGACAGATAGTTCACTCTCTTCCTCATATTGATACACTGGCATCACTTCATTGAAGCTGCATAGAGCCGAGCCTTGTAATCTAATCAACTGTCTTATATAACATGACCTCTAACATTGCCATATTATACTTACACATTTCGCTAACTGAGTTAGCACGAACAAAAATAAATGTGCGTAAGAATTATACTTGCTTCAATACTGCTGCATAATGTATACTTCATAATAAAACTGTGTTACATATAATTTTTATAAGATTTACCTGGATAGCTGCTTCACCTGTAGCTATCATTTTTATTCGATTTACCTGGATAGCTGCTTCACCTGTAGCTATCATTTTTATTCGATTTACCTGGATAGCTGCTTCACCTGTAGTTATCATTTTATTCGATTTACCTGGATAGCTGCTTCACTTGTAGTTATCATTTTATTCGATTTACCTGGATAGCTGCTTCACCTGTAGTTATCATTTTATTCGATTTACCTGGATAGCTGCTTCACCTGTAGCTATCATTTTTATTCGATTTACCTGGATAGCTGCTTCACCTGTAGTTATCATTTTAATAACATTTACCTGGATAACTGCTTCACCTGTAGTTATCATTTTTATTATATTTACCTGGATAGCTGCTTCACCTGTAGTTATCATTTTATTCGATTTACCTGGATAGCTGCTTCACCTGTAGCTATCATTTTTATTCGATTTACCTGGATAGCTGCTTCACCTGTAGTTATCATTTTTATAAGATTTACCTGGATAGCTACTTCACCTGTAGTTATCATTTCTATAAGATTTACCTGGATTTTATATCAATATAATAGCCAAGAATTAGTAATTTAAAATGTTAAATAAAAAATATAAAAGTATATATTTATTTATTTATAATTTTTTTTTTAAGAATTATTGAGAAATTTTCCAACCTATTTTCTTGACTTCAATGAAATAAATTAACTTTTTGTTACCACAAATATAAAAACAATGCTCACTAATAGATACATAAAATTAAGAGCGTAATATTTATGTGACTTGTCATTTTTTTAGCAACATTTCATCATAAAAATATAATTTAGACTGTGTTTCTATGGTGCACATATGTTTTACACCCAAAATTTATCTGCCTATACATTTACGCTGCAAAATTTATGTCGCCACATTTATGCTATATAAGAAAGATAATTTATTAGTGCAGCATAAATTACGTATTGAATATTTTCCTGTGTATTTCACTAGCGATATTAATAAGTAATCAATTATGATTGTTAATTGACCACTTGCAATAAACGTTTTTTCAATTATTGAAACGTATTTATGATAACGATTTTTCACTAAGAAATTTATTTTAAATAGTGTGTTCATTGTAATTAGTCCATTAATAAGTGAATAAGCATAAATTTTGTGTGTGTGTGTATGTGTATGTATATATATATAAATATATATATATATATATATATATATATATATATATATATATATATATATATATATATATATATATATATATATATATATATATATATATATATATATATATATATATATATATATATATATATATATATATATACGTATGCCAACACTAAAGTAATTAACTATGTAAAGTCAACTGTGATTGGCTGGTAGGTTTATATCACGATCTCTGATTGGTTTATCACCCCGGATGCAGCTTTTGACGGGAAAGACCTTGTTTTTGCGCACACACACACACACACACATATATATATATATATATATATATATATATATATATATATATATATATATATATATATATATATATATTATAAAATTTGTTTCACTAAAAATATTAATCATTAGAAGTCAAATTTTATTTTTTTACTTATTTTGCAATGCAAAATGTTTCCAGTTGAAAATAACCCTCTCGACCGAGCGAGTACAATATTTGACTACAAACAATCTGTGCCAATGTGAGGGGTCAATGCACTATATATATACATACATCTGACATCCCTAATTTAAATTGGACACGCCCCTCGCCCCCCTCCCCCTCATTTACTACTTGAGATCAGCTGACACCAGCTGGCTATAGAGAGAGAGAGAGAGAGAGAGAGAGAGCGCTCTCTCATCACCAGGAAGTGGGAACATATCCTCGTTATTTCGGCTGTCTCCCCATAGCTCTAGTGAGAGTCAGTTTATAGCCGCATGACAAACCTAAAGTGACGTTCACCACTAAGACAAGGGAGATAGACCAGGTACTGTTTGATTGACATGTGAAGTAACGTATGTCCGTCCATATGACTAACTCAAGGTCAAGTGACCATGTGTCCCAGTCCAAGTGACCACAACCATTATGTCCGGTGAACTGACGGCTGAACAACTTCAACAGCTTTATCTCTGCAGCTTATTACTGGGCAGGAAGCGGTGAGTAACCTATCTAGTCAATATAGCAAAGTATATAGACCGGTTGTGCTTTGACGCCATCTTTGTGGTGCCTAATGCATTGGCAGCATAGGGGAACTAAAATCATTTACCTCATTTGTTCTAAAAAATAAAAGTAACCTAGCTATCTATATAGGGAAGTAAATAAACCAATTGCATATATCCTTGCGCTTTGTCGCCATGTTTGTGGTACCTAATGCATTGGCAGCATAGGGGAAATAAAATCATTTTACCTCATTTGTTCTAAAAAAAAATAAAAGTAACCTAGCTATATAGGAAAGTATATAGACCAATTGCATATATATCCTTGCGCTTTGTCGCCATGTTTGCGGTGCCTAATGCATTGTTCGCATTATTTTCCGATGTTTGTCGCAAAATGAGTTTAGTTCGACTTTTTTCCCCTCCATATTCTTATTAGGAGCTAAAAATAAGGCTTTGATTGAGGTTTAAAACTTAGTTTGCTTTTATAAATATTAAAATGACGTTTGTCCTATGCTGGCCTGTGTATTTCTGACCAACATAATGGCTGCTCTTAAATATGAGTGTCACCGGTCCATGTAGTTAAAACAATTGAACTATGCTCTAATACACTTGCATTGGTTCATCTTGTTTTGTCGTTTGTTTAGAACCGATAGAAATTAATTGCTGTTGAGGATTTTTTTTTTTTCGAACTTCCGTTCATTATTTTTAGGTCTAAACGAAGAAAAATCAAATGATCAACCATACATATAAATGTCGTACACAGGTAGTGACGTCATGATCAGGTGTTTTAACAAAGACAAAATATCCCAGCTGATAATTTTAAAGCTCAATATTTGTATAATATATAGTTTGCGGAACCTACTCCAATAGCACTCAAACAAAAGAACCCTTCTTGAAAACCTGTTATACTGCACGGACAAAATAAATTACTTAATTTATACTTGCATTGAATAACGAGAAAGACCCAAAAACGGGGGTTATTTTATTTCTTATTATAATAAAAAAAAAATATAAAAAAAAACATTGTCCACATTGAATTAATATGCAAATTTCGTTTTTTTTTTTTTTTTTTTTTTTTCTTTTTTTTTTTTTTTTTTTCTTTAGCTCAATGAGTATAGTTAACTGAGTTTTGAAAGTCATGAAATAATGTCTCTGTCAGTTACTTATATATGCACAGGAAAAAGTTACCGACCGTGACCTAATTTCGAGGTGACATATCAAATATTAATTAAAACTTCTCCCTAAAAAATTATAACATCTTTTTTTTTTTTTTTTTTTTTTTTTAGTTTTAAACACACAATTTATACAAATTTATCGATTATCTTATCTATCGATTCAGAACGGTTAGTTTAGAATAAGCAATAAAATTATGCAAGCCCTAATTATTATTTTTATTTTTCCTCATTGCTAATTGCTATATTGTAGAGCACAAATGTTGCTATTTTGTAATAACATAAGTAATAATGCTGAACATGTTAACTATTATGTTATGTAGTATAATCACTGTACAATATAGCATACATTATGTTGCTACATTGAACACTTGCTATATTGTAGAGCACAAATGTTGTTATTTTGTAATAACATAAGTAATTATGCTGAACATGTTAACTATTATGTTATGTAGTATAATCACTGTACAATATAGCATACATTATGTTGCTACATTGAACACTTGCTATATTGTAGAGCACAAATGTTGTTATTTTGTAATAACATAAGTAATTATGCTGAACATGTTAACTATTATGTTATGTAGTATAATCACTGTACAATATAGCATACATTATGTTGCTACATTGAACACTTGCTATATTGTAGAGCACAAATGTTGTTATTTTGTAATAACATAAGTAATTATGCTGAACATGTTAACTATTATGTTATGTAGTATAATCACTGTACAATATAGCATACATTATGTTTCTACATTGAACACTTGCTATATTGTAGAGCACAAATGTTGCTATTTTGTAATAACATAAGTAATTATGCTGAACATCTTAACTATTATGTTATGTAGTATAATCACTGTAATATAAATTATGTTGTAATGCATAAATATTGCTGCATCAAAGCTAAATTATTAGAATAATAATATAATAATTATAATATTGTATTATAATTATTATATTATAGTATTTATTTCTACTGGATCATTATATTATAATGTATATATAAAAAAGTGAGAAGTTGAAGCTGATTTTTGAATAAAAGTTATACAATTTTAAGTCTCATTCATCACGATTTACAATTGTGTATACTTAGCATTGCTGAGTTTTTATGTAACAATGCGTGTATTACTTTAGTTACAAATCCTAACTTATTTGAGATAAACACTTATATATAAGTTATTATATGAGCAGCTAAAATAATGTATTTTAACAAATAAGTTATTAACAATAGCTATTTTAAAGCCATAGACCACATAAAAAAAACATGAGCTTTTTAATGAATAAACACGAAATGGGATCTTTAAAACTGATGACAATTTTTACCAGAATGTTAATGTAGCCCTACTAGAGAAAGCGTGAAAATACTGTAAAGTATGCAATTTACGTAACTATTCATGTTTATGACGTCAGAAACATGAAAAAATTGGTATGAAAATTTTGTGCGTGTTGCATAAATTGAATTTTCTGATCACTGCTATGGGGCTACTGTTGGGTTTTGAGACAAAATAATGTTATTTATGTGAATCCCATCAAGTGTTTTGTGATATAAATGCTTATGTTTTTCTCTGGTCTATTCCTTTAGGTATTGTTAATAATTTGCTACAATGCATTAAATTAGCTGCTTATAATAACTATAATAAGTGTTTATCTCAAATAAGTTAGGAATCATAACTGCAGTAATATACTTTTTGTTAGTGTGGTCATGTTATAGTTATAGGAATTGTTCTAAGAATTGTAAGTAGAACAATTGAGGTATTGAAATGCTAAAGTTGATCAGAATGTAGGTAACAACATGTAGCCTTTATGGTGACACAATATCTTAGGACCCGTGACCATCATGTGGGACGACAAAATATTGAATTTTGCATGAAGTTCTCTCGCAAAATAAAATGTTAATTCTCGCTGGCACCCAACACACAAACAATTAATTAAGTAAAATTAATGCTGCGTTTATGTCATATGCAATACTAAATTATTAAATCACAAATAATTATGCTGTACACAGTAACTATGAAGCGTAGCATAAATTATGCTATATTGGACAATGAAAATGAGCTATAGCATAAATATTACGTATAATATGTAAAGTATTAATTTTGCTCCGCGCAAATTTTACATATAAATATTTAAAGTTTTTTTTTTTTTTTTTTTTTTATTTATTTATTTATTTATTTATTTTTTTTTTTTTTTTTGCCCCCTAATGAATTTTCTATATATATATAATCAAATTATTTCAGTACCTCATTTTCAGAACTTCCAATTTTTTTCAATTATTAATAATTTATTTTTATTGTTGGATTGTATAACTATTATTTCTATAGGCAATTAGTATGTACATAGTATTATTTATTGTTATTATTGTTAGTTATTGCATGGACTATTAGCATATAATTATTGTATTGTCCAACTCTCATTTTTAAATAACAATCACCACATGAAACAATCGCAGTTCTCTCTCTCTCTCTCTCTCTCTCTCTCTCTCTCTCTCTCTCTCTCTCTCTCTCTCTCTCTCTCTCTCTCTCTCTCTCTCTCTCTCTCTCTCTCTCTCTCTCTCTCCCTCTTGTCTTCACGTATACAGCTTTTCTTTCATATGCATTCATTCATTTACTTACTTTTTTATATTTATTTAGTTATTTGTTTCTCTATTTATTTATTTACCTAAATAAACAACACCAAATGTATGAAAAGCAATCTAAGATTGCTGTGCTTCGTTTTCATCAACTCCCCCCTCCCCCCCCCCCTCCCTTCCACTTGCGGACCATACAAAATAACGATCAATCAGAGAATAACTATCGGGCAGCCAGTTTATACCCAAGTTACTGCATATAAAATACTGATGTTGTACACTGTGAATACAAAGAAGTTGAGGCCATCATAGTCTCTAAACATTCATATACATATACATCATACGCATACAGAGCAACTAAAATAATACAAAATACTACAAATTAAACATTTAAATGGTTTACTCACTACCAATAGTACATGGGTACTGTCTACTAGTGAAATGCGGTACCCAGTATACTCTAATGTTTACAGATAACCCATATATCTTTTGTATACTCATCAATTCCATCATATATCGACATTGAGGAAGGTGAATTCTTTTTAGCCCCCACTTTTTATGACATTTTTGAAAAGAGCGTTAAAAAAATTTTAAGGCGATATTTTTTCTTAGAACGATTGGAGCATGGGAAGTATTTTTAATGAATTGTTGAAAATCAACCTAAAAATCCTGTTACGTCATCAATCGGACATTTATTTCAAAAAGTATTGACCGTAGAAGGTTCAGTAGCCTTTTTTTTTTTTTTTTTTTTTTTTTTTTTTTTTTTTTTTTGAAATCCTGAAGACAAGCTGATTTTATTAAACTGGTTACTGAACCTCGAACGATTAGTATTTACCGAGAAAAAGTGAACTGATGACGTCACAGGCTTTCTAGGCCGATTTTCAAAAATTGATTAAAAATACTTCGCATGCTCCGATCGTCCTAAGAAAAAATAACTCCTCAAATTTTTTTTAAAGCTCTTTCCAAAAATATAATAAACTGAACAAAAAAAAATTCAATTCACCTTCCTCATTGATACAAGATAGATTATTAGCACATGGCACAATCAAGTATTTCATATAGTCACTCTCTAAATATTAGTGAGTAGACATTAGGTTTCAGAGTGTAGGACACAATCAATGAAGTTATTATTATGATTAGCTCTCAAAACAACACAGATCATATAAATTTTGACGTATATATCAACAAACAAGCTCGATATAATACAAATCTGTATACTGGATTATGTAATGAAAAGAAAACATTAGGTCTGTCTGTCTATATTAAATAATTAAACCTGCGGATAATACAACAAATAATGGCAACAAATTTATATCGCATTGCGGTAGCAATCACATCAAAGCAAACTAATATTTTAATCACTTCACATTGCCGCTCTTGTTTGCTCTAACAAATTGCATTGTAAACTGTAACTGTACAGATACAAAATACCATAACGTTAATCAAAGGATACCTATGTATAGGGTGTTTGCATTTATATATAAACGTTGACGCCATGTGTGAACATTACATAACATGGGTCGGTATAGGAATATGACGATTTTTTGACAGTTTAAAAATACTTTTTTTTTTTATTTTTTTTTTTTTGCATAATTTTTTATTCATTGATGTTGTTAATAGAGTGTATGCGGATGATGTCATATTTATTGCGCTTGGAGGCCATACTGGAGTAGTGCATAACATTGCTCAGCATAGGACAAACTTCATTTAATTCAACATATTTACAGCATCAATGGTCTCAAAAATATTGCATATAGTGTTTTTAAACTGGCAAAATGATTTTTTTTCCTATGCCACCCATGTTATTGAGTTATCCAACATGGCGTTGACTTTAACATGAATGCATAGACCCTATAGGTTATATCAAGTATGTGATAAATATATAGTAAAAATATAAAATAAATAAAAAATTAGTAATTTTATAAAGAAAATGGACATTAAAAAAACGACGTTAGTCCTATACTAACAATATAGCATAGTTAGCACTATCTGTTATTCATTGCTCCAGTATGGTCTCCAAGCGCATTCAGTATGACGTCATGCAGATACGTCCCTATATAGGGTGTATCCGCATGACGTCATATTTAATGCACTTGGAGACCATCGTGGAGTAGTGAATAACATTGCTTAGCACAGGACAAACTTAAATTTAGGCAATTTTCTTTAGGAAATCGTTTAATTTATTGTTATTGTTTTCACATACTTGAGATACTAATTCAACATATTAGCAACATCAATGCTCTCAAAATTATTGCATAGTGGTTTTAAACTGGCAAAATTAGTAATTTTCCTATGTCGCCCATGTTATTGAGTGATCCAACATGGCGCTGACTTTAACTTGTATGCATACACCCTATACATTGTAGTACCATAAGACTATACAGTTATAGAAGAAATTTATAACACCATATAATATAATAATTATGCAATGAAATTTTTTTTTATTTATTATTATTATTACTATTATTATGAGTTCTTTTCTTTCTTCTTGTGTAACACCAACACCGGAATCCTACTTAATTCAAGGGGAAGGTGAGAATAATCCAGAACACGAAAGATTGACCTAATACTTTTTTTCTCAGATTGAGCATATTTTGTGGGTAAAGTAAGAGGTTTATGAACAAAAAGCCTGTATTTGTAATGTTAATATTTTGTGTTTTGTTGATATTGTTGTTTACATGGTAGTGAGCGTGCTGTATGTACGGTACAGAGCAGACTGTTACTTTGATGTTGTGTGTTTTATAGCAGAGTAAGGTTTCAATACGTGCTCCAAAATATTTTTTATGACGATAATAAAATAATGTTTTATATTCATATTTTATATCCTGTTGATTATAAACACCAGAGAGAGAGAGAGAGAAAGTTCACTTTTCTTCACTTGGTTTTTGCGATAAATATATTTGTCTGTCTGGCGTCATGAAGGCAGATGTTTTTTTGTTTTTTTGCAGTACGTAATTAGCATTGAAGTGTTGATATGCAGGCAGGAGGGCGTGGCATGTGGGCCTCACAATCATTCACTTTGCATATTATAGTGTTCTTGAACTGTTGTAGTTATTGTAGAGCTTGGTGCAATATACAGTACTGTACAATTGTAGATTATAGCATACAATTAATTAGGAATAATGTGTCTGTCTGTCTGTCTGTGTCTGTCTATCTGTGTCTGTCTGTCTGTGTCTGTCTATATGTGTCTGTCTGTCTATCTACCTGTCTGTCTGTCTATCTGTGTCTGTCTATCTGCCTGTCTGTCTGTGTCTGTCTGTCTGTCTGTCTGTCTGTCTGTCTGTCTGTCTATCTGTCTGTCTGTCTGTCTGTCTGTCTGTCTGTCTGTCTGTCTGTCTGTCTGTCTGTCTGTCTGTCTATCTGTCTGTCTATCTATCTACCTATACATGCCTACCGTTCGTCTGTTTCATTTAGAATCTAAAATATAATTCACGTAACAGTGGAAACATGTCATATAGTTATAGTCTTATGAATGGCATTAAATTAAACTTACATAAAAATAATTATGCTGTACAACATAATTAGTATAACTTAAGTGTAAATTGTGTTGTTAAAAATAAGTGTCGCTGCTGTATATATGTCTGTACATTACAAACATACAAATAAGAGAAAACGTTTCTTCGTCATAATTCGATGAAACCGCACGTAAATAAGTTATGGCACTGCAACCTGAAGTTAAACCTTAGCTATGTATTTTTTAATTTGTTGTAACCTTCAAAATAACAACTTAATCACGGTTTAATTCTGTAGTTTTGTTGTTGCAAAAAAATGTGTATATTATATATATATATATATATATATTATATTATATACCATCATCATCATCATCTTCTTCTTCATCTTCATCTTCATAAAACATCAAATGAGGCATATACCTTAACGTGTTTTAACTGCTTTTAGTTAAATTAAAAAAAAATCATCTTTGCAGCATTATTACGTTGCAAAATGTCAAAAAAAGTGTCCCAGACAAGTGAAGTACTATAAAATTGTGTGTGACCTGTGCTATCAGTATATAGAATGGTGGTGCAAATATCAAGTGTAGTCAATGTTTATGTTTATTTTATTGTCATCATAAAGATGCATGCACGTGGTGGTCACAGATAACTGCTGTGCTGTGTCCGTGCAGGCAGGTGGGTGTGGGGGTGTATGTTGTTATTGACATCGAGAAGTGGCGTATATAAAACTTTATGTCCATTTGTATCAATGCTTGATTATAATAATAATCACAATAATTTAGCACCTTACGACTCACGATAAAAACCTTCCCTCCCTCCCTACCTGTCCCTCCCTCCCTCCGAGGTTGATAATAATGACTTAATGTAGCACCTCATATGGTAATTGTATCAGCAGTTATCGGCAGTTATATTTTTTTAAATACCTTCAACTCATTTTTAAACCTTCGAAATTTTAGCACAAAAAATATTCTTAAAAAATAATTTGTGAGCAAAAATTTCAAAACTCTGATAAAATCAGAGGAACATATTATAAAAAAGCAACAAACACAACTGCTGATAATTGCGGCAAGTACGATAACTAGTACAGTTACCATACAATCAAATCCAATGTGTAATGTTGATACAGTACTTCAAATTGATCGCCTCATGATATTTTAGTAGCAATATAATTTGGTCCATATTTAGGTATGTACTAAACATGTATATCAAAAGTAATAACCACGCTATAGCTGATGTCATGTTAACACTTTGGCATCATGCATATCTCTCTCTACATTTAATTTAATTTTTGGTAATTATACTTTTTATATCTCTTCATTGCAGGCAGGCTATCACATGTAATTAATATTTTTATCTCCAGAGGACCGAACCTTGTTCAGTGTTATTGTCTCTCTCGTAAAATTGTATCTGTTTTACTATACTTTTCCTAGTGGTTCACGCATCCGACTTGCATGTATTAGGTCGCGTGTTCAATCCCAGCCACCGACCAGACTTTTACGCCAGCCTGGCGATGTCGAGGAGCTTCCTTGGAGATTAAGGTTGTAAAGTCAACCTTGCCGACCATCCTGACTGACTGAGTGTTTCCACGGTTTTCTCAGTCTGTTATGGCGAATGCCGGGATATTTGCTAGACCGTGGCTGACCCATTTCGGATGAACCTGAAAATACATATACAGGGTTTCGGAAGATTCGGGGTGTTTAAATGCAGTTGGAAAACTGTCAGTACCTCACTGAGGTTTAGTCAAAGAAAATAAAAAAAATAATAAAAATGCACTCACTGTTAGCCTAATATAATTTCCAAAATAGAACAAAAATTACTGAAGGGGAAAAAATCTTAGCAAATGAGGATATAAAATTACGTGCATACTATTGAGTCGTGTGATGCCCCAGGTAAGCTCCATTATACACGCTTGCACGGTTAAATAGGTCTTGTTATTTATTGTTATCTCTATGTTAATGAGTGATTAGAACATCCCTGTATAGAAGTTTGAGATGAGATGAAATAAATAATACAGCCCGCATCAAACATAAGAAAGATTGTCGTGGATAGCGCTTGATATTAACTTTATTTATGGTATAATATCAAACACCAAGAAAAAAATTAACTTCTATAATTTGTTTAGACTTGAGCATTGTGACTCCCTGTGCTCTTTTATATATATGGGGCCTTACGGGAGTAAAATTGCAAATATGCTTCGAACATTTTTTTTTTTTTTTTTTTTTTTTTTGCTTTATATAAGAAACCTTATTGTCAGTCGCTACTATATAGGGACTTTTTATATCTAAACACCACTCGTTGCAAAAATGTCGCAAAATATATCGAAGATTTTCTCTCTTATTTTTGAATACTTTCTTTGTATTGAACAACAAAATATAATCATCTCTCTCTCTCTCTCTCTCTCTCTCTCTCTCTCTCTCTCTCTCTCTCACACACACACACACCTTTTACTTAACATACATATATTTTTTTTTTTAAATGAATTCAGGATTATAGAGATCCCCAAGGAGGCAAACGAGGACAAAAGTCTTGAGGTCCGGAAATAAGAAAAGCCAGAGAGAGAGTATTTATGATATACAATTCTGTAGCAAGTTCTTTGAATACGTCGTCTCCTCTGTATTAAAATTGAGTTTTCTGCCTTCGTCGTATATAAATATAAAATATAAAAGGAAAATAAGGAAAAAAAAATAAAAAACGTTGAAAGTGCTGCAAAAACGTAATATTAAAACTATATTTATGAATGTGTTATAATTTATGTAAATAACTTCCTTGCGCCTCTAGACTGCTATATGTATATGTATATACATATATGTATATATATATATTATATATATGTATAGGGAACGTGGAGAAAATGTGGAATCTCAAATATATATGAGAAAAAAATTTAAACGTTTTTTTGGGTTAATCTTTTTAACTCTCTCTCTCTCTCTCTTTCTTTCTTCCAAAGGGATAAAGATTATAATATATATTATAAAAATTTGAAACCTCAGTATAAAACGATGATTGTAAAATACTGAATTACAAATTTTATAATTTTACTTCCAACACTGCTCACGTACAAAAATAAATATGTAATAATTATGCAGAACCAATGCAGCAACATTTACGTATATCAATATAATTTATGCTATACAGTATTATGCAGTGATTACTGATTATACTGCATAGCATAACAGTTAAGATGTTCAGTATAATTACTTATGTTATTACAAAATAACAACATTTGTGCTCTACAATATAGCAAGTGTTCAATGTAGCAACATAATGTATGCTATATTGTACAGTGATTATACTAAATAACATAATAGTTAACATGTTCAGCATAATTACTTATGTTATTACAAAATAACAACATTTGTGCTCTACAATATAGCAAGTGTTCAATGTAGCAACATAATGTATGCTATATTGTACAGTGATTATACTACATAACATAATAGTTAACATGTTCAGCATAATTACTTATGTTATTACAAAATAACAAGGGTCACAGGAATTGATTAGAATTGGAAATGGTTAGAATCGGAATTGGTTAGAAAAAAAAAGAGTGGTGGGGATGAGTTCGATGAGACGACGTCAGTGGTGGGGGGTGTCTTATTTTATAATAATATGGCAACATGGCATTGAATTTTATTTATTACATTGTGGAATTGATTAGAATGGGAATTGGTTAGAATCGGAAATGGTTAGAAAGATATTTTCATTTATTTTATTGAGTGGAATTGATTAGAATGGGAATTGGTTAGAATCGGAATTGGTTAGAAAGATATTTTCATTTATTTTATTGAGTGGAATTGATTAGAATAGGAATTGGTTAGAATCGGAACTGGTTAGAAAGATTTTTTCATTTATTTTATTGAGTGGAATTGATTAGAATGGGAAATGGTTAGAATGGGAGCTGGTTAGAAAGATATTTTCATTTATTTTATTGAGTGGAATTGATTAGAATGGGAATTGGTTAGAATGGGAACTGGTTAGAAAGATATTTTCATTTATTTCATTGAGTGGAATTGATTAGAATGGGAATTGGTTAGAATCGGAACTGGTTAGAAATATAATTTTATTTATTTTATTGAGTGGAATTGATTAGAATGGGAATTGGTTAGAATCGGAACTGGTTAGAAATATATTTTTGTTTATTTTATTGAGTGGAATTGGTTAGAAGGATATTTTATTTACGCGCGTCTTTTTTAAAACTTTATTTAATCGTTATCTACTGTATTGTTTGCTATTTAAATGCATTAAACTATTATTTAGAATATAACTATACAATTTAAGCATACATATTAAAGCCAACGCCATATTGGATCAATCAATATCATACGCCGCATAGGAAAATGACTCATTTTGCCAGTTCAAAAAAACTAACCAATATTTTTGAGAGCATTTATGCTGTTAATAGGATAAATTAGAATCTCAGATATGTGAGGAAAATAATAATAACAGAATATTGACCGATTTTATAAATAAAAGTGCCAAAACTGAAGTTTTTCCTATGCTAAGCCATGTTGTTCATTGATCCAGTATGGCGTCGAAGCGCAATCAGTATGATGTCAGGTGGATATATGTACTCTGTAATCTATTTTTATCGTTAATTTAATTGCTGAGGCTGTGCTGTAGAAATTTAGACTTTAAGTAAATTTATATAGGGTTCAAAGTATTGTGTGTTTTCTTTAAAATGTTTTCTTTCATGCAAATGACGCATCATACATGTTTTTCTTTATTATATTTTGTAATGTTTTTTTTTTTTTTTTTTTTTTTTTTTTTGTCCTTCACGGGAAACAAAAATTGTATAAATTGTTCAGTTACATAGATGTAACTCTTCAGTACAAACCAATAACTGAATTTCAAAAGTTTGAACCGTGAACGTAACTTGTTAGTATAAATATTATTTCTTCAGTGGGAAACAGTTCAGTTAGCTGTTCATATATAGTTAGAGTACATATATCCACCTGACATCATACTGATTGCGCTTCGACGCCATACTGGATCAATGAACAACATGGCTTAGCATAGGAAAAACTTCAGTTTTGGCACTTTTATTTATAAAATCGGTCAATATTCGAATATCGAAGCGCAATCAGTATGATGTCAGGTGGATATATGTACTCTAACTATATATGAACAGCTAACTGAACTGTTTCCCACTGAAGAAATAATATTTATACTAACAAGTTACGTTCACGGTTCAAACTTTTGAAATTCAGTTATTGGTTTGTACTGAAGAGTTACATCTATGTAACTGAACAATTTATACAATTTTTGTTTCCCGTGAAGGACAAAAAAAAAAAAAAAAAAAAAAAAAAAAAAACATTACAAAATATAATAAAGAAAAACATGTATGATGCGTCATTTGCATGAAAGAAAACATTTTAAAGAAAACACACAATACTTTGAACCCTATATAAATTTACTTAAAGTCTAAATTTCTACAGCACAGCCTCAGCAATTAAATTAACGATAAAAATAGATTACAGAGTACATATATCCACCTGACATCATACTGATTGCGCTTCGACGCCATACTGGATCAATGAACAACATGGCTTAGCATAGGAAAAACTTCAGTTTTGGCACTTTTATTTATAAAATCGGTCAATATTCTGTTATTATTATTTTCCTCACATATCTGAGATTCTAATTTATCCTATTAACAGCATAAATGCTCTCAAAAATATTGGTTAGTTTTTTTGAACTGGCAAAATGAGTCATTTTCCTATGCGGCGTATGATATTGATTAATCCAATATGGCGTTGGCTTTAATATGTATGCTTAAATTGTATAGTTATATTCTAAATAATAGTTTAATGCATTTAAATAGCAAACAATACAGTAGATAACGATTCACAGTAATTAGACAGTAGATTATCTCCTATGCTGAGAATGTCAGATCGGTTCCGCGCGCCTCCTGTCTCAAGCGGTTTGAACTATGTGTGGGGGGGAGCTCTCGTAACAAGTTTTTGCGAACATTTTATACAAAAACCCATAGCTGAAAAAAAAATACGGAAGCTTCATAGTTTCCATGAAGCTATGAAGCTTCCGTATTTTTTTTTTTAGCTATGGATTTTCGTATAAAATGTTTGCAAAAACTTGTTACGAGAGCTCCCCCCCACACATAGTTCAAACCGCTTGAGACAGGAGGCGCGCGGAACCGATCTGACATTCTCAGCATAGGAGATAATCTACTGTCTAATTACTGTGATAACGATTAAATAAAGTTTTAAAAAAGACGCGCGTAAATAAAATATCCTTCTAACCAATTCCAGGGGGTGCTCAAGCGCAGATTGGTGTGTGTTCGCAAAATCATCGAGAGCTGACTGAGAGTGTTCACAAAATTACTTTTTAATAGCTACCTGCGCAGAAACGAGTTTCTCACCTCACTCTCGTTCTGCGCATGTCTCCAGTTTGTCAACTTTTACGCGCACCGGAGCTGCGCAAACGCTTGCTAGACTTTTTGCGCATTTATTCCTAGCACCTGTACGAAATAATCGGAGAGTGTTTTGAATTTAACCTTAAATTGCGGGAATACAAAAGGAAATATCGGTAATCGAAGATAGCAGTTCTTAGTAAATCGACATCGATTTTGTGGAACAGGGCATCAAATTTCTGAAGTTTAATCAGAAGTATGTGGAATTAATGGTTCTTCAGGGTTTGGGGGTACCCTTGCAATGTATTTGTCCGCTGTGTGACGTCATGCGCAGATCTGTGCGTGAACTCGTCC
This sequence comes from Ecdyonurus torrentis, assembly GCA_949318235.1. Lineage (NCBI taxonomy): Eukaryota > Metazoa > Arthropoda > Insecta > Ephemeroptera > Heptageniidae > Ecdyonurus > Ecdyonurus torrentis. The sequence continues at coordinate 48,468,767 of OX439131.1, read as the reverse complement.
AACGTCGATCATATCTATCTTTATTGTATCATGACCAATTCCACTCAATAAAATAAACAAAAATATATTTCTAACCAGTTCCGATTCTAACCAATTCCCATTCTAATCAATTCCACTCAATAAAATAAATAAAATTATATTTCTAACCAGTTCCGATTCTAACCAATTCCCATTCTAATCAATTCCACTCAATAAAATAAATGAAAAAATCTTTCTAACCAGTTCCGATTCTAACCAATTCCTATTCTAATCAATTCCACTCAATAAAATAAATGAAAATATCTTTCTAACCAATTCCGATTCTAACCAATTCCCATTCTAATCAATTCCACTCAATAAAATAAATGAAAATATCTTTCTAACCATTTCCGATTCTAACCAATTCCCATTCTAATCAATTCCACAATGTAATAAATAAAATTCAATGCCATGTTGCCATATTATTATAAAATAAGACACCCCCCACCACTGACGTCGTCTCATCGAACTCATCCCCACCACTCTTTTTTTTTCTAACCAATTCCGATTCTAACCATTTCCAATTCTAATCAATTCCGATGTCCCAATAACAACATTTGTGCTCTACAATATAGCAAGTGTTCAATGTAGCATAAATTATGTAATTTATTATAATACGTAAAAATTATGCTAGCTCATTTTCAGCACAAATTGTTCAATACAACATAATTTATGCTACACTACATAATATGTTACGTAGCATAAATTTATATTATATACAGTAAATTTAAATATTTAGTTGTAATTAAGCATTATTTATGCTGTAATAACATAAATACAGCCAACAATTAAGTAATTTATTTTTTACGTAGTTTATTTTATACGTTAGGTTTTGTTTCCAAGTGCGGAACATCTTTGTTCTGCTAACTCTCTTGTTGTCTCACATTCTCTCTCCACCCAGTGTAGCTCATCACTCACTGCAGCATTAATTATGCACCGTCTCAACGTAATTAACTTAATTATGCACCGGCACAAGTTATTGTAATTAATTACCTTGTATGTGTATAATGCAGGTACATATTTCACTGTCGTAAAGTGTGCGGCCACTTATATAAATAACATTCTATAAAGTGCGCTAAATTATATCTGAAATTATTTCTTACACACGGCAAGAATTAACTATACGTAAATTATGCTGCAATTATGTCATTATAGCATAAACTATGCTAAATCTTAAAGCCATAGACCACATAAAACAACATGTGCTTTTTAATGAATAAACATGAAATAGGATCTTCAAAACTGATGACAACTTTTACCCTCAGAATGTTAATGTAGCCTCACGAGAGAGCGTGAAAAAACTGTAAAGTATGCAATGTAAGTGACTATTCATGTTTATGACGTCAGAAACATACAAAAATTGGTATGAAAATGTTGTGCAGGTTGCATAAATTGAACTTTCTGATCACTGCTACGTCGCTACTGTTGGGTTTTGAGACAAACTAAAGTTATTTATGTAAGTCCCATCAAGTGTTTTGTGATATAAATGCTTATGTTTTTCTCTGGTCTATTTCTTTAACAAGACAAATTATATACGCTATACAACAAAATTGTTATGCTATATAACATAGTTATTATGCAATATAGCGCGTAGATTATGTTGCATTCAATAAATTTTGCTGCGTAATAATTATTACGTTTTTTTTTTTTTTTTTTTTTTTTTTTTTTCGTGCGTTAAGAACGGAAATTAAAATTAATCTACACACTAAAAAATTTCGTTAGTAATCAACGGAATAAGCGTTTTTTCAACGGTTATAAGTGTTGATAATTAACGTTTCAAAACTCAACTCTTATTGTATTGAAAACTCAACGCTTAAGTACAATTTCACTTTAAACGTTGATTTATCAGCATAAATAGAGTTGATAAAAACCGTCAATTTTCAACGGAATAAACGTCCTTCTCCACCTAATTAGAAATAATATAAAAACTTACTTTACACAATTTCCTGTGTTCTATGCGAAAAATCAAAATATGCATAAGAATAAATAGTGTTTATTTTTTATTCTTTAACTAGAATCAACGAAAAAAAAATTTTGAGTTTTTTTTATTTCTGCCCAAAAAGTGCGTTTTTTTCGAAAAGTTACCAACCCGTTAGAAATTTTATTGCATTTTTGGATGTAACTCGATTTTTCATACCCAAATCGGTCATCCAAAAATTTATGATACAGTATATACTAATTACCAGTTGAGTTTGGTTCTTTTTCATCTAATTGTAATTAAGCGTTGATTATAAACGTTTGTGACGTCACACGTAAGCGTTAAATATCAACGTTTAAAGCATGACGAAACTGTGTACAAGCTTTTCAACGTTTAGAACGTCGATTATACACGTCTATTTTTTAGTGTGTATGCCACATTTACGTGATTTAAATAGCATAAATATTGCTATTTTAAGAAATTGCATAACAAAATGTGTTGCATACTAGCATGTTTGTTATGCTTTGCAGCATTATTATGTTGATGATCAGGGGGAAAATAAATTACGTAATTTATGCTGAATTAAGTAATTCCAAATTCCTATGATATTTGTAGAGCACCAATGTTGTTATTTTGAAATTATTTAAGTAATTATGCTGAACATCTTAACAATTATGCTATGTACATAGTCTGTAGTATAATCACTACATTACAGCAAACCGACTTCATGGTCTAGTGGTTCACGTGTCCGACTTGCATGCAAGAGGTCGCGGGTTCGATCCCAGCCACCGACCAGGCTTTTACGACAGCTCGATTGGAGATTCGGCAGGCAAAGTCAACTTTGCCGCGACCATCTTTACTTAAGGGTTTCCACGGTTCCCTCAGTCTGAGGCCTCAGTGGCCGACCCGTTTCGGACGAACCCGCATGTACACATACACAGTACCATCTACTGTGGTACACATACATTCAGGGTTTCGAAAGATTCGCGGTGCTTAAATGTAGTTGGGGAACAGTAATGCTGTTCTCCACTACTAAAATGACGATCAAATGGTATGCGCATTTTTTGTTGCAAGAAAATATTATTTACGGGTTTGTCTCACTGAGTTTTAGTCAAAGCAGCAGCAGCAACAACAACAAAACATAATATAATGTTGACATGCATACTGACATGTTACTGAAATGTAGGCACTTTAATTATCATATTAATTCGGTTTAGTGTTTGAGAACTAACTACTATAATCATAATGATAACTGCTACTAATGCGTAACGATTTCCTTGCTTATAAGGTTATGCAAAACTGTAGTGATTAAAGCTAATAGTTAAGATTTTCAGCATAATTAATTATTTTATTGAAAAAGAGCAACATTTGTGCTCTACAATATAGCAATTGGTTAATACAGTGTAAACGTAATTTATTTTTTTAAATATTATTGTTACCATTATTGGGAATTACCATTAAATATTTGTTGTTTTATTTGTTGCAAAACCTAGTGTGCTGCGTATTAAAGTAGAGTACGTACACATTTGCATTGTATTCTGCGATATCTCGTATACTGATTCGTATTTGTACTAAACAAACCACTGTACTGCTCTGTCTAATTAATAGAGAATTAATAGATCTACCTCTGGCTTGTGTACAATCAACCACATTTGTGTATGCAGCGGCGAGAGAGCGGAGTTAGCGAGCATCAGTTTGCTTTGTGGTCGACTCACTTGACCATATTACCACAAAACCTCGTGCGGACTTTTCACTAACATTCATTGCTATGTATTGTATTGCTATGGCATCTTTTTTTACGTGGATGAGTTAATTTACTTGGCCGTGTTGGTTGGTTTTTACCATGAATATAAAAACAGGATAGGAAGCTATTGTTGAAAAAACGATCCCTTAATGATGTAATTCAAATTTTCGCCGCAAAAATGCAAGAATACAAAATTACATATAAAAGTGGCGCTGTAGTTTGCGTGTGAATTTTAAAATTCACACGCAGACTACAGCGCCACTTACATTTTACATGTTGATTGTTGCGGTGAAAATTTAAACTACATCAACAAGGGTTCGTTTTAAGTATATGGCAATAACACAGGAGCTCACGACCCTGGTTTTTACACACTCACACACATACACACACACACACACACACACACACACACACACACACACACACACACACAAACAACACACTAATAACTCATATTATCCTAAGTTACTTGAATCTAGAGTATACTGTACAGTACATACACAAGAAAACAAATCTTAAGTATAGAGAAAAGTACGGAGATAATTTGATAATGACGAGGTAAAATGTCGTATGAAAATGCGTAGCATATTATGTAAGAAAGATAAGAGGTGCTTTAGAGTAGAAATGTTTTTCACATTTTCACTCATATCTCTCGCTTGAGTCGTTTGTCAAGCATAACTCTGCGTGTAGAGAGAGAGAGAGAGAGAGAGAGAGAGAGAGAGAGAGAGAGAGAGAGAGAGAGAGAGAGAGAGAGAGAGAGAGAGAGAGAGAGAGGGAGAGAGATGTCCACTGTGCTATACCTGGTTGCTATGGTTACCATATACAGTATGTTAGCGTTACTTTTAGCGTAAGTCCCTAAAAAATACCAAGTACTCTTAACTCCAAGAATTTTTAACTTTTTTTTTTTTTTTTTTTTTTTTTTTTTTTTTTTTTTTCATTGTTGAGAGATCACGATTGCCATTTAACAACATATTATTTGAGTGAGGTTTTAATAATATGAATGTAAAGTTGCATTCACATATTCTTAAATTTGTTGTAACTTTGTATACATAGCATAATAATTTTTCCCATTTAAGACAATGCTATTTTACAATTTGTTGTGCAAAGTTACAGCAAATTTAAGAATATGTGAATGCACCCTAAAGGATAGCTATACAGTACATAATAAAGGTAGCACCAAGTCTGTGTATGTAACTTTGGAGTAAGTTTTCTTACACGGATAATATATATTTTATGTATACGATTGAAGAAAAAAAAATAATAATAAAGTAATTTTGAATTTATAACTGTTGGGCTCTTTTTTGAGCCAAATAGTGGAATTAAGAGGATTAATATACTTTACATTATACTTAAACACGTAAAAGTTTAATTAAAAAAAAGGTTAAAATAAACACAAACAGAAAAAAAAAATCCAGTTTTGTTATTATTAAGGGCCAAAAACATGGTTTTGCAATCCTACATTATTATAGTAAATTAAGAGTGCCCGCTTACTTTGGTTCATATTTCCTTATTTTGATAACGTGAACCACTCGAACTTGTAATCAAAACAAACCCAAGAGATTTAATGACAATAATTAGACTGTAATTTTATGAAAGTTCCTCGTACATAATGACGATATCAAAAATAAAAGTAATTAGAGTTTTATTTTCCGTGAATCATTAATATATACTTTTAATCACTTTTTGGGTGTGTAATTATTCTTTTCTCAATTATTTTTAAATACGTTTCATTAGCTTTTATGTAACTTTTTAATTACTATTTATATAGAAAATTATATAACGATATAGCTCGGTATTATTTTCTCTCTCTCTCTCTCTCTCTCTCTCTCTCTCTCTCTCCCTCCCTCCCTCTCTATCCTTCTCTCTCTTTCTCTTTCCCTCTAAATCCTCCCTCTCCCTCCCTCCCTCTGTCTCTAACCCTCTCTATCCTCCTCTCTCGCACACACACACACACACACACACACACTATTCTGTTCACTTTCTCTGAATATTCGTCGCAATAGACTCAATAGAGATACTGTCAGAGCCTCAGTAAATAGAAAACTATTATATTATAATATTACGTCTACCACACAAATAGTATGGTATTTCTTTTGATATTAGCACACACCACACTGATATACAAAGCAAAGCACTGCTTCTTTCTCATGTTTACATATCTGGCTAGTGTTTATATAAAAATGTGCTCGAGATGAGCCATGAATACCAAACATACATTCATACTTGGCTTTTCTTGTTATTATCATACATGCTTGGACGTGATAGGTATTTGTAACTCAAAATATCGAGCTAGCCAGCCAGCCAGCCAGGCATGGCAGGCAAAGTAACGTAACGTAACGTAGGCTTACCAAAAGCCGCATTGTGTCCTGCGATCGATGCCTTAAAGTCACAATGTCTATATAACACTTCATCTATATCTCGCTTTTATCAAAATGAGGCTTCATTTGACTATTTTTTTTTAATTTTTTTTTCATTTCTCTCTCCTTTCTTTCTTTCTTTCTTTCTTTCTTTCTTTCTTTCTTTCTTTCTTTCTTTCTTTCTTTCTTTCTTTCTTTCTTTCTTTCTTTCTTTCTTTCTTTCTTTCTTTCTTTCTTTCTTTCTTTCTTTCTTTCTTTCTTTCTTTCTTTCTTTCTTTCTTTCTTTCTTTCTTTCTTTCTTTCTTTCTTTCTTTCTTTCTTTCTTTCTTTCTTTCTTTCTTTCTTTCTTTCTTTCTTTCTTTCTTTCTTTCTTTCTTTCTTTCTTTCTTTCTTTCTTTCTTTCTTTCTTTCTTTCTTTCTTTCTTTCTTTCTTTCTTCCTTCCTTCCTTCCTTCCTTTCTTTCTTCCTTCCTTTCTTTCTTTCTTAATTTTTTTCATAAAATAAATTAAAAAATAAAAACAAAGAAACAAAGAAAAAAAAATGTTAAAAAAAATATATCCGACTTCCACACGATAATTAATATATAAATGACATTTTGTTCGCCCAATATGCTGCTGTGCAATGTTATTCATTGCTCCAGTATGGCGTAGAAGCGCATTCTTACACTTTTTTATGCACAGGCAAAATGTTTTATAGACTGCGAAGTGCAGTATGGTCAATAATGTTAATTACCTTATAGTAATGGACCTGAATATTTGACCAGTGCTACTTTTGACCGAGATAAAACCGAATGTCAACATATTATTATTATTGCTATTTTAGTTTTAGTTTGTTTTTTTTTTTCCTTTATTATTACCAATAAAAAGTATTGATCAAAAAGATCTCATATAAGTCGTGAATTAGATCGATTATAAATGAATGAATGATGAAAAGTGTCACGTTAGAACACAAGTCATGATGAACAATTTCAACACAATATTATTGTGTTATTTGATTTGTCACAATTTAGCTCCAAGATGCACGTGATATAGTTGTGTGTTATATAGCTCGCAGCACTTATTTTAATAGCGATTCATTATATATGTATATTACATATCTCATCATAACTGTGGATGCTGGATACAGATGATATAAATAACTGTGCTATATACATTGGCAGATAAATCATCGCTGACGGCATGAGTCACGAGCAAGTATTTCCGCACATGTTTCCAGTGCTAAAATCTTTCTTCTACTCCAGGATTATAGTATATGCATATGTGTACGAGACAGCGATGTAGCTCTAATTAAAAATCAAGATTGTATGGCGGCTTTGTAGCAGTGATATCACTACACTGTAAGAATATGTCTATGCTACACTGTGAAAAAATGTTCTTAAAGGCATAGATAAGAAGAAATCATATAAAGCACTTACATCACAAAACACTTGATGGGAGTTACATAAATAACATTATGGTTTGTTTCAAAACACAACTAAGTTTTATAAATCCCATTTTGTGTTTAAGATTTTAATGTGTTTACATAAATTTTTGTTAAAGTTTTATTGTTTTGAAATTTTTGAAATAAAATTTTTTATCGAGCTAGCTTAAAAGTTATCAGTATGGTTCAGTGACAACCAAATAGTTGGTATTTGTTATGTTGTTTTGTATATCAAATTATGTTTTATATATATATAATTATATTGGCATAATCTTTTAGCCAAGATTCATGTAATAGGGTTGAAAAAACCCTTTATGTGCCGTAAATAAAGATCTATTATTATTACATTTTTCTGGAATCAAATTTTAATAAATTTCTAAAAAAAAAAAAAAGGCTAAAATCTTGTCAGTAGAGATTTATACTGTGAGTATACAAATTGAGTTGTGATGGCTTTGACTTGTAAAGTTTACTCCAATATAACTTACTATTACAGCGAGAGTCTTTCATCTTTTTGTTTGTGAAGAAAGACAATCATAATTTGATGATTCAATTATACTTTGCGAGTCGGTTTTATATTTAAACACAAGGTTTAGTTATTTCTCAACCGGCATCAAGGCAAATATTTGAAATTGATTTAGCCGTGATATCAAAACCTTTGTTCTCTTTTCTTGTACAGATTTCAGTTTTGACAAGCATGCAGACTCGAGTATTTGCGGAGTCAATACAAAAAGACGTTACAGTGAGAAAATAAACAAACTGAGAGCTAAGGCATGCAACAATACTAACAAAGTGCTGGCTACGGTTTTAATACTTTGATATGGGGCAATGAAGCAGTTATAACTTGAGTTAGAAATTGTGTTGCAATTTTTTTTTTTTTTTTTTTTTTTTTTTTTTTTTTTGTCATTGAGCCCGAAATATTTTACTCTTCTGAATTTCCATTTTATTTAGTAATTTTAATATAGTAATGAATGCCTAGAACATTTGACTGACTAAATTGTGACATTCTGCATAAAACATTAATTTAGACGAGACTTTTTTAAATGAACTTAAATTAATGTAGATATATACAAATATATTCATTATTAATTATGTTATGAGTTGTATATAGATGGCTTGTATCTTAAATTTTTAAAAGAAAACTTTGAAAGTTTATGATACCATTTGAAAGTTAACAGTAACAGCTACCTACGATAAAAATTTTAGAACTCTTGACCATCAGATAAGAGAGAAAATAATTATTGAAATTAACATGGGTTCTTATGGGACTAAAACTTTAAAAAATCCTAATTTAAAATATAGCATGGTGACTCACCAATTTTTTTTACATTTTTGATAATACCATATCCTAACTGCAAAATTTCAGATTTTTCTTTCTTTACAATTGTTTGGTCAAATCCCGCAGTACCTGACTTCCCGCCTTAATTGTAAATAATGACAAGACCAACGCTTGTTGTAACAAACTTAAAGAGCCCCTGGCCTCAAAAATAAATTTGCTCTCAATGATAAATGCAGAGATAGGACTATTATAAATCCACATATTTTGTGCCTTAACCCTTCAGTGCTCTTACACACTAGGGAGAAAACTTGTAAAGTAGACAACTCACGCTACATGGAGTTGATTACGTCATGAATTCCTAAAGTTGCCTACTTTACAGTTTTTCAACCCCAGTTTTTGAGGCTACAGAAGGGTTAAAGGATATAATATGTGTATATGAATAATGGGCCCATCCCATCCCGGCCCGTGTGTGCTTCTCCATTAATTTGGAAAGTCCTTACCTGTCGATGCGACAATATCTTGACTAGGACTGGGATTGATGTAGCACGATAACAATATGGGGGGGGGAACGATTTTTATGTTTCTGATTTAATTTTAGGACGCCAGGAGCCCATTATTGTTACTGTGAACTGCCTGGGTCAATAACTTTGATTATTTCTTTTGTTAATTATTGTTTACGATGTAATTAATGTGTGTGTTTTGTTATGTTCTAGGTGAGTACCAACCTATGGAGGCTCCACTAGGGAAGTTGGGTAGATAACCAAACGTGACGTCATGTAAGGTATCGTGATGAACCTGGGGGCTGATTCTGTAACTTCATAACGTACGAAATTATTCGATATCTAATGCAAATTTGTTTGTTGCAACAAAGCGAAAAAATTACAGAATCAGCCCCCTGCTTAGCAAAATCATCCCTTAAATTGACTTTCCAGACCAGAAAACATGCAAACACTTAATGGGATTCCCAAAAATACAATTATTTTGTCCAAGAACCCAATCGTGACGCCGTAAACGTATAAGAAAATTTTTCAACTTATCATGCAGCCCGCACATAGTTCAGTGAACCCGCAAAACTTTTCCTATTAAACATCACTAGTCATGACGTCAGCAATAGTGCATGCATCTGTTTTTACCTATTTTACATTTGTTAGAGCTCTTTTGCAGAGTTACATTTGGGTAATAATGAAATTCGATAATGTTTCTGTGTGTCCCATTTTTTATTAGTTGCAATAAAAGTGCATGTTGTTAGGTCTGAAAAGTAGCTTTAAAGAAATCCTATGACCTCAAAACATTAAACAAAAATGTGAACTTCATGAGCTGGGACCATCATAATACAAACACATATTATGTCACTTCTGTAGTAAATCATACTATATTTACGGCTTCTCCTACAAGCAAGATCGACGAATTTTTTTCCATTGTTATAAAAAATCCGTTAAAACCGTCAAAATTACGTGTGTTGTTATGGAAAAATGTTCCTAAAAACCTTTTCGTTGTTGATCCGTTGCTAAGATTTTTGCTTATGGGTCGATCTTGCTTGCAGTAGGAACGACCGTTAATATAGTTTGCTTTATTCTGTAGCCTCACAAACTGGGCTTAAAAAACTGTCAAGTAGGCAAATTTAAGAATTCATGATGTCATGAAATCCAGGTGTACAATAGAAACTGTAAAGCAGGATGTCTATTTTACAAGTTTTATCTCCAGTTTGTGCAAGTACTGAAGGGTTTGAGACAAGACCTTTTTTTTTTTTTTTTTTTTTCCTCTTCTCGTTTTGAACTTATTATTATATTTATTTCGCTTTACACTTATATTTAATAATTATATTAATTATACTATTATACTTATTACAAAATAATACTTATTACTTATCACATTTTTGCTGTACGTGTAGCAATTATTCAGTGCAGCGTAAATTAAATTTTGCAAAAATAAATAAATAAATAAATAAAACGTAAGTTTTAATTTTAGTGTGTTATAGTATAGGTACGAGGTACGAAAAGTTACGATATTTAAATGTATGTCAGTATTTCCAAATGTGTTAGTCTTTTTGTTATAATGTTTTTGAATATTCAATACCAGTTTGAGACGTGGGAGACGACAAATAAACGGCAGTTATAAATAATATAATAATTATATTAAATTTTTATAAAATCTGTCTTTATTCAAAAACGTAACGGAAGACAATTTAGCAGCGCGATGTTTATGACTGACTAGCCCACTCTTATAAATGTAACCCCAATTATTCCAATAGTTTTAACCAAGGTTTATATATAAACCTCAAGTTTTAACTATGTTATTAATGTTGTTCATTTATACCGCAATCTATACTATATATATAAGAACTGATAAGTCCATATGATTAACATTAATATAGTTGCAGACGAAGTCGTAAATATATAGCAACGGAAGTCAATGTATTAATAATTCAGTTTTAATACAACTATAAGAAATAAGAAGTAAAGCTAAAGAAAGGCAATGGTATAACCTATATATATTCTTTATTATATGGTATATAAGTTAGTATATTTATATTTTACGACTTTGAGTGTACAGTACATACATATGTTAGGTACACCTGGGGCACCACGTCAATGTCGCATTGACTTGTGTGTCAGTCAGTAACCGGCAGTGCGTCTCTTGTCTCGTATTAACTTGTCTGCAATATTTGTATGCTGTGCAACACAGCAGTTATGTTGTATAGACAAATTAATTATGCAGAAAAATGACAGTTGATATATAGTAATGTTAAATTACGTAGTTTATTTTATCCGCGTGTATATATTATGTTCAGTGAGATACAGCGTGTATAGTGTGACATAATACAGTCCATTTAACTATAGTGCGCTGATGTTTAGTCCATGTTGCTGCATCTCATTTGTTTCTGCACTGAGGATTTGTCCTGTCTACAAAGGTAATGAAGAGAGAGAAACTGCTCTTGTTATTTTAGTTGCTTCTTTGAAATGTAGCCTAATTTGTAGTTCATTGGTATATATGAGTGAGAGATCACGAGTTCGATTCTCAGTGCAGGTACACGGAAAGAATAGATTACATAATTTATGCTACATTTATGTCATTCTAGCATAATTGATGCTAAATTGGAACAATATAATGAATTATGCTGTACAACATAATATTTATTCTATATAACAAAGTTATTATGCAGTATAGCATAAATTATGTTGTATTGAACAATTTATGCTAAAAATGAGCTATAGCATAATTATTACGTAGTTATTTTTGTCCGCGTATAAGTGACTTTTTCAGAGGTCGTGGTTTGAAATGTGCTCTCGTGTTCTCCGCACGTTGATGTCCTTGCGTATGTCACATATAGGAAAAAATAAAGGTGAAAGTTTAATTGTGTTGATAGCTATAAATGTATTGATGTCTGCACGAGGCTATGCAGTCAGTCCTGGCAGTGCAAGGTGGTAGTGGTCCACGTTAAGTCAGAGGTTCACCTCATCTCATTGCTATATGTAGAGATGTTTAGTGTTGACAGCTATAAATGTATTGATGTCTGCACGAGGCCATGCATGAAGTCAGTTTTGGCAGTGCAGGGTGGTATGGTGGTCCACGTCAAGTCAGAGGTTCACTTCATCTCATTGCTATATGTAGAGATGTTTAGTGTTGATGTTTAGTGTTTGTATTGATGTCTGCACGAGGCCATGCAGTCAGTCCTGGCAGTGCAAGGTGGTATTGGTCCACGTCAAGTCAGAGGTTCACTTCATCTCATTGCTATATGTAGAGATGTTTAGTGTTGATGTTTAGTGTTTGTATTGATGTCTGCACGAGGCCATGCAGTCAGTCCTGGCAGTGCAAGGTGGTAGTGGTCCACGTCAAGTCAGAGGTTCACCTCATCTCATTGCTATATGTAGAGATGTTTAGTGTTGACAGCTATAAATGTATTGATGTCTGCACGAGGCCATGCATGAAGTCAGTTTTGGCTGTGCAAGGTGGTATTGTGGTCCACGTCAAGTCAGAGGTTCACTTCATCTCATTGCTATATGTAGAGATGTTTAGTGTTGACAGCTAAGTGTATTGATGTCTGCACGAGGCCATGCAGTCAGTCCTGGCAGTGCAAGGTGGTAGTGGTCCACGTCAAGTCAGAGGTTCACCTCTTCTCACTCATTTCTATTAAACTGTACTTCATACGTTGAGGTTAATCCTGTTGTGCGGTTAACTAATTTTAATTAATTTGCCGATATTCAAATCACGTTCAGTGTAAATGTTAAAATATCATCATTAAGGGTCTTGTATTATAGTGGTATTTGCCTGCACGTAAAATCAACATTTTTACTAGAAATGTAAAGTTGAAAAAAAAATAAAAAAAAAACTAATTAAAATTCAGATATGGTGCATGTCACCTAAATTTAAATCATAAAGCTAATGAATCATAATTCATCACAATTCTTGTCATAATACTATAGAGGGTCGCTATCTTATCAAGAAGTGGAAAAAAACACTAATAAACTAATAATAATATGAAAAAAATATATTTTAATTACGAATTTATATATAAAAAAATTGTGGAAAATGTATGATTATTAAATCACCGCTTTTTCTGTGTTGTTTTTATCGCTTTTTACAGTATATAATATGAGGATGATATATTATTTTGTTTTTCTTGTCTTTATTTCATTAACGTCAAAGATATGTATAATTTAATAGTATATTATTATGGTTTATTTATATAAAAAAACTAAAGTGGCTGATAAGGCTTTGCTTTGCTTAGATTATGATATTATTTCGGATAAAAAAAAAAGTGTAATAGATGATCGTTCATAATTTTATATTCAAAAGTGTTGTATTTTTTTTTCCAGCTATACTATTTTTTGTCGTGCTATTTTAAGTAAGTAATACTGGGTGTAATAGTGATATGTGTAAAGTACAGTTGTATACATTGAGTATACACTATTATGATAATACTGTATTACCATTTGAGTTTATGCGCATGTTCTTCTCATAAGAATAAAGTTGTGAATTTAGTGCTGAGTTTTTGAATGATAATATTATCACATCGTGTGATTGTACAATAAAAAATTATGATAAGTTGAGCTTAAGTCGTTAAAACCAAACTTATCGCTTTTAAAATTGAACAGCTGAAAAAAAAAAAAAAAAAAAAAAAAAAAAAAAAAAAAAAAAACTCTTCACCGTAATAATCAGAAAACAAAAATGGAGCTGGCGTTAGTTGCCTTTTTGCATAAACTCTATATTTTACGTGTTTTAAACTCTTTTTTTTTTTTTTTTTTTTTTTTTTTTTTTGTGCTTGTTATAACATATCTGTACTGTGCATTACTCCAGGTGTGTGCGACATGAAAATATGACAATATAACTCACATGCAGGACGAGTCACATGAAACACGATGGCATCAGGACCAGACAGCAAACATCATTTACCTAACGTCAATCACTGGACAGTCAAACGGAAATATTACAAAAAAAAAAAAAAAATGTGTAAAATGAAAAACTATAGTTGATCTTGTTTTTTCGTTCATTTAGACCTGACAAAAAAAATTGCATATTTTGTAACTTTTCTTTCAAACTTCATTTCAGTATATATTTTTACTTCTAAACGAAGAAAAAACAAAAGATAAACCATTCATAAACGTCGTACACAGTGACGTCATGATCAGGTGTTCTTAATAAAAGAAAAATATCTCAGTTGATGATTTTTAAGCTCAATTTTTGTGTATGGTTTGCTTTCAGAACCAGTGCTCGAAATATAAATACCCAATTTGGAATAAGCGTAATTAAAAAAGATATCCGTTATCCGAATTTTTATATGCGTCACGGTCCGGAGTATTGGATTTAGTTTAATCAGCTTTTGAATCAGGATCAAAAATCTAAGTAGTTGAGAAATAAAAACAATCAGATATTTTTAAACCTGCTCGTGTTTTATACTAAAATCACTTATAAAATTTGGTAGCTTATAAAGTCCTTAATGGTCTGAAAGATTTATGTAAAAATTAAGTATCCAGGGTCAAAGTTACCACTGTGGTCTCAAGTATTATGTGTATACTAAGAAGTGTCATTGCTCTAGAATTATTTGCACGAGATTTCTGTAAGATTTCCTTCTCATGTTCATTTTCAGGCCTAGGTGCTGTTAAGTTTTTGTATGTATTTGCTGAACCAACTATAATATACAGTATTTATAGTGAAACACTAGACATAATGCAAACATACTTATATGTTCAATATAGAAATAAACAACAATACTTTCATGTTGAGAGAAGTTTTGTTTTTATTATATTTCAGTTTTATATAAAGTTTGCATGCAAATAATATTTGCCGTGCCTTCATTGAGCATAAACTGCAAGCTCTCTCTCTCTCTCTCTCTCTCTCTCTCTCTCTCTCTCTCTCTCTCTCTCTCTCTCTCTCTCTCTCTCTCGTGCAGTCAGTGACCTCAATCTTGCTGCTCGTTGTGCACTTCAACTGCATAGTGAGCGAGAGCCACACAACTGCTCTCGAAATTTTAACAAAGTTCGTTCTCTCTCTCTCTCTCTCTCCTCTCTTCCTCTCGCCAAACAATAGCGCTCTCTCAATAATGCACTATCAAAAACTTATTGTATTATGCTTTAATTAAAATCAGCAGTTTCTGATTATATTATAATAATTAAAAAATAGAACGTACAAAACCTATATTATATTTTGTAAAAGCCCTTGCTAATATTACATTATTAATATGCTTGCATAATATAACATTGTACACATGTATATATCATAATATTAATGTTTGGTTGAACACTTACTCTTGAAGTGTATGTAATACTGAGGGCCATGGGCTGAGGGCTTATGTCTATAATAAATATTAAGTATTTTTTTTACTTTATTTTAATTTTGCAAACTTGGTTTGCAGTCTCTCTCTCTCTCTCTCTCTCTCTCTCTCTATTATATATATATATATATATATATATATATATATATATATATATATATATATATATATATATATATATATATATATATATATATCCCTTTCACGCTAGAAGGATGATTTTAAAATGCTGAGTTCTCAACGCCGAAAGTAAACACTTAAAGAGATTCTGGCCTCAAAACATTAAATAAAAAACGTAAAATTCATGAGATCGAAGCATGTTACTTCTGCATGGATAAAAATAAATACGTAAATACTTAAACGCTGGCTCATTTTCAGCACAATTTGTTCAATACAACATAATCTATATGTTGTACTGCATAATAACTATTTTTCATAGCATAAATATTATGTTGTACAGCATAATTATTTATGTTGTTCTTATGTAGCATAATTTATGCTATAATAACATAATTATGTCATTTATTTTTTACGTGTGTAGGGTCACAAAATGGAGTTAAAAGACTGTAAAGTAGGCAACTTAAGGAAATTATGACGTCATGAAATCCAGATCTACAATAGAAATTGTAGCCCAGGTTGTCTACTTTACAAGTATTCTCCCCAGTTTGTGAGGCTACAGAAGTGACGTAATATGTGTTTGTGTAAAAGTCACATCTCAGGATTTTTTTTTTTTTTTTTTTTTTAATACTTTTTTCTATTAATATTTTAATTTGTGTTTTTCCTGCGTCTTTTTAAATCTCCTTACTAGATTTTATGGCTTTCACTGTGCGCAATCATGCAACATACAATGCAAGTACTACAGTATATATATATATAGTGTCATGTATATAGATGCTATAGAATACCCTCCAATTATTACTTACCATAAGTAAAGTAGAGTCATACTAACAACAAGGCATAAATACTTTGTTTACTTTTGAGTGGTTGGCCTTTCAGGCATTGCCTTGGTCAGTGCTGCCGCAGCGCCCAACTGTTGTACTATGTAGGGGACGCACTGGCGAGCAGCACGCTATATCCTGGTTAGGTGAAGTAATTATGTAATTGAGGAGCAATACAATTGATATTTAACAGGTACTCTAAGTTGTTTGAATCCTAACTTACTCATCTTCCACCTCCATAACAATTTGGCGACGAGGAGTGACGAATCCAGTGTGTAAATTCGGCAAAGTCGGACCGACGTTTCAAGATGCGTGAATTGCCACGTGGCGGGAATTCGCAAACTTGATCCTCGAGGTGGTTTTAAGCAGAAGACGGGAGTTTGCGAGATGCCAATTTGCATAATTGCATCATCTAACTGTAATCAAAGTCAGGTTTAAGGTACAAAGAGGATTGGAAGATGGCTGGAGACGACGATGAGGGAGCTCCGCCACGGGTTATCATGGTAGGATCAGTCGGCTCGGTGCCACAGTTTACGAGCCCCACCCAGAAAGAGTGGCTCAAATTTAAAGAAAGGCTGCAGTTTTATTTTGACGCCAATCTGATTACTGAAGAAAATAGAAAGAAAGCAATTTTTTTTAGTAGTACTGGTGAGTTGGTTTATGATCTGGTTACATCTCTGGAACCTTCTAATTCAGCAGCACAGTTGTCAATGCAAGAAGCATGCACAATTTTAGATGTGCATTTTAGTGTAACTGGTAATAAATACATTGCAGTACATAAATTCAGTTCTAGAAAGCAACAACAAAACGAGGGGGTAAAAGAGTTTGTTGCAGCGTTACGTCAACTGGCTCCAGGGTGTGGGTTTATCAAGGTTGATGAAGCTATTCTTTCGCAGCTCGTAAAAGGTTTGCAGGACACGTCAATGAAGAAGTCTCTGCTGATGGCGGGAGCTAGTTTAACCCTGGAAGTAGCATTGGAAAAGATTAAAGTATCAGAGGAAGCAGATATGTTTTTGCACCAGTTGGAGAGTGTGCAGACTCCAAGGCAAGAACAAGTTTACCTTGCAGCAGAGGACAAAATGGAGGAATTACAAGGGGATGGGGAGCGGGGAGCAGTATTTAAAGCAAATGCCTATAGGCAGCATTTCAGACCTGCAGTTAATCCATTGCGTAATTCTTCAGATTCTTCAGGTGCCACTCCCAGGAGAGAGGATGACATCCGACGTAGAACAAGTAGAGCGGAGGTTGGATCTGAAGAAGTGCATAGACAAAATAGATTGCAAGTTAGAAGCTGTGAAAATTGTGGTATGAGGCACACAGGGGAAGAGTTTTGCCCAGCAAGGGGCAAGAAGTGTGATTTTTGCGGTAAGTTTAATCACTTCCGCAGGGTATGCAGGTCAAGATTCAGGTCAGAGGGAGACCAGGGGGTTTCAACAGGACCGGCAAGGAGAGAGCGTCCACAAGATCAGAGCAACGGGAGGTTTGGCAATCAGGCTACTGCGCACACCGTTCAAGAGATGGGTCCCGAGGAAGAGGAAACATTGACAAAAATGCCCCATTTTGCTAATTATCTGTATAAGTTCAATACAAAGGCAAGTAGAGGGGGCGCACCACCTCCATTGTTGACGCGGGTGCAAATTGAGGGGCAAGAGATTTTAATGGAAGTTGACACAGGGTCTGGATACTCCTTGATCGGACAGCAAACCTATAAACAACAATTTTCACACATACCCTTAAGCACAAACCAAGTTATTCTGAACTCTTGGTCTAAGGAGTGTCTGCCAGTGGCAGGTCAGCTAACAGTATTGGTATCATACCATGACAAAACAGCAGAGTTGCCTTTGCTTGTCATGAAAAACAATGGCCCCTCCTTAATGGGTAGGTTGTGGTTTTCCAGTTTGGGTATTGAGTTGGGTGGAGTATATTCCATGAAATCCATGGGGTGCTTACCTGGTGAATTAAAAGAATTTGAAGACGTTTTCTCCCCAGGTCTAGGGAAATACACAGGCCCTCCGGTACACATTCACATTAAGGAGAAGGCAACGTTCAAGTTTTGTCGAGCAAGAACTGTACCGTTAGCACTTGAAGAGGCAGCTAATAAATACTTGGATGAATATATTGAGAAGGGGGTTTACACACCAGTCAGATTTGCAGCAAGAGGGATAGCTACACCAGGACTGGTAGTACCAAAATTAGATGGTAGCATAAGGTACGTAGGAGATTACAGCCACACAGTCAATGTGATCTGTGAAAAAGAAGTATATCCTCTGCCTACCGTCCAAGAAATTTTAAGTAAGTTAGCAGGAGCTAAATATTACATCAAGCTAGACATGGCAAACGCCTTCTTGCAGGTAACGGTAGACAAAGAGACAGCGGAACTGCTTACCATGAATACCCACCGAGGGCTTGTTGAAGTCAATAGACTCTGCCCGGGATTGTCGGCTGCACCCAACATTTTCCAGAGGTTAATGGAAGGATTAGTTAGTGGTTGTGGGAAAGTAATACCATACCTGGATGACCTCCTGATTGCAGCAGAGTCCCTCGATGAGTTGTGGGGTACTGCCAGAAGGGTGTTGGAACGGCTGAAAGAGGCTGGGTTTAAACTAAGAAGCGATAAGTGCTTATTCGCAGTGACAGCATTGGACTTCATTGGGTTTCACATCTCTGGTCAAGGAGTTCAGCCGACTGGTGAGAAGGTTACTGCTGTTAGACAAGCACCATCGCCTACAAACAAAGAAGAATTAGAGGTCTATCTGGGAGCTATCAACTACTACGACAGGTTCTTTCCTAATAAAGCGGAGCACTTTGCTCCACTTTACAGACTGCTTCATAGTGATACGGTGTGGAAGTGGACGTCTAAAGAACAAGATTGCATTAATTATGCGAAGAAAGTGCTGACATCAGGTGAGGTCCTAATGCACTATACACCTTCACTGCCATTAATTTTAGCTACTGATGCAGGACCAAATGGGGTGGGGGTTGTGTTATCTCATCTACTGGAGGATGGGGTTGAGAGACCGGTAGCATATGCTTCTCGAACATTGAGGGGAAGTGAGAGGAATTATTCTCAATTGGATAAGGAGGGTCTGGCTGTGGTTTTTGGGGTAACAAAATTTCACTATTGGTTGGCAGGTAGACGCTTCACTATTGTCACAGACAATCGTCCGCTCACAGGCATATTCAGAGGAGATCGGGGCCTGCCAGAAGTGCTTTCGCCAAGGATGTTAAGGTGGTGTTTACTCTTAACAAACTATGACTACAAGATACTACATAAATCTGGGAAAAAACATGCTAATGCTGATTTTCTGAGCCGCATGCCAATTCCACATACGCAGGAAGATTTTATTTTCCCAGAACCTGCGGGTATCTTGTACTTACATCAAGCACCTGAAGGAGCTCCTCTCAAAGCTAAGCGCATCGCAGAAGCCACAGATGCAGATCCTATCCTCAGCAAGATGAAAGACATTGTGTTACACGGAGTTGTTGGTAACAACTTACCTCCCAAGGTGGCTCACCTTCTTAAAGCCAACCCGGGCCAGTTTACAGTCTTGTCAGGTTGTGTTCTCAGGGGCGACAGTGTTGATTCCTACTGTGTATCAGACGGTGGTGCTGAAACAGTTACATAAGAGTCATCAAGGCATGACTAACACTAAACGCATTGCTAGAAGCTATGTGTGGTGGCCCGGGATAGATCAAGATATTGAAAATATGGTGTCCAACTGTCCAGCATGTATGGCCACAAGACGAGATCCACCTAAAGTACCTAATGCCACGTGGCCAGTAACCAAGAAGCCATGGACGAGGCTTCATATAGATTATGCAGGCCCTGTACAGGGCAAAACATACCTCATTTTAGTGGATTCCTACAGCAAGTGGGTAGAAGTAGCTGAGACTGGAGGTTCACTGTCGTCTAAAACCACAATCAGACATTTGAGAAGTTGGTTTTCATCTCAGGGACTACCCGCTGAGTTGGTGAGTGATAATGCAGCATGTTTTTTATCGGCGGAATTCCAAGAATTCCTCGCCAGCAATCTTATTAAACACACAACATCAGCTCCAGTGTACCCTGCAACAAATGGACAAGCAGAGAGGACAGTACAAACTGTAAAATCAATGTTACAGAAGCTGCCAGAGAAGGAGTGGGAGAACGCTCTTCCAGATGTACTGTTACAGCTACGCACGACACCAACATCAAATGGGTTGTCACCGTCGGAGATGCTGAACAATAGAAAGCTCACAACATTGTGGGACAAGCTGCATCCTAAATATGAGCTAGAGAATAAGGCAGACAGTAGCAATACATCAGTTGAGGTAAATACGTCACTACCACCTAGCCGCACATTTGCAGAAGGTGATAATGTATTGTACAAAAATTTTGGCCAGGGGAGCAAATGGAAGGAGGGTAGAGTGGAGAAGGTACTGGGAAAGAGGTACTTTATTATCAGAGTTAAGGGTCCAGGTGGTTACAAGGTTAGACGTCATTTGAATCAATTGTTGAAGTTAAGGGAACCATATCAGCCACGTGAAGCGTATAAAACACCATACCAGACACCATCTAATAAACCCAAATGTTTACCACAGCATGATGGGCATATACTTGGAGATCCAGTACCTGACCAGATACCCGTAGACCCCGACGTATGGAACAACATCATAGCAGGAGCAGGAGAAGACACGCAGCTAATACCTCCACAGGATCCAGGTCCGCCAGAAGAAGAAGTGCAAGTAACACGTCCACCAGCCAGACAAGCCTCGTCAAGGTTGAGAAGAATTCCAGAGAGACTGAAAGATTTTGTACTGACAAATTAAGTATAATTAAGGTATTTCTATACATGACAAGATACGCTTTTTTAGTTTGGTAGTTGGGCTAGTAACTAGTTATTGCTAACAATTAGAAGGCGTGAGGATTGTCATGTATATAGATGCTATAGAATACCCTCCAATTATTACTTACCATAAGTAAAGTAGAGTCATACTAACAACAAGGCATAAATACTTTGTTTACTTTTGAGTGGTTGGCCTTTCAGGCATTGCCTTGGTCAGTGCTGCCGCAGCGCCCAACTGTTGTACTATGTAGGGGACGCACTGGCGAGCAGCACGCTATATCCTGGTTAGGTGAAGTAATTATGTAATTGAGGAGCAATACAATTGATATTTAACAGGTACTCTAAGTTGTTTGAATCCTAACTTACTCATCTTCCACCTCCATAACATATAGTATCAGGTAGTGATAAGATACAGCCTCCATAGCTTCATAGCGCACATACAAAGGTCCAGGGTTCAAAACCTGGTGGAATCTTTCTTTTCACATTGAGTTTTATTTGTATTTTTATTTACAGTGCTTTTGAGACGGGAGTAGACATTATTTACAAATCTTAAATTTGTATTTTAATCTTTAGCTTCTAGCGTTAAATTACATCAAATGGTGTTTGAAAGACCATCACAAATATTCATATATGCGTGTGTCTGTGTGTGAAATGTGAATGTACACACACACATATAGTAAGTAGCCATATATATAAAATAAAGTAACATTATACGGCATCTAAAAGATACGTACATAAGTCAAACAGCCGCCCCGTGGTATTATATTTTATATATAGCTGACTTTTTGTCACAGCCAAACAAAAGAAAAGTCTCTTTTTGTTTACCTCGGCACAGAGAGAGAGAGAGAGAGAGAGAGAGAGAGAGAGAGAGAGAGAGAGAGAGAGAGAGAGAGAGAGAGAGAGAGAGAGAGAGATTTTGCTCAGCCAGAAGCTGGCTTGCAAAAGAAAGAAGCAGAAAAAAGAAAGCTGTTCTTTATATTACTGAGAGCTCGTCTCGTGCATTCAGTTTTGACGGTGGCTGGCTTTTCATCCCAAACCTCTCCACGTTCCAAGCACACTACATTACATTACAGTATGTAATGTAACCTACACTCAGAGAACAAATATTTACTCACAATCACACAAATGTTATGAGAGTAGCTATATACGAAATACTGTGTTTGTGCACGAGTGTATTGTCACTAAATATTCAATCTTGTAGAGGCTATAGAGTCGATGTAAGTATGATGAGTATACAAAATAAACATGCGGGTTCTCGGTAAACATTAGAGTATACTCTGTACCACATTTCACTAGTAGACAGTACCCATCCCATGTCTTTTTTTTCTTTTTTTTCTTCTTCTTCTTCTTTCTTTGCGATTTTTGCGATTTTTGAGAAAACTACTCCATTGATTCCGAAAATATTTAAATTAGAAATACTAGACGTGTTTTAAGAGATAAAACGTTTTTAATGATTTTTTAAAGCTAATAATCTCCATACTGGAATTATTCTTTAGAGCATAATTAAGTTTTTTTTTTTTTTTTTTTTTTACCTGTAAAATTAACAAACAGATCCAGATAACTTTTTAATTTTCATATCTTTAATCTTATGTAAGTGCTGCATAAATCAGGTTGGTTGGGAAAACGTTTCTATGCACTCGCGCGCTCCTGCCTTGCAATTATGTTTGATATAAAATGTGGTCTCTCTTAGCCCGTACGCTATACCGTTATCATAAATCGTCTGGTTCAACCCCGAGCAAACATTATGTGGAATATATGATTATGCTACTTGGTGTTATTTTTATGTTAGAATATTTTAGTGCCATGAGGAAGTATTAGGGTGTGTGCGCATGACGTCATACTGAATGCGCTTTGACACCATATTGCAGCAATGAATTACATTGCTCAGCATAGGACAAATGTGATTTTCGACGATTTTCTTTGTAAAATCAGTTTTGTTATTGTTATTATTCTCAATTACTTGAAAACCCAATTAAACCTATCAATACTCTCAAAATTTTGCTTAAAGCCATCGACCACATAAAACAACATGAGCTTTTTAATGAATAAACACGAAATGGAATCTTCAAAACTGATAGCAATTTTTACCATAATGTTAATGTAGCCCCACGAGAGAGCGTGAATAATTCTGTAAAGTATGCAATTTGCGTGACTATTCATGTTTCTGACGTCAGAATCATGCAAAAATTAGTAAAAAAAAAATGTGGTGCGGGTTGCATAGATCAAAATTTTCTGATCACTGCTACGGAACTACAGTTGGGTTTCTAGACAAACTAAAGCTATTTATGTAAAGTCACATCAAGTGTATTGGGATATAAATGCTTCAAATGTTTTCTTCTGGTCTATTCCTTTAAGTGCTAACATATTGTGTTGACTTTAACATGAATGCATACACCCTATAGTAGAGTCAGTTACAGCTGAGATATTTGTATTGTGGATGTAAAGCGATGTATGCACTGTGCGCCATCACCGCACACGACAAGCTTTTTTTTTTTTTTTTTTTTTTTTCTTTTTTTTTTTTTTTATCGACTGATGCCGAGGGAGGAACGATGTTATGTTGTTGGTTTTTATTTTTAGATCATTTCTCTAATCTCTTCGCATTAAGATTATCATTATTTGTTTTTTACCACAGTAGAGCTCGTTGAAAATCTTACAAATAGCTGCTAATGAACTTGCTCTACAACAAGCAACTTAAACAGAACCTGGCCACGAAAACTATTCCCCTCAGAGTTAAAATTTACGAGATGTGATAATTATACGTATGGTAATTGTACTAATAATCGGCAGTTTAATTTTTTTAAACATCTTCCACTAATTTTAAGGCTTTGAAATTTTAGCACAAAAGAAATTCTTTAGCAATCATTTTTGTGTAAAAATTTCATAACTCTCAAATGAGTGGAACGTGTTATAAAAAAGCAGCAAACACAACTGCCCGATAATTGTGGCAAGCATGCCGACAACTAGTACAATTACCATACATATTAGGTACTCTTACAAACTGTGCAGAAAACTTGTAAAGTAGATAACCTGTCCTATAATTTCTATTGTAGACCTGGATTTCATGACGTCATGAATACTTAAAGGAATAGACCAGAAAAAAAATAAGCATTTATATCATAAAACACTTGATGGGACTTACATAAATAACTTTAGTTTGTCTCAAAACCCAACTATAGCTCCATAGCAGTAATCAGAAAATTCAATTTATGCAACCCGCACAACATTTTTGTACTAATTTTTGCATGTTTCTGACGTCATAAACATGAATAGTCACTTAAATTGCATACTTTACAGTATTTTTACGTTCTCTCGTGGGGCTACATTAACATTCTGGTTAAAATTGTCAACAGTTTTGAAGATCCCATTTCGTGTTTATTCTTTAAAAAGCACATGAATTGTTTTATGTGGTCTATGGCTTTAAAGTTTCATGACGTCATAAATTCTCAATGTTGCCTACTTGAAAGTTCATTAGCCCCAGTTTGTAAGGTTACAGAAGTGTGGAATGAACAATCTCTTGAATATTATTTGTTATTTAATATTTTTAGTCCAGGACTTGATGTAGCCTGTATAGTTAGAAGCCGTCTATCTCTTACAAAATAAGACCTAACTGCTGCCGACTTTTTGATGACATTTGAAATTCAATATGGTATAACAACTCTACAGCTATGATATTCAACGTTTACGAAGTGTCATTGTCAGAAAAAAGTAAGAGAGAAAAATGAATGAGTTAATCGATATTCTTTAGGACATAAAACGGATTTAAATTTTTTTTTTTTTTTAATTTATATACTGTAAGTTAACTTTTTTTTTTTTTTTTTTTTTTTTTTTTTTGCAAATTTTGTAGTTGAATTCTTTAGTATCACTAGAAAAGAAAACTGCCTTTCTTTTTTTGACTCCAATTTTAATTCAAATGAAGGTTGCAGTGCCATATTCTCACCGAGTCTTTATTCTTAAAGAAATAAAACGTATATAAAATATTGGAAATTTAGAAGTCAAAACTTAAATAAAGGAACTTTTTTTTTTTTTTTTTTTTTTTTTTTTTTTTTTTTTTTTTTTTTTTTTTTTTTTTACGAATTTTGTAGTTGAATTCTTTAGTATCACTGGAAAAGAAAACTGCCTTTCTGTAATTTTGATTCCAATGAACGTGCTGTGCCTCATTCTCACCGAGTCTCAAAGCTAAAAGAATGGCACCACACAAAGAATACAAGGAAGGAAAGAAGACAAAATAAAAGAAGAACAGCAAGATACAAGACAGGCCGTAAAACAAAGGCACACGCGAGAACAAAAAGTTTATCAGTAAACCATGCAGATACAAAAACATCATCAGTCCAACTTGGGAAGCAAACCAAAAACTTAATTACGAAAACGTCGTTCTTATCACTGGAGAGGTCACACGAGTTTCATCAACTATTGCTAACAACGTTTTATATCATTTCAAACTTTTTTATGTCACTTATAGGGTGCTTGCATTCATATAAAAGTTGACGCCATATGTGACCACTAAATAACATAGGAAGGTATAGGAAAACACATTTTGCCAGTTTAAAAATATGTAGCAGTATTTTTTAGAGCGTTAATGTTTTCAAGCATTAGAGATATGAAACTTTAAATTTTGATACCCAGGTAAGAGATTGGTCCCAATGGACTACGTGGCATCAAAAATGTTCTTAACTAATTATCGCCAGTGACAACAATTGGGACTTGAAGGCATAGAACAACTTGAACAAAAAAAACATGTCTAATATCCTAACATACCTAAATATCAACGTTGATTTTTGGTCTGAGTTACTGATTTTTAATTTATTTTCCATTCACGAAATGGCAAATGCGGTTTTATTACGTCACAGCTCGCTTGTTTCCGCGCGCGTGGAACAGGCAAGTTGTGACGTCATAAATTCGCAACTGCTATGTCGTGAATGTAAAATAAATTAGAAATCAACTACTCTAGCCAAATCAATGTTGATATTTACTAATGTTCGGATATTAGACTTTTTTTTTTTTTTTTTTTTTTTTTTTTTGTTCAAGGTGTTTTCCGCCTTTAACCTTTTCCAATTAAAACCCCTATAAAATACTATTATCATGCAAACATCTAGGTCTAGCCTATGAGTATAATTTATTTAATTTAATTTTTTTTTATTAATTAATTTATTTGCTTGTTTTTTTATTATTTTTTTTTTATATTTTTTCGTGTGGTTCAAAGCTGTGATATTAAAGCTGGCTAAAATACAAAGATTGATACTAAAGTTCTGCTATATGCACTTGCAAATTATTGCTCCAAACACAAACCTCCGCACTGCAGTCCTGCTCACCTCTATGTTGTAATTTTAATTAGCTCTCTCGTCTTATTTCCTCACAAGCGAGACATTAATATGCAAATTAAGTTAAATTTTTGTACAACTTTTCTGTCTAGAAAAACAATTTTATTTTCCTCCGAGGATCAAGTTCAATTATCAATTATGTCGACTTTTTTGTCACAAGCAATTAATTGCTCATGGCGTCATGTTGTCGGCAATTTACGTACTGCATGGGCGTTCTCGAATAATTGCTTTTTGTGTCTGTGCAATTTTTGACAACACGTGTAGTGACGGTCAGAAATTTTCAGTTTTTTTCAGTTCATAATATTTCTACTATTTCTCTCTCTCTCTCTCTCTCTCTCTCTCTCTTCTCCAGTCGATCACATTGAAAATATAGTTTACGCTCAAACATAAATAAATACGTGAGATTAATAGAGACTGCCGTCAAATAGGGTGACTTTGGGTAATATTTTCAAAAATTATTTTCCTAACACAAAAACGTGAAACATTAAAAACTAAAAGATAGTGCAAAAATAAAACTTTCTATATTTTTTTCCCACATTTGTACATGTAAGCTTTAGTGGGGATTTTTTTTTTTTTTTTTTTTTTTTTTAAAGTTGCCCGTGGTGGGCTAAAGTTGCCCTATTTGACGATAGTGATACAATAGCATATAATAATTGAGGTGTTCATAAACTGAAGTGTTAGCTGTGCCAAGGACTGGCATTGGCCTATTTTATTTATATTATTATTTATTACTATTTTCTCAATCTGATTTGTGTATAGTTAAACTTTGCTTGCTTGTGAAGCAATATTTAGTAAACTTTATTATAGTGAGAAATTTAATATAATTGAATTAAGTGTTTGAAATAAAGTTTGTCTGTACAAGTGATGTGGGGGAGCAGAAAACTAATTGTGTCGCTGAGTGAGTGACATTAACACCCTTGATTTCCCTCCCCTCTTATCTGTCTGTCATACTATAAGTAAGTAAGTAAGTTAATGTAACCGCAAACTTCACCACAATAAATAATTATTGCTGCCCTCGCTAACTAAGATTTGTGATTCGTTGTTGACTTTTTATCTTGGTTGCATAATCAAAAAGACTTCAAAAAAATTTAGCAAGTTATTTTATTTCATATTCTGAAAGAGGTCATTGTCCTGAACCGATACGTATGTGAATTTCTAATTAAAAATACTTAAAGACGTAGAACACCTTGAACAAAAATCTTGCCTAATATCCTAAAATACCCAAATATCAACATTATTTTGGCCGGAGTCATTGATTTCTAATTTATTTTCCATTTACAAAATGCCAGTTGCGGGTTTACTACGTCACAGCTCGCCTGTTTCCGCGCGCGTGGACCAGACGAGCTGTGACGTAATAAACCCGCAACTGACATTTTGTAAATGGAAAATAAATTAGAAATCAATGACTCCGGCCAAAATAATGTTGATATTTGGGTATGTTAGGATATTAGGCAAATTTTTGTTCAGGGTGTTCTACGCCTTTAATGAACTCAAAAACTAGAAATTTACATAATGTAGCGATTCAGGACAGCGTATATACATGGAAAGAATGAATTACGTAATTTATGCTGCATTTATGTAATTATAGCATAAAGTATGCTAAATTAGAACAAGACAAATAATTATGCTGTATAAAACAATTATTGTGCAATATAGCAGAAATTATGATGCATTGAACAAATTGTGCTAAAAATGAGCTAGCATAATTATTGAGTATTTATTTTTGTCCGTGTACTTTTAAAATATCCCATAAAATTAACCCCTAAATATTTTTAGTCTTCCTGGTTTTTTTTTTTTTTTTTTTTTTTTTTTTTTTTTTTTTCCTTTCTCTCTCTTTCTCTCTCTTAATATTTGTAATATATACCAAATTCAATCAAGGCAAAGCCTTATTGGTTGTTGGAATTTTTTTATGTATACCACGTAATGTCTATTATGTGGTCATAATTATGTCACATCATACATTGTGACATACATGAAATAAAAACAAAAAAGGAAAAGCATCAATCATATAATCTCCATATTACAAAGACATAAAGAACATAAATAATTATGCTATATTTATGCTGTGTAACATATTTAATATCCAATAATATAATAAAAAAGTTACCGACCGTAACTACAAATCACGACTTAAAAAATAATAATAATAATAATAAACACGTAATGAACGCAAAAATTATATACCAATCTATTCAGTACAATGTTCTCTTTTAAAATATGAAATAAAATTGCAGCCTAAATTTTGTTTCTTCCTTACTTAAACTTGCGGTAACGCCTCAATATTGGGATTTAACAATTGTAAGTACTTTGCAAAATAAAAAAAATTGGAAAGCAATGTCCCAATATCCTAAGAAGAAGAATTCCAAATAAATTTTAAATGTATTTCTCATGATATTTCTTTGAACAAGTAATTTTAATTACAAAAATTTCTTCTTGCTTAAAAAGAGAGTTTCTTAAAAAAATATTTCAATGTAAATAATTTTGGAGAAAAATTTTATATTATGAAACAAGCATGAGACTTTGTAAAAATGGTAAAGTGAAGAAAGAAGAAAAAAAAAAGGAAAAAAAAACTAAAATAGTTTTAGAAAATTTAATTTAATTTTAAGGTAGATATTAATTAAGTCATTCTCTCCGTTACTTTCAACAGCTCTTTTTCTGTGGACTCAAAAATTACGCAGTCGTCGTTACTTTTTTCTTTTCTTGTTTAAGTGACAAGCTTAAGGCAGAGATTTTATCAACTTCTTTTCGACTTGAAGTTTTAATTTTCTTTCTATTTTGAAAGCCAAGGTAAAAATGTTTGTATAACTGAAGCCCGAGCACTGACGTGAGCAAGGATTAGACTTTACGACAAAACATGAACACAAAACTAATTTAAATCAAAAGAAAAAATCTTATTATTTCTGACATTCAGTAATGAAGATTCTTGGTCTAAAACTTCGGACCTACAAATATGAAACCTAACTTCTTTTTACATTTTTTTTGTTCTTAATCCACATGGTGAGAATAAATTACGTAATTTACTCTGTTTGTCAGCATAATAGCATAAGTTAGAACTGCATAAATAATTATACTGCAATATGTACACGAAAAAAAAAAATTAGTACTAATGGCAGGTATACATTAACCTGTATTTTGCAATAGGTACACTTGAACTTGAAACAGGTAGTTATAAAACTAAAATACCAAAGTGAGTCACACCTTTATTGTTGCACAGTGCACCTGCATTAGGTATTATTGTAGTATAATAATACCTGTGTTCTAGCTTATATGTCTACCTATTACATTGTTAACATTAATTTTTTTGCGTGTAACATTTTTACAGTGCTACTTAAATTTAATAATAAATTATTCTCATTTAGAGGTCAAAGAAATTGCAAACCCACTATACGTAAAGAATAAATAACGTAATTTATGCTGCATTTATTTCATTGTTCATAAATTATGCTAAAATAGAACGACATTACTAATTATGCTGTACAACATATTTATTTCATATTTATTATGCATTATAGCATATAAATTATGCTGTATTGAACAAATTGCGCTGAAAATTAGCTATAGCATAATTATTACGTAGTTATCTTTGTCCGTGTATCTTACCTCGTTCAACAATTTCCTATGGTCAGAGATTTTTTACCCTCTCTAAATATAAATCATTTATTATTAGAATTATTATACCAAATCTACTATACAGCATAATTTATGTTTTTATCCACAACAAATGTTACTAAAAACGACTTAACATAATTACGTATTACATATTTATTTTTATACTTTCTCAGGTAAAGGTTTTTTATTATTATTATTATTATTAAATAATGGTATTTATTAAAAAAAAAAGGAATAAAATGCCTTTTTTTTTTTTTTTTTTTTTTTTTTGAAAGGGCGTAAAGGTTTCTGACAAATGAAGTTATTTGTCTCGTCTGTATAGCTTAATGAAGTGCGATGCGCTGATGTGTGTGCTTTTGTTTTTTGTCACTGTATATGTACATAGTACAGTATAATATTATATTTATATATATATATATATATATATATATATATATATATATATATATATATATATATATATATATATATATATATATATATATATATATATATACATACATATATATATAGTATGTTATGTACAGTATGTTGTGCGGGGAAGCAACAAGAAGTAAAGTCACGTCACTCGAGTATAATTGGAAAAGTTGTCGAGGTCCCTCGTCACTAGTGCGTGCCGATCTGTCTTTTCTTCTGTTCACTGCTAGCGTTCGCAACTTTTCTCACAAACAAAAAAATTGCATGAATAGGCAATTCCTAGAGGTCCTTTTTTTTATTTCTATATATGTGTTACCAAAAAAGAAAAAATATAAAATATCGCAACATGTTGTTAATATTTATTGTATATGACTTTATTTTTTATTGTGACAAATTTGTATGTAAGATATTTCTATTTGCAAACCTCTCTCTCTCTCTCTCTCTCTCTCTCTCTCTATCTCACGTATAATTATTTAAAGGCATAGACAATATGAAAACATTATCATTTACATCACAAAACACTTGATGGGACTTACATAAATAACTTTAGTTTGTCTCAAAACCCAACTGTAGCTCCGTAGTATTGATCAGAAAATTTTGATTTATGCAACCCGTACAACATTTTTATACTAATTTTAGCATGTTTCTGACGTCATGAACAACGCATGATTCGACGCTTATAGTCAGCTTCAAAACAGTTGTTCCTTTATAAGTCAATACCATATCCAACAAATTTATTATAAAAAAAGTCTAAATAGTAAATTTTTAGTTACTTTTGTCCGTGTAGATTATGCTGAAAATGGGTTAGCATGTAACTATTACAGCTTGTTCTGTAAAGTAAAGTGAATCTCAACTACAGTGATTGGCTGACCAACAAAATACGACACATTCATTGGTTGAACTTGTTTTTTGAGCTAACAAAATTGACAAAAATTGAGTCACATGAAGAGCATGGAATTTTTTTGTGTGGAGTTTCTTTCATTCTTATCAAGTTCAAAGTTCTAAACGAAGAAATAACAATGATCGACCATATGTATAAACGTAGTAAACAGGTAACGAAGTCATAATCAGCTGTTATAACAAAGGAACATATCGACACAAAAGTTGCGCCGGAAGTCTGACTTTGCAGAATGAGCTTACGTATTTGTTTCTGTCGGTATGCGTTGTACCGCACGAGGCGTGGGTTGCTTGTGTTGTCTCGTCAGCACGTCAGCGTTTTGTCGTTAGAGAGAGAGAGAGAGAGGGCTAGCCAACAAACTGTAGAGCCAGCACAAAGTGCTCAAGTTGCTAATTACCATCGTCGTGGGGTTTATAATTACATCAATCAATCAAGCGTCGTAGAGAAAATAAAATCGACAGTTTTCATAACTTGAGCAACAAACGTTATCGGTTATAAAAAAATTCTTATAAATATCTATGGCTTATAAGACGTAAAAGTATGTCTAGTATGTCTAATTTAAATATCTGCGATATCAGTGCAGTAGTTTTCTCGCAAATATCGAAAGAAAGACAAAAAAACTTGTTTCTCCCCATAAGCGTTATGTTAAATCATGGGATCCATGTAGCTTTTCTCGCACTGAAAACATAAATTTAAGTAATTATTCAAATACATATAAGTTGCTGTACAGCATAATATTTATGCTATATCATAGCATAGTTATCAATATAATATATAGCATAAATTACATTAACTTTGGAAAGAAATAAAATTACGTAATGTATGCTACATTGAACACTTTTCTATATTTGTGTAATAACATAAGTAATTAAATTGAACATCTTAAAGGCATAGAAAACATTGAAACAACATGTTCTAAACACAAAATGGGATCTACAAAACTGATGATAAATTTTACAAGAATGTAAATGTAGCCCCACAAAAGAGCGTGAAAAAACTGTAAAGTATGCAATTTGCGTGAATATTCCTGTTTATGACGTCATTAACAGGCAAAAACTAGTATGAAAATATTGTGCGGGTTGCATAAATCTAAATTTTCTGATCACTGCTACGGAGCTACAGTTGGCTTTTGAGACAAACTAATGTTATTTATGTAAGTCCCATCAAGTGTTTTGTGATGTAAATGAAAATGTTTTCATGTTTTCTATGCCTTTAACTATTATGAAATATTATGTAAACTGTATAAATAGCATAAATTATGTTACGTATAAATCTTGCTGTATTGAGGTAGCATAATTATTATGTTGCTGCTTTTATCATATATATTGAAGAATTGTTAATTGCAGTAAATATTTTACAATTAATATTTTTATTCTATTTTTGTATTTTTTATTTATTTATTTATTTTATTTTTATTTTTATTTTTTTTTGCCCGTGTTTGTTGGTGAAATATTGCAGGTATAAAATAAGGTGATATTTCCTTATGCGCAAGGAAACAATAAATTACGTAAATTATGCTGTACATCATAATATTTATGCTTTATAACATAGTTATTGTGCAATACAGCATAAGTTATGTTATATTGAACAAATTTTGCTGAAAATAGGCTGGCGTAATTATGGCATATTCATTTTTGTCCATGTGTTGTACTGAGGTATAGGGTGGTTGCATTCATGTTAAAGTCGACGTCATAAGTGAGCGCTAAATAATATGGGCCAGTATGGGAAAATGACTCATTTTGCCAGTTTAAAAATATTTCTCAATATGCTGTTGATTGCTGTTAACAAGTTGAATTAGATTTTCAAGTATGCAATAAAAATAATTATAACAAAAACTGCTGATTTTCCAATGAAAATAACTATAAAAAAAAACTACGTTTGTCCTATGCTGAGCAATGTTATTCATTGCTCAAGAAGAGCATCGAAAAGCATTCAGAATGACGTCATGCGCACACACCCTATAGTACAACATAATTATGTGACAATAGAGATCTCGCCCAGCAGTTGATTGCTAAAGTTTGACATAATGTGATTGTGTGTAGAGACAATGGCTCAGTAATTTGACATTGTTGACATAGATAATGGACTTCACGCTGGCTCAAACTTGCAACATATTGCGAGGCAGGTCATTGAGGTACTATATTATGTCGTTATATTGGCATTGTCTGCGTGTGATGACGTCACGGGTCAGTGCACTTGTTTTGTCGTGAATCTCGCGTGATTGTTATATGTAATGTAATGTACTGAGCAAGTAATTGAAACTTTGAGTTGCAATGTAATCGCCATCTGTACGAATATAATTACAAAATATTGTGAGCAGATCGAATTGAGCTTGCCTAATTTTTGTTCTCTTGAGGCATATATGAAATGAGAAACTAAAAATACATAGGGTGTGTACACTTGACGTCATTCTGAGTGCTTTTCGATGCTCTTCTTGAGCATCGATTAACATTGCTCAGCATAGGACAAACCTAGTTTTTGGCTATTTTCTTTGGTAATTTAGCTGTTTTTTGGTCATTATTATTTTTCTTGCACACTTGAGGTACTAATTCAATCTGTTAAC
The DNA here is from genome assembly GCA_949318235.1 of Ecdyonurus torrentis. NCBI lineage: Eukaryota > Metazoa > Arthropoda > Insecta > Ephemeroptera > Heptageniidae > Ecdyonurus > Ecdyonurus torrentis. Next base: position 48,434,694 of record OX439131.1, on the reverse strand, counting down.
AGCACCAATGCTCGCAAAAAAATTGCGAAGTATTTTTAAACTGGCAAAATATGGCATTTTCTTATACCGGTCATTGTTATTTAGTACTCACTTATGACGTCGACTTTAACATGAATGAAACCAACCCATAGGTTTTGCAATGGTTCGATTTACAAAATGTCAAAATATTGCAGATTATTCCACTATGTGCACCTTCTACCACAGTTACAATTGCAATAATAAAGGTCAAGCAATATAGACTCCATGTTATAGACACACCTTTTTTTTTTTTTTTTTTTTTTTTTTTTTTCCCAAGATATATGAGTGAAGAGCGCGTTTAAAAAATTCAAGAACGTTATCGTGAGAAAATTCCTATGAAAATTTTCGAGCGCGAATTGTTACGTGATCTAGAGCGTGCTCATTTCTATTTAAAGAGCGCTGGCCAAGCACAGTATAAGTGGCGAAGTGTGCATAGAAGTAATGTATCCTAGTCAGTATGCAACCAGTTGGTCAGATATGTCGAGCAGGTGGCGGCGACAGCCACAGTCAGGCGCAACGTAAGCAACGTACTGGCTGATGGACAAAAATTAAATACAAAGTAATTTTGCCAGACTATTCTCAGCTTTATTTATGCACTACAACACAAATCTATTTTACATTACAAAATAAATTTCTTTAATAGCATAAATATTATATTTTGTAGCATAATTATGGATGTTGTTGTAATTTAGCAAACATTATGCTGCAATGATATAAATGCAGCATAAATTACGTGATTTAGTATCTCCGTGTATAAAGCAAACTATATATTAACGGCTCAAGCTTGTTAATGGCTTCTCTTACATGTAAGACCGACGAATTAATTTCTATTATTAAAATAATGTTAACTTTGTCATGTATTGTTATGTAAGGAAACTCAACTTTGTTATGATCTGTTGTTAACATTTCTTATTATGGATAGATGTAATTGATTGTAGGGGAAACTGTTAATGTGGTTTGTTTTAGCATAGTGAGAGTGAGGCTTTGTGTAGTCATCACGCTAGGTGACAGACAGTTAGGGGGTGTGGTGTGAGGGTGCTCTCTCTCTCTCTCTCTCTCTCTCTCTCTCTCTCTCTCTCTCTCTCTCTCTCTCTCTCTCTCTCTCTCTCTCTCTCTCTCTCTCTATCTCTCTCTCTCTCTCTCTCTCTCTCTCAGGGCGTGATGTGAAGAAAAGAGGGTGCTCTCTCTCTCTGTCTCTCTCTCTCTGTCTCTCTCTCTCTCTCTCTCTCTCTCTCTCTCTCTCTCTCTCTCTCTCTATAGTTGCTGGCCACAACACAGTGTACCGCACTCACTGTTGCTGATCGCCACAACATGCTGTATGTACCTTGCAACTAAACAAACATCGGACATACCAAGCTGTAAACTACATAAACATCTCTCTCTCTCTCTCTCTCTCTCTTTCTCCTTGTTCTTACCGCTCTGGACTGTTGGTGTGGCAAATACTAATAATGTTACATTAATATATAAAATTAATAACAATTAAGATCAACTTTTAGGTATAGTTGTTTGAATATACTTCGCCTGCTTGGTGAAGTAAAGAAGTAAAATTGCAGAAGTTGATCAGACAAAAACTAAATTAAAAGTAGTGTTTGATGACACACATTTATCATAATATTGAAGTTATTCGCTAAAGATATAAATCGATAGAAATGCGAATTTGTAATTTTTGAGATCATTAAGTTTTTTTAATTATTGATTGAAAATCAAAAAAGGACGTTACTGGAAGTAACTTATAAGAAATTATTTCTATAATTAATTATAGAAATAATAAATGCTTTGGAAAAAGTTTCCGCCCTTGACGTCATTTCGCGAGTTTGAAAAATAAATTTAAAATACTTAATAAACTAAAAAATTAGAAATCTGCATATGAATCGATTGAGGACGATGTCCTGTGGTATATAGATTATGAAAGTAAAATTATCTGCTAAAATATATTTTAGTCTGGATCATTGAGGTGCACGATGTCTGTAGTTGAAATGGGGGAGATGAAAGTGCTCACCGTCATTGCGGCATTGATTTGCAATACATGAAGGACTTTACTTTAATTTGACTGTCCGAGTGGAGATTGCAAATTCAATTTCCTTGGTTTATTATGTTACCTGAACACAGCACAGTACAGTATAGCACGTAACAACTTTACCATAGAAATTGCAAATATCTGCCTATAACTGCCTGCCTTCAACCGCTCACAAAATTTCAATCTCTCTCCTCTCTCTCTCTCTCTCTCTCTCTCTCTCTCTCTCTCTCTCTCTCACCAAACTAAAGTCGATTTGAATAGAGTAACCAAAAGTTATTTGTGATTCAAAATTGCTTGCTTTATTGAATTATCTATCAGCAACAGACTTTGTGTGTGTTAGGCTCTTACCGTACAAAAATACATTTATATTTAAATGCTCGTTCAAATTTAAATTCATATATATTGTCCGATACTAAATATTATATTACAAAGCGTTGGGATATTCTGAAATTGTTGCGTGCTGTGTGAACATTGCATATCAGTTTTCTGTGCAGTTTCTGTGTGCAGTTTTCTGTGGTTTCCTGCATGCACCACCCTGTCGAATGACTGGGCAGTTCCTAACTATATAGGCCACAGCCGCTACCTTCCAATCCTTTCTACCAACACTCTACCTCTTCCTTCTAGATCCTTTCATCCCTCAAAGGGTAGATCAGGTTAAACATGGGCGCTTGCGCCTCTCCTGGCTACCTTCTGTCACTGCTCAACGGTCCTCTCGAATACGGGGGCTTAGTAAGACATACAGTAAATAAATAAAAAAAATACACAGTAATGCTGTTCGTAAACCCTGTTCTCTGCTCCTAAAATATAACGATAAAAAATTATCGCCGTACTGAAAGAATAAATCACGTAATTTATGCTGCGATTATTTCTTTATAGCATAAGTTATGCTAAATTAGAACAACATAAATAATAATGCTGTACATGATAATGCTCTGTAAGACAGTAATTATGCAGTATAGCATAAGTTATGCTGTATTGAACAGTTTTTGCTGGCAACGAGCTAGCATAATTATTATGTATTTATTTTTGTCGGTGTGGTAAGAAGCATTAAGTTCGAAGTATCTTAAAGGCATAGACCACATAAAACCACATGTGCTTTTTAATGAATAAACACAAAATAGGATCTTCAAAACTGTTGACAATTTTTACCAGAATGTTAATGTAGCCCCACGAGAGAGTGTGAAAAAACTGTAAAGTATGCAATATGCGTGACTATTCATGTTTATGACGTCAGAAACATGCAAAAATTAGTATAAAAATGTTGTACGGGTTGCATAAATCGAAATTTCTGATCACTGCTACGAAGCTACAGTTGAGTTTTGCGACAAACTAAAGTTATTTATGTAAGTCCCATCAAGTGTTTTGTGATATAAATGCTTAGTTTTTCTCTGGTCTATTCCTTTAAGTTTAAAAAAGCTTCGTAATTTTTAATGATATCTGGAGCTCCGCACTCGATCACCCGTCAAATGTCAATATCTTGCCGCGGATATATGATGTATATAAAAGTCGTGAAGTAAAATAAAGCCAGCTACTTTATTACCACATTTTATGTGAACAAATCAAATTTAATAACGTCATGAATTTCAAATTCAATCATCCTTTTTATTGCATCTCAAAATCAATTTACGTTAAACTAACATAATTTTTTTCTTCGTCTTCTTCTTCTTCTAAATTTCAATTTAAGAAAAAGTAAATAATAAAATTAATCGCTGAAAGCAATTTTATTTCCAAGTTTTTTCTCAATCACAGAGCTAACTTAGCAGAAAGTATCTACAGGTATATAAGGGTGATAAACTGTGTCGTAAGGTATGAATGTGGACCTTATGTTTTGGTACAGTTGGCAGGTAGAGTGAGCATGTCATCGCCAGATCTTGTGAGCAGTGTGTTGGAAACTGCCTCGCCTCGTGACCGGTCTTTGTTTTTTAATACTATCTACACTGACAAAAAATATGGTGTTGTGACATTGTATTTTGTTTTTGCTTTTTTCCCGAGCTGGTATGGCCGTGTGGTGAAGGCAGCTAACTCTTAACTCGGTGCTCCTTACCGAGCTTTTTTTTTTTTTTTTTATCCAAATTTTGTAATCCGTTTGCAATTCAGATAATGCAGACCCACGCGGATGGTTGTGTCCTGTACTACAAAAATCTGTATGTACTTCTGCAAAAGTATAGGGTGTATCCGCATGATGTCATATTTATTGCGCTTGGAGGCCATATTGGAGTAGTCAACAACATTACTCAGCATAGGACAAAACTTCGTTTATGGCAATTTTCTTACGGAAATCGGTTAATTTTTTGGCCATTATTATTTTTCTCACATACTTGAGGTACTAATTCAACATATTAACAACATCAATGCTCTCAAAAATATTGCAGAGTGTTTATAAACTGGCAAAATGTCTTATTTTCCTATGCTGCTCATGTTATTGAGAAATCTAACATTGCGTTGACTTTAACATGAATGCATACACCCTATAGAAAACGTATTGTTATATCGACCTTATCAAAATATTTATATAAAAAAAAGCGTTGAAAAGCTTCTACGTAAGTTTTTCAATTCTCTAAGTATTGTAGAATTAACGGTTATGACGTCACTAAACGTTGACAATCTAACGATAAAAGCATAAATGACGTCACAAGCGTTACAATCACAATCGAATAAACGTTAAATTTGGCCGTTACAAATCTACGATTTTTATATTTAATCCCAACGCTTGTGACGTTTTTATTGTTGAAGTATCAACGTTTAGTGACGTCATAACCGTTGATTACAAAATAATTAAAGTATTGCAAAACTGTGTACAAGCTTTTCAACGATTATTTTTTAGTGTGATATGTAATATTTATTTCTACAATTTTGTGTCAGTGTTGTTGTAATTTGTCTGTAGAGAGAGAAATAAATAATGTAGCTCCCTCCTCATGCAGTATAGAAATATAACGATCAGACGATAGTTTGGGTATATAAGTATATGTGTATATATATATATATATATATATATATATATATATATATATATATATATATATATATATATATATATATATATATATATATATAAGAGGATTGCTTATACTTGACGTCGCAGCACTAAACCTTTAGTTTGGAGTGGCGGTGATAGAGAGACAGATGGAGGAGCCTGAGCAAATTACATTTCTATGTACAGTACACGTATAGAGAAATATACGTAAGCACAATATATAGTGCGGTACTCTCTCTCTCTCTCTCTCTCTCTCAGCTTAGTCACTTAAGAAACCGTATTTTCACAATAATTTCTTCAATACAATTTATATCTATTAAAGGAACTAGTAATTAGTTAATTATTGTTTTTTTTAAACTTAAAAAAAAAATCTAATTTGACTTTAAAGTTAGGATTAAATTTTCAATTTTAATATGACCATGTTATCTATAAAGTGGAAATAACTTCAATGTTTGCTGCAAGTGTTTGACATAACTAAACTTTTAAATCCCTTGTCAACTTACTTTTTTATCATTTAGAATACTAGATTGATAATTCTATACCATACCTTATTATCCATGAATTAGACACCAACACATTGATTTTGTATTTATTTTTATTTATTTTAGCAGGTATTTCACGTATTATATAGATCAGTGGGTAAAGAACTTGAGGGAGGGGCTTAAATTTATCACGTGACCAGAGCGGTGACTGTGATTGGCGGCAGTACATTGTGACGTCAGATACGTGAAATAACCATCAAAAAGAAAATAAATAAAAATAAGCACAAAATCAACGTGTTGGTGTCTAATTCATGGATAATAAGGTATAGTAATTATCAATCTAGTATTCTAAATGATAAAAAAGTAAGTTGACAAGGGATTTAAGTAACATTTCATCTTTACTTGATATTTGACGACCGTGCACTTTGTAAGATATCAGCCGGTCACCTAGCAACTTTAAGACGTTTTAGTTTTCTATGTTCAAAACTGATTCAAAAAGCAAAAATATAAAAAGAGATTCAATCTACAGTAAACGTGAAGTCCAAAATAAATAGCTGGGCATGATGTATTATAGATATTGCATGGCATGTTTTATATACAAGTAACATTTATTATAGAAATATTGCATCAAGTCTACCCCACGTGCAGAATGTTGCGATGACCATTAGGAGGGACTCGTGACGTCTTACCTACATGAAAGATGCATGCTAGCAGTTGCCATGGTAACGCAGCATTCTCGACTAAAACACATAACTTGTGCCAGTCACGTTTGTTACTACGGTATCTACATACACTATCAGTCCGGGCCAGCGTGATTTATTTACTATCTGTGTGTGTGTGTGTGTGTGTGTGTGTGTGTGTGTGTGTGTGTGTGTGTGTGTGTGTGTGTGTGTGTGTGTGTGTGTGTGTGTGTGTGTGTGTGTGTGTGTGTGTGTGTGTGTGTGTGTGTGTGTGTGTGTGTGTGTGTGTGTGTGTGTGTGTGTGTGTGTGTGTGTGTGTGTGTGTGTGTGTGTGTGTGTGTGTGTGTGTGTGTGTGTGTGTGTGTGTGTGTGTGTGTGTGTGTGTGTGTGTGTGTGTGTGTGTGTGTGTGTGTGTGTGTGTGTGTGTGTGTGTGTGTGTGTGTGTGTGTGTGTGTGTGTGTGTGTGTGTGTGTGTGTGTGTGTGTGTGTGTGTGTGTGTGTGTGTGTGTGTGTGTGTGTGTGTGTGTGTGTGTGTGTGTGTGTGTGTGTGTGTGTGTGTGTGTGTGTGTGTGTGTGTGTGTGTGTGTGTGTGTGTGTGTGTGTGTGTGTGTGTGTGTGTGTGTGTGTGTGTGTGTGTGTGTGTGTGTGTGTGTGTGTGTGTGTGTGTGTGTGTGTGTGTGTGTCTGTCTGTCTGTCTGTCTGTCTGTCTATATCTATCTATCTATCTATCTATCTATCTATCTATCTATCTATCTATCTATCTATCTATCTATCTATCTATCTATCTATATCTATCAACCTCCCTCTCTCTTTTTTGTCTCTGTCTCTTTGTCTGTCTGTCTGTCTGTCTGTCTGTCTGTCTGTTTGTCTGTCTGTCTGTCTGTCTGTCTGTCTGTCTATCTATCTATCTATCTATCTATCTATCTATCTATCTATCTATCTATCTATCTATCTATCTATCTATCTATCCATCCATCCATCAATCTCTCTCTGCCTTTCTTTGCCTCTCTCTCTCTCTCTCTCTCTCTCTCTCTCTCTCTCTCTCTCTCTCTCTCTCTCTCTCTCTCTCTCTCTCTCTCTCTCTCTCTCTCTAGTCCACGCAATTTATTGTTTCACACAAATCAGTGTATGTATATTGACTAGTATGTTTATAAATATTCATTTCGCATGATATATTGATGACAATGTTATTGACTCCTGCATGGACAGTATAATAAATCACCAGTTTATTTTTGTTTTTATTTTCGATATTTTAGACATTGCGACTGTAACTACTTTGCTATATATTTATCTCCAGTATGTTGTGATTTAATTTACTGTATTGATTAACAAATATTATAGTTTAATACACCGAGAGAGAGGGCATGTTTACTGACAAGATATTGATACACCGAGAGAGAGACCATGTTTACTGTCAAGATATTGCAAGTGTTATATGAATCTAGTATATTAAAATTGTCTTCTTATATAATTATATTCAAAATAAGCAAAAAATAAATAAATAAAAATGTATATTTCTCTGATAATTTATGGAAAAAAAATGTATATTAAAATTGAAAATTCTAGCAATGTATGATAAGTTCAAATTTGTTAACAATATTATTTCATTGCTGTATCTTTTTTTTTTTTTTTTTTTTTTTTTTTTTTTTTTTTTTTTGCTTATGTAAAGTTTACATGTAATGTTGTGGTCAAGGTGTAAAACAGGCAGTGTGGTCAAGCCCTCACAACACCTTAATAAAGTTACTTATTATTATTAAATGTCCTGACTCGCATGCAGTTTTGTATGTTGTCGTTATAGGATAGGGTGTATCCACATTCCACATGACGTCATACTCACTGTCAGTGCGCTTCAACGCCATACTGCAGCAATAAAAAACATTGCTCAGCATAGGAGAAACGTCATTTTTGGCTACTTTCTTTGCAAAATTATAGTAATTTTTGTTATTACTATTATTTTTTCCCATACTTGAAACTTTAATTCAATCTGTTAACAGCAATGAATGCTCAAGAAAAAAAAAAAAAGGAAAAGGAGGAAAGGAAAAAAGGAAAGCAAAATTAACTTTAATTTTAAACTGTGGTAAAATGTGTTATTTTCCCATACTGGGCAAAGTTTTTTAGTGCTCACTTATGGCGTCGACTTTTATAATGAATGCAACCCACATTATATATAATGTATATTTTTTTGTATATGTTTTTGTATATATTATACAAAAAACTTTAAACTCAATATTAAATTTAGTTTATTTTACACTATGATTACAAGGACTCCTCGTGTTTTGCTCTTGGCTGGAGTTACAGTCGGTCTGGGCCTCCAATATCTGTTCCAGCTTGCGTCACTGACGAACAACGCCTGTCATTTTGTGTCAAACTCAAATCAATGTCCAGCATTGTTGACAGAACATTGTCACAAAATTTGGAAAACTGAATTGTCAAGCGTCTGGTTTTATGTCAATATTCTATGGTGAGAGGTTCCCTTGACGGAAAATATTTTTTACCACGTGCTATCTCTCTCTCTCTCTCTCTCTCTCTCTCTCTCTCTCTCTCTCTCTCTCTCTCTCTCTCTCTCTCTCTCTCTCTCTCTCTCGTGTGTGACCCACAATTATTTTAATCACCCCACGTTCCTGGTCACATTTTTCACATGCAATGCGTGGAATGCTTATCAATCGCAGCATACAACATATCACATTTGCTCCCGCGGCAATCTCTCTCTTTCTCTCTCTTGATGTATGCCAAGAAATGCCAAACATTCCAACTTCTACTGCATATTGATCTCCTATCTTACACGCATGTATATAGTATAAGTGTCTGTATGAATGAATGAATGAATGAATGAATGAATGAATGAATGAATGAATGAATGAATGAATGAATGAATGAATGAACGAACGAACGAACGAACGAACGAACGAACGAACGAACGAACGAACGAACGAACGAACGAACGAACGAACGAACGAACGAACGAACGAACGAACGAACGAACGAACGAACGAACGAACGAACGAACGAACGAACGAACGAACGAACGAACGAACGAACGAACGAACGAACGAACGAACGAACGAACGAACGAACGAACGAACGAACGAACGAACGAACGAACGAACGAACGAACGAACGAACGAACGAACGAACGAACGAATATTCAACAATATATTTAAAAAATGCAATAGTATGTATTGTATAATATGTGTATACTGTAGTAATTGCAAACTGCCCGTGCAATTTGTATACTGGGTGTATTAAAATTAAACCTGACAATAATACTTATATGTATGTATTATTCACTATAACAAAAAAAATAAGCGTTCAAGTTTTGAAATGCTGTGTGTTATTTGTCATTAAACATTCAAATACTACAACGGCAAAAAAAAAAAAAAAAAAAAAAACGTAAGTGCATGACGTTACAAGCGTTAAGACGAAATAGATCAAAATAATATAGATTTTACGATTCTTTGACGTCAAAGATCAACAACAAGCTACTCGTAGAGCACGTTAGGACATCTGAGGCTCCAAGGAACAAACTCAAAGTTCCATAATTTCCTATTATTTAGCATTCTTAGACCTTATTTTGGCTTTTTCAAGTAACTATTTTTGAAAGTTGCCAAATGACGCGTTACGGTTGGTAACTTTTTTCTATATGCCCATAATGCATAAGTTACTGACTGTGACGTCATTTTTTGATTTACAAAAATTAATTGAAAACAAAATTATGTATTCAAAAATTAGAGTCAATCGATTAAGGGCAATGTCCTCTTTCAGAATATGAAATAAAACTATATTTTATATAAATGACTTTCTTTGGTGTTCCTTATTTTATAAGGGTTTTAATATAAAAGGTTAAAATAGTTGGGTCTGTGACTGAGCGAGTGAGTTAAATGTCGTCTGTATTTTTAAATAAATTGATTGTGAGAATGATGAACTTAATCTTTTTATCTCCTCAATTTGTGTCGTAAACTCTCTCTCTCTCTCTCTCTCTCTCTCTCTCTCTCTCTCTCTCTCTCTCTCCAGGCGACAGCTTATGTTGTCCCTGCTATACGTACAAACATGCACGCAGCAATCACAGCGACACGCTGCTAGCTCCACCAGTTTTGATTTATGACTCACAAATTACAGACTTGATAAGCTCGGATATCTTAGCATGATTTATTATTATTATTATTTATTTTTCTCTTATACTTTGCATACCAACATTTTCTGCTTCACTTTTTCTCCTAGAGATTTTCTTCTTTCTCTCTCGATGATTTATTACAATTGTAAAGCGGAGACAGCTCAGCTACAAACTGTTTGTAATTAGATGGGAACGTACCCCGCGCCCTAGCTGTTGCAATAAGCATCTTGTTGTTTTATGTTGTTATACATTAGTCAACTTTGCACTTGGATTTCAACTTTAACTGGCGCTCGTTCACGTTCTAAATACTTCTTAAGTTGAGCTTTTTAATATTATATGTTAATTTTTTATTTAACATATTTAAGTGCTTCTCAAACGAGCAATTCAAATTTTACCAAACCCTCAATTTAAAATGGTAAGCCCTCCAAAATTAACATAAAATTAAATTGAACTTTTCCTACAACCTTTCCTTATATAGATTATTCAAAAACAACATCCTTCATGTGTCCATGTATATTAAAGTGCCTAGGAAATAGCAAGTACTCTCAACAAAACCTCACTTATATAACATGGCAGTTAAATGGCAATCGTGACCTCTCAAGGTTCATGTATTAAAGAGGTTGAGGGCAGCACAAAACGCGCATTCAATTTCATTTTGCGATGGATTGTACTTGATTCTAAGCCAATACGATGCCGTTCACCAGTTACGTCACTGATAAGATGAACAAAATTGTAAGTGGCGATACGACGTCTTTGGTGAATTACTTTTAAGCTGCGCGACCTTGGCCAAATCTTTTCCCGGAGCATCTAACCTCTTATGTAATATGGACCTTGGCCGTTCACCAGTTACGTCACTGATAAGGTGCACAACACACTAAAAAAAAAGCGTTTAAAAGCTTGTACACAGTTTTACAATGCTTAAAGTATTGTAGAATCAACGATTATGACGTCACTAACGTTGAAAATCTAACTATAAAAGTGTAAATGACGTCACAAGCGTTAGAATCACAATGGAATAAACGTTAAACTTAGCCGTTACAAATCTGTGATTCTTCTATTTAATCCCAACGCTTGTGACGTCACTAACGTTTTTATTATTGAAATATCAACGTTTAGTGACGTCATAACCGTTGATTTTACAATACTTAAAGCTTTGCAAAACTGTGTACAAGCTTTTCAACGTGCATTTTTTAGTGTGAAAGTTGCAAGTTGTGCATACATACCCTCTAGGTATTGTGTTTAAATAAAAATGGTAGACAATGTCGTTTAATCGTTATTACTTTATATATATATATATATGCTGCAATGTAGCTGTGGCAAGTACAACTAAAGTGAAGCAGCAAATCATTAAGAACAAAAATGTAATTAAATTGAGATAAAAACGACGAAATTTAAAATCATAAAATTCTTTTAATTACTGGTAAAAATGTTAAGAGTCATTTTCACCCTTTCTCTCTCTCTCTCTCTCTCTCTATTCAGTGTGAAAAGAAGATCGATATTAGAAGCTGTTGCTACAGTAAAAATACATCGTAACTTTGCCGTCTACAAAAAAAAAAAAAAAAAAAAAAAAAAAAAAAAAAAAAAAAAAAAAAAAAAAAAAAGCTAATTTGAATGTTTAGTAGTTAGAAGAAGCGCACAGCTGTCGCTTATTTTGCATGTCAAAACTTGTTTCAAATTTTACGTCTCGGAGAAGTTAGCTTTCCTATATCAAAATATGATATAATATTTTTTATACTTCTCTCTTCTTCTATATGGACAAGTGCTCGTAAAATTGCGGCAAGAAATTGTGAAGTTTACACCGCATAATTTTTATATCTCTGCCTCTGTTGTCGTGCAAACTGGCGGCATCAAGTAAGAGAACAAATTTTGTGCCTCGTTGTTTACTGATGTCAATTTTGTAGGAGTTGTTCCGAGTGTTTTCATGTCTCAACTTTGGTTGTGCTGCTTCTGATTGAAGTTTTCACAATTGTGCATGTATAGACCGTGGGCTGCTCCTGCAAAATCAGAAAGAACGCCAAAAATTTGCATCATATTTGCAATTTGGATATATTTACTGAAATATCATAGGCTTTGGATATATTTGAAAAAGAGAGAGATAAGACTAAACTACAATCATATATTTTTATAAAACGTCGAATATAAATACTGTATACTGTATTATTTACATTCACGATTCGCAAAAAAAAAAAAAAAAAAAAAAAAAAAAAAAAAAAAAAAAAAGCTATTTACATCAAGTCTGTTGGTCATTTAATTGTGAAGGCTGAGTCGGTCTTAAATTATGGCTGAAAATGAGAGACAATCGCGGTGTTGATTTGACTCGGAGTTGGAAAAGCAAACTGTTAAAGTCGTAGAACGCCTTGAACAAAAAAGTTGTGTAATATCCTAACAAATCTGAAAATCAACGTTGATTTGACCGGAGTCATTGATTTCTAATTTATGTTCCATTCACAAAATGACGCGAGCGGGCAATGACGTCACAGCTTGTCTGGTCCACGCTCGCGTAAAACAAGCGAGCTGTGATGCCAGTGCCCACTCGCGCTATTTTGTGAATGGAAAATAAATGAGGAATCAATGACTCCGGCCAAATCAACGTTGATTTTCAGGTTTGTTAGGAAATTACGCAAATTTTTTTGTTCAAGATGTTCTACGCCTTTAATGATAATAAACAGCCCCCCCCCCCCCTCTTTCTATCTTTCTTGTTCAGCATAGAAAGGTTGTGAAAGGGTCACCCACCACTCACCAAACAAAATACACTTTTTTTACTTCCATTAACTAAAATAGCACTTATATATTTCTACTTTGCTTTACTTACAGGTACCGTATCCTGAAATGTTATCATAATATATACTTATAGTTATTAAACCATTATTGACTTTGCAATGACATATAGAGCATCTAAAAACTCTCCATTTAGTTAACATTACACCACCTCCTAGTGACCTTGAGCACTTGAGTGTCTATTGGCTCTTGTTCGATTTCGATTAATCGCGAATATCCTTAGGTGGTACGGACTGTAAGTAGGTTCTTGTTAAAACTAAAGCATTATTCACATGGTGCGTAAATTTGACCCACGATGACGGGTAAACGAAGCTAGAACAATATAAACAAATAGAGCCGTTCACATTGTTTTTAAAATTTACATGTGAACAACTCCATTTGTTGACATTGTTCCAACATTGTTTGTCCGTCGACGCGCTGTATAGCGTGCGTCAAATTGATATTTATTCTGTATTATTGTTTACAAATCGTCCTGGTCGCGGCAAAAGACCTCATCTCCAGTGATCAGCAATATGACAAAGGCTCTATCTCCATTGATTATGCCATAACGTTTGCACTGGAGATAGGCCCTTGTATGAAATGCTGATCACTGGAGATGAGACCTTTTGATGTGACCAGGACGAAATGATTTCAAATTATTGCTATATTATTTTTTCTTATTTACTATTTTCATATTTTGTCATTGTGATTCCTTGACTGTTGCTCTTTTATATTTGTTTGTCTAGTTCTTTTTGTTAAATTTGTAAAAATATGAAAAATACTCAATGTATCGTAAGAAAAAAAATGATATATTAATGATATTATTATTTAAAAATGATGCCAAAGTATTGTCACTTTATTTCGTCTTATTTACTGTTTTTGTATTTTGTCATTTTGATTGTTCTTTGACTGATTCTCTCTAATTTTTTTTATTCTTATGTTTAAATTGTAATGAAAAATACGGAATGTAAGAAAAAAAAATAGTAGTTTAACATTTCTTTCTTTTTAAATATTTATCTTTCTTTGACTTTCTATGAGCTTACCTCGCTGATCGCAAGAATTTACGTGTGACCAAATATACTTAAAATATTTATTATAACCTATGTGGGAAAATTAAAATTAAATAAAATTCCACGTTAGGTGAATCATACTCTACAGTTAAACTAGTCCGTGTGTGATTTTGTACTTAAAAGTTTTATGTAACTTGAATTGTATAAGATTATTTAATTTTCCTCTTACATACTTCCGCACGTTGTTTTATTAAGAGCTTATGGAGCGACATTTGCAAGTTGAGGTGAAATTTTACTACCGAGATAGCTAACTATATACCGTAAGCATCAGTAATATCATCATGATGTACCCAAGTGTCGTCAAAAACTTTCAATACGCTCTAAAAATTGGTGCATTACTTTAGTTATGAATACTAACTTATTTAAAGTAATAGACCATAGAAAAACATAAGCATTTATATCACAAAACACTTGATGGGACTTACATAAATAACTTTAGTTTGTCTCAAAACCCAACTGTAGCTCCGTAGCAGTAATTAGAAAATATCGATTTATGCAACCCGCACAACATTTTTTTACTAATTTTTTCATGTTTGTGACGTCAATTTAAATAAACTTAAATTGCATACTTTACAGTATTTTCACGCTCTATCGTGGGGCTACATTAACATTCTGGTAAAAATTATCATCAGTTTTGAAGATCCCATTTCGTGTTTCGTCATTTAAAAGCACGTGCTGTTTTATGTATGGTCCATAGCTTTCAGATAACAAATTTTAAGTTATTATGAGCAGCTAAATTAATGCATTTTATCAAATTATTAAAAATAGCTATTTAAAATAGCATTAAAAACTTAAAACAACTTAAATTAGCTATTTTTAAAAATTTGCTAAAATGTATTATTTTAGCTACTCATAATAACTTAAAAGTGATTATCTTAAAGGCATAGAAAACATGAAAACATAAGCATTTATATCACAAAACACTTGATAGGACTTACATAAATAACGTTAGTTGGTCTCAAAACCCAACTGTAGCGCCGTAGCAGTGATCAGAAAATTTAGATTTATGCAACCCGCACAACATTTTCATACTGGTTTTTGCCTGTTAATGACGTCATAAACAGGAATATTCACGCAAATTGCATACTTTACAGTTTTTTCAGGCTCTTTTGTGGGGCTACATTAACATTCTGGTAAAAAATATCATCAGTTTTGTAGATCCAATTTTGTGTTTAGAACATGTTGTTTCAATGTTTTCTATGCCTTTAAATAAGTTAGAATTCGTAAAATGCACCAATTTTTAGAGTGGTACTTATACACAGTTCACATATATAAATAATTAATTTTAAAATATTTAAAAGTTCATTACTACTAAATAATATACATTATCATGTATTTCATATTGTCAAAATTAAAAAAAAAAAAAAAGAATGATTGAAATATTCATATATATAAATAATAAGCTATGTAATTTAAAACAAAATGATTTCAGCTTTTATTGTATTATGAACAATTTATTTGTATAATAAGTTTGTAACTGACTGTACTGTGGGTTAAATTGAGAGGATTGTAGCCTGATTTCGACCAATGAAAAACTGTTAATAAATAAAAACAATAATATAATAACAGATAGGTTTGAGGGGAACGGTTTTCTCGAGTAAAAGAGAGGAGATACTTTGCTGCATTTTCATTGTATAGGGTGTTTGCATTCATGTTAAAGTCGACGCCATGTTGGATAACTCAATAACATGGGTGGCATAGGAAAAAATCATTTTTTAATTTTAAAAACACTATGCAATGTTTTTGAGAGCATTGATGCTGTAAATATGTTGAATTAGTATCTCAAGTATTTTTTATTTTTTTTATATATATATATATTTACTGTATGTGTTACTAAGCCCCCGTATTCGAGAGGACCGTTGAGCAGTGACAGAAGGTAGCCAGGAAAGGCGCAAGCGCCCATGTTAAACCTGATCTACCCTTTGAGGGGTGAAAGGATGTAAAGGAAGAGGTAGAGTGTTGGTAGAAAGGATTGGAAGGTAGCGGCTGTGGCCTATATAGTTAGGAACTGCCCAGTCATTCGACAGGGTGGTGCATGCAGGAAACCACAGAAAACTGCATGCGTGGACAGCCGACATCCAAGTATTACCTTGGATGCCTGGCCGACCTCTGCAACTCAGTAGCACACACACAAGTCAAGCCACACCGCGAACCAACATTCCACATACCAAGCACAGGTGACTCTTCATGAAAAGTTCCTCTGCAGGTATCGAACGCTGGCCGACGGCATGGAAACCAAGCATGCTAACCACTGCGCCACAGGGCCGGTATGTGAGAAAAATAAAAATAAATATAAAATGAAGCGATTTCCTAAAGAAAACTGGCTTAAATGAAGTTTTTCCTATGCTCAGCAATGTTATTGACTACTCCAGTATGGCCTCCAAGCGCAATAATTATGACGTCATCCGCATACACCCTGTATTGTCATGAAAGTTTTTAGTATAAATGACACTTGTACTGTACCTAACGTGAATGTGTTCTCTCTCTCTTTCTCTCTCTGTGATTTACCGCTCTAATTAGATTGCTCAACAACAAGAGGCAGGCCTGAATTAATTAACTTAGGCTTGGTCTTCATTATTCGCTCCTTGACGCCAAATTACGTGATAAAGACCTCTCTCTCTCTCTCTCTCTCTCTCTCTCTCTCTCTCTATCTCTCTCTCTCTCTCTCTCTCTATCTCTCTCTAGGTTATGTTTGCGGGAAAAATAAGTGTAGTAAATCATAAACACAGCCAAGAAAATCTTGGTTGAAAATCTTGCACACAGTTTAACCTCACGTCAAAATATGTTCTAGTAATATGGCTGTCTATTTAATTATACACCACGGTTGCATTAAGTGTTGTATTCAGATGATTTGTATCTCAAATTATAATAACAAAAACTTGCAAAATTTATGATGGCATTTGAAAGTTAACAATAACAGCTTCCTATGATAAAACTTTCAGAACCCTTGACTGTCAGATAAGAGAGAAAATAATTATTGAACTTAACATAGGCTTTTATGTGGCTAAAATTTAAAAAAAAATAGCATATTAAAAAATCCCAATTTTCTAACAATTTTTGAAGATACCTTATGCAAAATTTCAGATGTTTTCTTTCTTTACAACTTTTTAGTCAAATCCATCAGTAGCTGGTAGCTGATTTCCTTGCCTAAAACATTATTTGAAGTACGCGTCAATTTTGTCCTTTGAACTTGAACCCTTTTTGTTCTTCAAAATAAAAATCACCTATAGTAAATCTGTTTGAAACTCATTCAGTCAATTTGCTGTAAGCTGTTAGAGGATTTAAGTATAATAGTCATGCAGTGTCTCATGATAAAGTTAGCAGGTAATCGCTTTATACTAAGGTATCCTAAAGAAGACGCTTTGCGCATACTTATACACTGTGTAGCTAACTAACTAACTAATTAACTAAGAAGTAAGTGTACACTTGAGTTCACGTGATCGTGAAACAGTGAGGTGAGAGAGAGAGAGAGAGAGAGAGAGAGAGAGAGAGAGAGAGAGAGAGAGAGAGAGAGAAAGGTTCACAACGCACGTATATACAAAAATAATAACGCAATAATTATGCTAGCTCATGTTTAGAATAATTTGTTCAATACAGCATAATTTATGCTATAACTGCATAACAACCATACGTTACAAAGCATAAATATTATGTTATACAGTGTAATTTTTTATTGGCTTATGGTCATACAATGCGATCAGATGGAGATTTCAGTTGACGTAAAACTGCTTTTAAATACATGTATTGCCATATGCCAATATAGAATTCAATTTTGTAGTAAAAAAGACTGCTATATATTTTGCAACATACACGGAAAGTTAATAAGTTCTAATGGATACTCAAATAACCTACGTAACTTATGCTGCATTAGCATAAATATTGATAGTTTGGAATTACATAAATAATTATACTGTACAACATATAGAACGGTTGCACTCATATTTAACAGCCGTCATTTTGTTGGTCAGGAATACATAGGCCAGCATAGGGAAAACATCATTTTTATTTTTTTTTTTTACTAGCAAAAGAAGCTTCAAAGCTCAATCAAAGCCTTATTTCTAGCTCCTAATAAGCTCGAAGAATATGAGAAAAATTCGTTGAGTTGAAATAAGCTCTTTTTATGTGAAAAATTCGTAGAAACTTATATACAGTTTACCCTATGCTGGGCAATGCGTTAGGTACCACAAACATGGCGACAATGCGCAAGTATGTGCAAGCAAGGGGTCTATTTGTGCACATGTAGTTGTTGATTTAAATTCTTGAATTATCTTGTTAGAAACACAATGTTGGGGAAATCTGCCTAACATAATTAATAATAACGTCTTGTCCGTGTTTAGAATGGTTATGAAATATCATGTTTTTATGTAAGTTTGCATCTGTTTGCGTTTCATAGAACGACAATATCTACATATTGAATCGTTTGATCAATCAATTGATTTATATATTGATGGTTATGCTTTTGACAAACTTATATTAAATATAAAGTTTGCAACTTTTTTCAATTTAAATTTAGAACTTTTAAATTAAAACTTCAATGAAATCTCTCTCTCTCTTTCTCTCTCTCTCTCTCTTTCTCTCTCTCTCTTCTCTCCATATAGATATATAATGATACAATGTGTGTGTCTGTGTTTACATGTGTGTGTGTGTGTGTGTGTGTGTGTGTGTGTGTGTGTGTGTGTGTGTGTGTGTGTGTGTGTGTGTGTGTGTGTTTATATGTGTGTACAATCGTATGATAATTAAATTGATAATTCAAAGTAATCCTTGATAGTGATATATTTACACATATATAAGTTTTAACGTTTTTATTTAAATTTTCACATATTTTTAAATAAACGTTTGTTTATTTAGTGAAATCTCTTTGGCATGGATTACGTAAGTCCTTTTAATTCACATGACAAAACATTTACGCTATTAAACTTTTTTTTTTTTTTTTTTTAAGTATGAAATAAATTGTATATAAAAAAAAGCAGGTATAATAATTCTGTGCTGACAAGAGAGTAAATACAAAGCCAGCCAGGCAACAATTCTCTCTACTAAACTCAATATAGTATTGTTATCTGTTATTTGCCTTTGTCACAATCGAAAATATTGGTTCAAACTCCCGTTCACACTGCGTTGCTTGAAATAGCATAAGTATTGTACATAATATGAAAAGAATAAATTACGTAATTCATGCCACATTTATGTAATTTTATATGCTAAATTAGAACAGCATAAATAATTATGCTGTACAACATAATATTTATGCTATAAAACTTAATTATTATGCAGGATACCAGACATTATACTGTATTAAACAAATTGTGCTGAAAATGAACTGGCATAATTATTACGTGGCTCTTTTTGTCCGTGTGTGTGTGTATATATTATACTATATATATATATATATATATATATATATAATATATATAAATGAAAGGCATAGAAAACGTGAAACAATCACGTACTTTTTAATCATTAAATACAAGATGGGATGTACAAAACTTATGATAATTTTAACCAGAATATTAATGTAGAATGTTAATGTAGTGTGAAAAAACCGTAAAGTATGCAATTTGCGTGAATATTTCTCTTTATGACGTCAGAAATATGCAAAAATTAGTATGAAAATGTTGTGCGGGTTGCATAAATCGAAATTTTCTGATCACTGCTACGGAGCTACAGTTGGGTTTTGAGACGAATTAATGTTATTTATGTAAGTCCCATCAAGTGTTTTGTATACTAATGTTTTCATGTTGTCTATGCCTTTAATAATAAATATTTTATTGAGTAAATAATTACAATACAAAGATTGCACATATAGTCAAAAGAGTTCCTCAACAAGAGATTAAAAAACAAAAAAGGCAAAGCCCATACAAAATTATTTAATATCCAAAGCATAGAAAGAGTAAAAGATAAATGACATTAGACAAAGATATAAAGTAGATACGTACTTCGTTTTAAACTTACGTTACATGAAGACAAATTTCTGACATTATTCTCCAACTTATTGTATAAATTAACAATTTTTAATAAAATGTTTAATAGTGTAATGTAGTGTAACAGTGTGAGGAGAAGGTTTGAAATTAACCCTTTCTTTATGGATTGACGATCCATCCTGGACTTTTTACATTCTCCTGATCCAGAACCCGTAACCATCAGATAAGAGAGAAATTAATTATTGAAATTAACATGGGCTCTTATGGGACTAAAACTTCAAAAAATCATAATTCAAAATCTAGCATGGTGACCCCCCAAAATTTTTACATTTTTGAAGATACCTAATCCTAATGTATCACTGTACAAAATTTCAGATTTTTCTGTCTTTACAACTTTTTAGTCAAATCCCGCAGTAGCTGATTTCCCACGTTAAACCTAGCTGTTTTCTTGCACCAAAAAATGCGTATTCCATTTCAATAACCAAAGATGATAGTCATTTTAGGAGCAGAGAACAGGGTTTACGAACAGCATTACTGTTTTCCATGTTTATTTTTGCTATAATAGTAGTAGAATCATTAATGTTAACTTTAATGAGATTTAGATTTTAATTAGGCTTCAATAAATACAAGCAAAATATTTTAATTAAAATAAAGATAAAGCTCGTTTGTTTATTTATATATATATATATATATATATATATATATTATATATTATATATATATATATATATATATATATATATATATATATATATATATATATATATTGATGTTATTGATGTTTGTAAAACATGATCGAGTCTTGTATCAAAGCGAGCAAGTTAAATTGTTTTTGTTTTTTATTATTTTGTATTACATACTATACACTGTAGAGCTGTTCTAGTATGTTTGTTTGTTTGTTTTGCTCTCGTGGCAGTCGATCGCGATATTTTATACTGTAGTCTGCTTTTAATTGGATATTATTGAAAATTAATTGCTTTTCTATATATATATATATATATATATATATATATATATAAACATTTATATAGGCATTTATATTTCTGCTTCTCTCGCAGAAACTTTTGATTCAATTAAATTTCCAATGTACAGAGACAAAAAGTTTTGTTCATATGATACATATTATATATATATATATCCGATACCGGGCTGTGTTACTTAGACCGTGGCCGGCCCGTGTGTGCTATTCCATTGATTGAAAAGTCCTTACCTGTCGATAAGACAATGTCTTTTCGGTACTGGGATTAGTGTAGCATGATAACACAATAACTTGGTTGAAAAGGTTTAAACAGTAACTCGTTGGTATAAACGTTATTTTTTCAGCAGTAAATAGCTAGCTCTTTACAACTTAAACTATAACATAATATATATTTTGTAATGTTACATTTGTTTGTCCGAACTAACGCCGTGTTTTGTGTTTTGATGTTTCAGTGAGCAGCCAATATTCACGTGCAAAGCGCACGTCTTCCACATCGACCCTAAGACCAAGCGCTCGTGGATCCCCGCCTCCTCCTCCGCGGTCAATGTCTCGTTCTTCTACGACTCCACCAGGAGTCTCTACCGCATCATCAGCGTCGAGGGAACCAAGGTACGTAAAACTAGCTCATTTCCCGCCAAAATCTGTATCCGGGGTGCTCAACCAATCAGAGAGCGTGTTATAAACCTACCAGCCAACCACAGCTGACGTTATACAAATGGTTAATTACACTGCATCCGCTCGAACTAGTTTCGGGAATATGCAGCTGTATTCGACACTTTATTTTATTTTTTTATTATTATTTTAAGACGATTATCTCCATTGACGGGGGTGATACAATGTCAACTTTTTCCCTGGTTTATACTGTACAAATATGGACCTTTTCTTGATTTAAGGCAGGAAATTAGCTACTTTGAGTTTTGACTATGTCGTAGAGAAAGAAAAATCTGAAATCTTGCACAGTGATACATTAGTGTAAGGTATCTTATGAAATTTAATAATATTGAGGGTCACCATGCTAGATTTTAAATCATGATTATTTGAAGTTTTAGTCCCATAAGAGCCCTTGTTAATTTCATTAATTATTTTTTCTCTTATCTGATGGTCACGGGATATGAACATTTTAGTATTATTTCAAATGGCAAGTTTAATTTTTTTTTTTTTTTAATTTTGTACTAGGCATAAGACATCTAAATCAATTTTAATTGTCACCAGGGTTTATGTGAAGTAACATGTAAATTGCTTGCTTCAAGAGCTCGTGAGTAAAGTAAAAAAAAAATTACTCTGAAAGTAATTAGAACGTGAACGAGCGCCAGTCAAAGGAACAAGCTGAAAAACGTGCACAAAGTTGACGCAAAATACGGGGTGGGGTTACGGTGTCAGTTCATCGAGGTTCAAATTTTTTGCACATGGAAATATAATGAAGTTTTGACTCATTGTTTAAAAAATAATAATAATAATAATTTTACCAAAAAAAAAAGTGGAATTATTTTATATTATAATTATATATTTTTTTTATCATGAAACAGTTCGTTAAAGATTAAAAAATACTTAAAATTGTTGCACTTTTCTAAAATGTGGATGCAAATATGTGAGCACTAAATAACATTTGCTTGGTATGGAAAAATGAGACATTTTGCCAGTTAAAACCAATATTTTTGAGAACAGCTTCAACAGGTTAAATTAGGTTTTTATGTATATGCAAGAAAAATAATATAATACAACAAAAAATAATTTTTTTTTACATATTTAAAAAAAATATATAAAAAACACGACGATTGTCCTATGCTGAGCAATGTAAATCATGGCGTCGGAGCGCACTCACTTGTCAGTATTATCATATTATAAATATATATACTTATTATACTATGGTATTATACACCCTTATTTAGTCACCGAGCATAGAGAGCACAAGTTGCATAGCAGTCATTTAAAATTGATGCAGTTTTGTGTGCATCCTTGGAGAATTAAGATTTATTTTCACGAAATTTAAATTTATCGTCGAGCCGAGACATTTCATCTGTCTTGACAAATAAATGTTTTAAATCAAAACTTAAGGTTGACTTCTCATCACACTAACATGGTATTTTGACACTTATTATCAACATTGTTTTGTTTTATTAAAAAGAAAAGAACATAATACTAAAAACTCAATATCTTCCAAGACTGCTCCAGGCAAAATGTTTTTTTGTTACATTTTTAAATTTTTGTCTCGCTGAATAATGAAGGAATATTCATTTATAATAATTATAAAACTTAGTGTTTCATTTCATTAAACTTAATTCTCGTATACATAGTCATTATAATACATAGCATAGCTGCAATGCCGCAGCAATTCAGAGCAACGTAATTGTAGCTCATTAAAATACTAACACATTTTGTATACACTGTCTCTCTCTCTGTCTCTCTCTCTCTCTCTCTGCCACAACTGACTCAAGATTGTAATGCAATTGCAGTAAAATATTATTGTTGGCATTGAACTTAAAATATGAAATATATGTAATTATATATTTAATTATAGAATTTTATATTTAAAATTACCACTATAATAATAATAATAATTACTTGGATACACTGGGACATTTTACGTAAAGCTAATAAGCGGAAAAGGAAGTGCCGGAAAAGGAAACCACGTGATGTTAAAAGTGGGAGGAGCTCAGACCGAGCTTGCTGTTACTGCGAAGTTTTCTCCCACTTTTACTGTCACGTGATTTCCGCTTCCGGCACTTCCTTTTCCTGTATTTATAGGTTTACATAAAATGTCTGGGAGTTTTTAGCACTGAATCTTATAAGGGTGTGTACGCATGACGTCATTCTGAATGCTTTTCGATGCTCTTCTTGAGCAATGAATAACATATTGCTCAGCTTAGGACAAACGTAGTTTTTGTTTATTTTCTTTGGAAAATTAGCTATTTTTTTGTTATCATTATTTTTCTTGCATACTTGAAAAACAAATTCAACCTGTTAACAGCATCATTGCTCTTAAAAATATTGAAAGTATTTTTAAACTGGCAAAATGAGCCATTTTCCCTTAATGGCCCATGTTATTTAGCGCTCACTTATGGCGTCAACTTTAACATGATTGAAACCACCCTATAAAAACAATGCTACGGTATATAAAAAAAGTCTAACAACTTACCATATGTGAGCATTAGAAAAGGAAGGCAAATTATTAAAATTATCAGGAGTCTAAATAATGGGATATCAAATTTCAAATTTATATGTATACATCTTGATTTATCACTGCATGTGCAAAAAATAGATAAATAAATAAAAATTTATAATAATAATCCACTTGCAGTATCTAAATAAATAATTTAGTAAGCCTAGTTAGGTTATACTCTCGTAAACATCGTGTTTCAAGTAGCAGTCCGGGGTTTGCAAGTTGACGCCACAAGTGAGCACCTAATAACATGACTGAGCATGTAGGGAAAAATGACATTAATTTTGCCAGTTTAAAAATACTTTGCAATATTTTTGAGAGCATTGATGATATAGCTGAATTAGGTTTTCATGTGTTTGCGAGCAAGATAATTATAACCAAAAATCAATTATTTTCCAAAGAAAAAGTTCAAACAACGACGTTTCTCCTATATGCTGATTAATATTATTTATTGCTACAGTATGGCGTCGAAGCGCATTCCTGCATTTTTTTTTTTTTTTTTTTTTTTTCATGCTCGCACTGTAGGGTGTGTGCGCATGACTTTATTTTGAGTGCTTTTCGATGCTCTTCTTGAGCAATGAATAACATTGCTCAGCATAGGACAAACTTAATTTTTGGAAAAGTTAAATTTTTTTGGTTAATATTATTTGTCTTGCATACTTAAAATACTAATTCAACCTGTTAACAGCATCAATGCTTTCAAAAATATTGCCAAGTGTTTTTTTAAACTGGCCCATGTTATTTAGTACTCACTTATGGCGTCAACTTTAACATGAATGAAACCCCGCTATATATAAACTGCAGTATAAACGCACTGTATGTTATCAGTTAGGCTGGCTACAGCGAAGTGTGGTTACTGCTTAAGATAAGACGTGACTGATATGTGTTTTGTTTTGTGACGTAGGCGGTGATCAACAGCACGATCACTCCCAACATGACGTTCACCAAGACGTCACAGAAGTTTGGGCAGTGGTCAGACGTGAGAGCCAACACCGTGTACGGACTGGGCTTCTCCTCAGAGGCAGAACTAAACAAGGTAACTAACTCTAATCAACATCAAGTAACGCACAGGACATCAATTTATAATTTAGAGTTTTTTTATTATTATATATATATATATATATGTATATATATTTATTTTTTTCGAATAACGTAGTACAATGTTGATGATTGCTATCTTAAGTTAAAGGCGTGGAAAACGTTGAACAAAAAAGCATGTCTAATATCCTAAACACCTAAAAATCAACGTTGATTTGGCCGGAGTCATTGATTTCTAATTTATTTTACATTCACAAAATGCAAGAAAAAAATTGTATAATTGATGCTGCTTTAAACAATTGCTATATTGTAGAGCACAAATATTATTGTGTAATAACATAAGTAATTATGCTAAACACTTAACTATGAATTAGTATAATCACTTTATACAATATACAGATAGTATCCTAAATAGCACTGAAAAAGAAACTAAATTTGTATATCCGTGAATTTGTGGGTTATTTGGATAAAATCACCACCCACTGGTATAGGAAAAATGTGCAACATTTTGGCATGTTTATATATTTAACAACCCCTTGAAGTTGTCACTTCTTTAGGGGGTGCATTAAGTTAGCATGTCATTATTGCGTGCATATTTTGGTCCAGAAGTAAACATTTATAATTTACACTTTACAAACAATTAATCTTTGACAATAATCATATATTACATCAATAAAAGACTCAAATAAATACGTATATAATAATTATGCTAGCTCGTTGTTATCACAATGAGCAAGTTTCCATAAATTTAAGATCCTGTTTTGACCACATTTTTTTATACTATATATAGCTCATTTTTATCACAAGTATCGTTCAATACAAACGGAAATAATAAATCACATAATTTATACCATTTTTATGTTATTATATAGCATAAATTATGCTTTTGTAACAGTAATTGTGAAGTATAGCATAAATTATGCTGTATTGAATAAATTGTGCTGAAAATAAAAGGTAATATTATTATTGCGTTTTTTTTTTTTTTTTTTTTTTTTTTTTTTTTTTTTTTTTTTACACATACAAATAAATTAACAGGTGTACAGTATTTACTCATAATAACTACTTTATAATATGTCTTTTTATACTTCAGTTTTTTTTTTACTAAAATATTTATTTCTATTGACTTGTGACCATTCAATGAAATCAGATGGAGATTTCAGTTGACTGACGTAAAACTACAGTTAAATACTTGTTATTTCCATACATGCCAATAGAAATCAATTTTTTAGTAAAAAGACTGCACATAAATATTTATGCTAGTATTATTTATGCTATAATGACATGCATGCAGCATAAATGACGTAAGTGTGATGTGTAAATGTTATTTGGCTGATTGGTTGTTGTTGTTTGCAGTTCATAGAGAAGTTCCAAGACGTGAAGGAGGCGACCAGGCAAGCGGCAGCCAAGGCCACCACTAACGGTACCGCCACCCAGGCCACCCCAGTGACAAGCGCCAACGCTTCCCCTATCACGTCTCGTGCAGGGCGAGGTGCAGGAGCCCCTGGCAACGCCTCTCCCAACCCTGGAGCAGGTCCCTCACCTGCCCCTGACAATCTACAAGACCTAGTGGAGCCCCCTGCAAATATGGGTCCTGGTGCCGTGGGGGTGCCCAGTGGTCCCATACCGGCCCCTAACATGAGTGCTCTGGGACTGCATGACTCGCCGGCCTCTAATACTCTGCTCAAGAGCTCGCTCAGGAACACCTCGCTCAACACGCCGCAGGTATATACACTACACCTTGCCATCGTTTACCTATCACTCTAAAAAGAAGCGTTGAAAAGCTTGTAAACAGTTTTGCAATGCTTTAAGTATTGTAGAATCAACGGTTCAATCAAACCTCCCTTAAACCCGATCCTATAAAGTTTTAACTATTAACGCGCTGAGCTGAGAGTGAAAATTTAAGTGACCCCGAACTTACGTCACAGCTAAAGTTATCCTCACGCTAGCTTAGCACGAGCGTGAAGTATTATTCACATGACGTGTAAATTTGACGCGCGTCGACGGATAAACAAAGTTGGAACAATGTAAACAAATGGAGCCGTTCACATGTAGTTTTCAAAAACAATGTGAACGGCTTCATGTGCTTACATTGTTCCAATTTTGTAACGCGCGTTGACTCGCGTCAAATTTACGCGCCATGTGAATAATACTCAAGTTATTCCTCTTTTTTTTTTTTTTTTTTTTTTTTTTTTTTTTTTTTTTTTTTTTTTTTTTTTTTTTTGCTGTTAATGAGCATGTTTATCTCCTTACTAAATAGCAAGTGCTTTTATTGAACCTTTGAAAGTCTCTCTCAAAAATAGCATGCGGTTAAATGGCAATTGTTACCTCTTAAAATAATAACAATAAAAATCTTATGGGGTTAGAGTACTTGTATTTTCTAGGGACTTTACTCACTAATAATTTAACTTACCATCAGCATGCTGCTTAGCCGTTCAGGATAATATTTTGTGACAAAGAAGTAGTCGGGTTCAAGAGCGACTATAGTCAGTGGCTGAGCTCGTCTAACCGCTAATTTTTCATGACTTGGCCACCTCAGTCCTCAGTATATATCCTGATCTGACCACATACTGTTCGTGCCACTTAAGGATGTTCGCGATTAATCGAAATCGCTTAAGTGCTCAAGATCGCTAGGAGGTGGGGGGATGGTAACTAAATGGACAGTCTTTATTTATTGGTCACATCCATACAGTCCGCGCCACGTAAAGATGCGACCAATGTGAGAGCGCCTAAAAACTCTCCATTTAGTTAACATTATCTCATCGCCTAGCGACCTTGAGCGCTTGAGTGTCTATTAGCTTGTGGCTAGATTTCGACTAATCGATAACATTCTTAAATAGCACGGACTGTAGGCAGCGTGCGTGTAGTAGAGAAGTTTACCAGAGAAGCGACATCGCCAAGTTTTAGGCAGACCTGCATACAGAGTCAGAACACTTTATTTCTAGGCACCAATAGCAGCACAAAACAGGCAATTCTGATGCACCAATCAGAGAATGCGTAAGAAATTATTTTAGCTCTTTCCCTCTGTCACGTGCTGTGATTGGTGCCTAAGAATGGTCTCTTCTAGGCTGCTATTGGTGCCTCTAAATACTGACTTGCATGATATACAAGTCTGCCTAAAACATGGGGATGTCAGTTCTATGTTAAAGTTCTCTAACATTGATGCAGCAGGACGTTGAAAAATTCTGAAATACTAATACTGTAACTTCATTGAATGTTCCAGCCGGGTGAAAGTCCGAAGCACCAGGCGAAGCCGGGTGAGGTGAAGAACTCTCCCGCCAACGCCAACTTCCCCACGGGGTCTGCAGAGGGCCAGCTCAAGTATGAGAACGACAGGCTGAAACTAGCGCTTGCTCAGAGGTAACTAACTGACTCATGGCCTACCTGGCTACATCTATAGTAACTAAAGCAGTAGTACGATCAATTCACCACTCTTAATTCCTACTCTTTCTTCACCATGTTAAAAGTGGTCACTTTAAATAATCATAGCACAACTAATACAAAATGTCACAAAATGACAATCATATCAGGACACGCCTAAACAAGTCAGCTATGGAATTAAAATCTATGAGTGTCCTTCTCAGTCGATTACTATTATTAATTATTGATTTACTGAAACGTTGAAATCTGCTACTTAGATTGGTTTCCGAAGTATGGCTTACAAGCATCTTCGTATATATATATATATATTCGATGTTGATGTTCCGTTAATTGACTGCAAAAAGCTTTACAAAAAGCCAGAACTACAGAAATCAAACAAATTGATGCGACATTGTGTATGGCGTATAATTTGAAAAGCGAGTACGTTTTTCTTTATGATTTGTGGTTTATAGTTGTGTTTTCTTGCATTTAATTGCTTGATCTATTGTGTCTCCAGTGATTTATTCTGACTCAATTTGTTGTCTTCAGTGTTTCTAGCCAATTTTTATAATTTTTTATTGAAATTATGCTCCATAAATATTGTGAAAAATCGTTCGTCAATTTGTTTCATTCAGGCTTTTTCTAAAGCCCTCAAAACGTTGACGAGATCGTTTAAATTTTTAAAAATTAACTCATAAAATTACCATAAATGCTGTTCGTAAACCCTGCCATTCTCTGCACCAAAAATGACGATATCGCCTACGGTTATTCAAATGGAATGCGCATTTTTTGGTGCAAGAGAACAGGGTTTACGAACAGCATTCATATGAAAAGTCATAAAAAAAAGTCAAAAAGACTTTTTCTTTTGCATGACGGCGGGGATCTTTTAGACGAAAAATTAATTATATATATATATTTTCAAATTTTGTGTTTTTGCCAGAAATTTGTAAAAAAAATTATGATTATATTATAGGGTGAAACCGCATAGTTTCATACTAAATGCGCGCATCGACGCCACACTGAATCATTAAACAACATTGCGTGCAGCAGGGGGAACCGATTCATATTTTTTAACCCATAATTGACTATGTATGTTTCTCCAGCTCTGCCAATGCTAAGAAGTGGGAGATCGAGCTCGCCACACTAAAGAACAACAACGTGAGGCTGACGAGCGCATTACAGGAAAGCACGGCAAATGTTGACGAGTGGAAGCGACAACTTCACTCCTACAAGGAGGACAACCAAAGTCTAAAAATGAAGTACATGGAGTTAGAGGCGGCTAAAGGTAAAGGCATGTCACTTAACTGATTGTAAATATTTACTTACTTACCTGCAATACTAACTTTATTATACTACCTCTCGTACATGTGCCGGGCTGTGGACATATATATTACCTACATTACATAATACTATATATGCTCAACACTCAATTAATGCCTAGCAAAAATAATTCTGAACCAATTTATGGACATGAATCTTCAAAAAAATGGGTAACCAGGGGTAAATCCTGGGGGTTTGTTCCATAAAGCTTCACGAAAAACTCGGTATCGAGAAAGAGGGCGTGCTTCACGAGTTCTCTTTAGTAAACAAGTGAGTTATGCCCCCTTTCTTGGTACCGAGTTTCTCGTAAATAGTTACGGAACAGACACCCTGGAAGGAGCATTCTAAGTAAGACTCTAACCAGGGGTAGTACAGTACTAGAGGATTTATTTCATTTATATATATGTATATATATTAGCTGAAAATTGCGTTTTAGCACAATTTTAAGATTCCTGCAGGGACAAAAAAACACGTTATAATTGTATTCAGCAGCATTTATTTGTTCAATAATTTATGCTATACTGCATAATAACTATGTTACATAGCATAAATATATAAATATTCATGCTAGTCTGACTTAGAATAATTTATGCTATAATGACATATATAAATGTAGCATAAATTACGTAATTCTCTCTCCGTGTTTGCAACAAAATGGATCTGAAAAAGTTGCCTTACTTCGCAACCAAGGGAAATTAGGTGAATTAATCAGATCGCACGTTATTGGCTAGTAAAGAAATAATAAACAAATTCGCTTACACGCGCTTCCGTTTCTATACTTACTACACATGCGCAGTACGTTGAAACGGAAGCGGATGTGAGTAAAATCACTTAACGTCGGCATTAAATAAATAAATAAATAAATATATAAATATAATAAATAAATATTATAAATAATAATAATAGTTGTTTCTTTATTAGTCGCTGTGTATGTAACTCGCGATCTGATTGGTTGCCCCTAATTTTCGTGCTTTTGATTGGTTTTAGTGATCACAGAATGGCCTGAGAACATAGACAACCCTACCCTGTCAGCAGGAAACTTAAATCTGTGCTGCCAAACGTATATATTATCTATACTTAACGACGTAGAACAATTTGAACAAAAAAATTGTCAAATATCCTAACATAATCTAAATAATATGAACGCTAATTTGGCCGGAGTCATTGATTTCTAATGTATTTTCTATTCACAAAATGGAAGATGCGGGTTCATGACGTCACAGCTCGCCTGTTTCACGCGCGCGTGGACCAGTGAGCTGTAACGTCATAAACCTGCATGTGCATCGTGAATGGAAAATAAATAAGAAATCAATGACTCTGGCCAAAATCAACGTTGATATAAAACGTTAAGATATAAAACGTGTTTTTTGTTCAAGGTGTTCAACGCCTTTAAAAAAAATTATTGGATTTAATATTGACATTAAATTTCCCTCAAGTCAACATAGTTGTGAAATTGGTTCATTGTAGAGCACTGCGTGGTCAGTCATTACTTAAGTGTGGAGCATACCATGATGATATCTGTTAGTATTTGTGTTTGCTCTATGGTTTGTGTGGTGGTGATCGAGATATATAGGGCGGTACTTCAACTGGGGACCCACAAGGACAACAATAAATACGTAATAATCATGCTAGCTCAATATATAGCAATATTTGTTATTCAATACAGCATAATCTATGTGCTATACTGCATAATAACTCTGCTATAAAACATAAATATTATGTTGTGCAGCATAATTGTTCTAACTTAACAACATTATATTTATGCTAAATTTATGCAGCATAAATTACGTAATTTATTCGTACGTGCAGCACTGTCAACACCTACGCTCTTCATTTTATATTTTTAAGGAGAAATTAGCGCGGATTGTCACATATTTAGGCTTCGATCCTTCGTGAAAATTGTGGAAAATTTTCGACTTTTTTATTATTATTTGGGGTATTAATTTACGTTAAATAAGTTTAAAAGCATAAATTATAACATCTTTTAATTCAGTGTTAACTAAATTAACATCTCTAATTAATATTATTGTCCAGTAACCTTGTTTTCTTGCTACAAAAAATGCGCATCACATATGAATAATCATAGTTGATAGTCATTTTAGTAGCAGAAAACTGGCTAATATAATATATTGGCTCATTCTCGCGATTTTTTTTTTTTTTTTTTTTTTTTCCCCGTTAAAATCTCGCGAGCGAACATTTAAATGTTGGCATATGTTAAATTCCGCTGTTTTACATGACTATACCTCACAGCGTGGCGGTGCAGTGTCCCAATATTTATGTCCCCGTGGGTCCACAGTTCAGATACCGACCGTAATTTTCAGGCGCGGATCCAAGAGGCTCTCCTAGATGTGATTCTACCACCCCCTCACCTTTCCAAAACCATGACAATTCCAGCATGCAGGGAAACTCAAAAATTTCCACGCTCCTAAAAAAAAGTTAGCATTACAATAATATAGTTTTGTTACATTAACAATTTTATCACGTAATATTAATTATATTTGTAGTGATTTTTTTATGATTTTGATACATTATTATTAGAGTTGTTTTTTGTTTGATACTGGATCCGCGTCTCGAAATATAGAGATGATCAATTATATATTTTATAGCTATATGCATGCATTTTAGATAGTGTATATTTTAGCTGCATGTTTAGTTGGTATGTTTGCATGCTAATACTTTTAGTACCGCTTTAACATGGCAAGGTTTTGTATTGAAATATGAAAACCCAGGTCACGGCCTCACGAGTATTCGTCATAAAATTGCTCCCGTGTTGCTCCGCTTTGCCGTGAATAGACAACTTCACATACTCAGCACTTTTCACTGGCATGGGTCATCATTAGTTTTATGTTAAGGCGGGAAATCAGCTACTGCGGGATTTGACTAAAAAGTTGTAAAGGAGGAAAAATCTGAAATTTTGTACAGTCATACATTAGGATTAGGTATCTTCAAAAATGTAAACATTTTGGGGGGACACCATGCTAGATTTTGAATTATGATTTTTTGAAGTTTTAGTCCCATAAGAGCCCATGTTAATTTCAATAATTAATTCCTCTCTTATCTGATGGTCACGGGTTCTGAAATTTTTATCATAGGTAGCTGTTACTATTAACTTTCAAATGGCTTCATAAAATTTGGAAGTTTTCTTTTTAGATTTTGAGATACAAGCCATCTGAATACAACCCTTAAGTTTGGCCTGGTATATAGGGCTTACCATGTTAAATTGAGGGTTTTAAATTTTGAATTTCTCGCTTCAGAATTCTTACTTAAAACACGTTAAATCACACATCATCATAAAGTAAAAAGCATCTTAACTCGAAAAGTATTTAGGACGTGAAAGCTTTCAAATATAGTAATGAAATGTCATTTTGATCAAAAAGCTTTAAAAATTCAACTTCGAGAAACTGAAATTTCTGGTGGAACCCTGACTCTCATTTAGAGTCAACTTTGTGCACATTTTTCACCTTGTTCCTTTCACTATGGGGCTTCTTCACGTCCTAAATACTTCTTGAGTTGTTCTTTTTACTTTATGATGATGTGCGATTTAACGTGTGCTAACAATTCTAAAGCGAGAAATTCACATTTTAAAACCGTAAATTTAACATGGTAAACCCTATACCGGATCAAAATTGACATAAAACTAATGATGAGTGTCCTGATTATGTGAAGTATGCCTATTTGTGTAGTAATTTCCAATACAACTCAAAGTTACACAAAATAAAAACTGACCACAAGCAACAAAATTGAATTGTGTGTAGCGGGAGGCGCATGACCGGGGTTTATACTTGGGTATAAGATCTTGCCATAACCTCGCACTAAGGCAAATTATAGTAACGACTTCTCTTACAAACATGATCGATGAATTTATGTCAAATGTTGATAACTTGGATGTGTTGCTCGAGTTTAAAGAGTAAGTTCAGGGGTTACAAGATAGCTTCTTCAATGTTAGATAATGAGAAGAACTGTTCATTGACTCACATATGATGGCCCATACCAAAGACCTTCCGTGATACCCCCTCCAACTTGCACTCATCCTGCGAGATATTCAACCCGCTACAACGTTTTCTATAGGGTGTATGCAGATGACGTCATATTTTTTTGCGCTTGGAGGCCATACTGGAGTAGTACATAACATTGTTCAGCATAGGGCAAACTTCATTTAATTCAATTTTCTTTGGGAAATCGGATAATTTTTTGTTATTGTTATTTTTCTCACATATTCTCACATATTCAAATAATACTTGAGATATACTAATCCAATATATTTACAGCATCAATGCTCTCAAAATTATTGTATAGTATGTTTTTAAACTGGCAAAATGAGTTATTTTCCTATGCCACCCATGTTATTGAGTTATCCAACATGGCGTCGACTTTAAAATGAATGCATACACCCTATAGTAAAGCC
The DNA here is from genome assembly GCA_949318235.1 of Ecdyonurus torrentis. Taxonomy (NCBI): domain Eukaryota; kingdom Metazoa; phylum Arthropoda; class Insecta; order Ephemeroptera; family Heptageniidae; genus Ecdyonurus; species Ecdyonurus torrentis. The sequence goes on along the minus strand of OX439131.1, from coordinate 48,400,408 downwards.
GTAACTATGACGTAAAAGATACAAGACAGGTTGCATATCTAGCAGGATGATCACGAGTTTGCGGGGCTACTGAAGGGCTTTGGGCCATCATATATGAGTTTATGAACAGTTCTTCTCATTATCTAACATTGAAGAAGTCATCTTGTAACCCCTGAACTTCCTCTTTGTTTATCTTATTATAGATCGATCTAATTGCTTGTGTAAGAGCTGTCAATATAATTAGCTTGTCACCCTGCCGCTTTGTTAGCTACTCTTGAAATCACTTTTGTCTTGTGCTTGCCTCCACCCTCGAGCACAAACTTAATCAAGTCTTATCCTCTGCACCCTAATTGCATATAATTAACTAAAAATAACAAAACTTACAATTTTTTGGCTAATTTTAAAAATATATTATTATATAAGCAAGTGTGACACAGTAAAAAAAGGGGTTGTAAGTTTAATTTAGTCGCAAATTATATTTCTTATTTATTCAAAATTAAACATGTTTAATAAATATTTAAAAAAGCAACTAAGCTTTGAGGCTCAGTAAAATAGCTTCAGTATTGTGCAATATAATTTTTACTCTTTACATTTTTTTTTTTTCTAAGCTGTTTTATGTCCTCGTAAGAGAACATGTTAAATCAAAAAAGTCGTCGGCTAGCAATTTTGCTATTTTTGAACTCTCACTTATTATTATTTACTTATTATTTTACTATAAAAAGAATAAACTTTTTTTTTTTTTTTTTTTTTGAGGCAATATATATATATATTTTTTTTTTTTAATTTTCTTTCTTGTTGTGACAACTGATACAATTAATAAGTGAGATGCTGTACGTGATCTGGTATTACAGATCTTTGCTGCTGTATATACTAGAGGATAATTCTTACACGTATGTATGTCATGCTGGACAAATGAAGACACCATGAGACGTGTTTTGTCTGTGCAGACATTGTGACGTCAGGTAATGTAAGATCTAGCCAGAGAGCCAACGTCTTTCTGATCTAGCCAGAGAGCCAACGTCTTTCTGATCTAGCCAGAGAACCAACGTCTTTCTGATCCAACAACTGAATATTATTCGGATAAAAAAAAAACTCAAGTTCAGCAGCGTGCAGGCAGCGTGTGTCTCACAGGCTCCTCCTAAATCCTCACTTCCAATAAGCACATCGGGCAGGCTGCCTGGTCACGGCACTGGAGGGTGGTTTGCAAGATGCATCCTGATTTACTGTCTTTAAGTTAGAGTAACCTTGCCGTAATGAAGGTGGTTGTGATGCTACACGGAAAAAAAATACTATATACCTATGACAGGTACAGCTCTGGCCAAAAGTTCCCGAACGATTTGCAGAGGCAACCCGCAACCACACTGTGCTATCTTTATGAGAAACCACAGCGGTCGCCGCTGCCCTGTTTGGAAAAATTTGACCAGAGCTGTACATGTATCCTGTATTTTGCAATAGGTACATTTTAATTTGGAGCAGATAGTTATAATTTATAGACTACAATACTGCTACTTAATCTAAGTGAGTCACACCTTTATTGTAGCATATTGCACCCGCATTAGGTATTATTGTAGTATAATAATACCTGTGTTCTAGCTTATATGTCTAGCTACCTATTGTATTTACTTGCTTTAAAGGCGTAGAACACCTTGAACAAAAAAGTAGTGTATTATCTTAAGAAACCTGACAATCAACGTTGATTTGGCCGGAGTCATTGATTTCTAATTTATTTTCCATTGACAAAATGCCACTGGTGGTCACTTCGGCCAAATCAACGTTGATTTTCAGGTTTGTTAGGATATTACACAACTGCTTTGTTCAAGGTGTTCTACGCCTTTACGTATTATTTTATTTTCCGTGTAGTTTTGGGGATGGGAATAGAAATTGTAGGAGGAGGCTGTGCTACACAAGTTGCTCAACTTGACTATAGAAATATTTTGTGCATTATATAAACTAGGAAAAGAAGACGTAAAATGGTTCAATCGAGACAAGAAGTTGGTTTGCATGTGCTATACCATACATTACCTGACGTTACCTTTGCCATAGGTATAGTTTTGTAGCCTCTCTCTCCCTGCGCTGGCTTGACATTATGAATGCTGCGATACGCTCGCCCGACCACTTGCGCTCGCACTAACTCGGCAGTAAATTTTAAAAAAAGCCGACTTTGTGCGACTTTGATTGTTTCGCTTGCAAAGATCCACGTACTCGCCTCGCACTCACTCTCTCTTTCTCTTTACTTAGGGAGCCAAGAGGCTGCGCAGGAGCTGCGTAAGGAACTGCAGAGTCTGCGCACACGTGTGGAGGCCCTCGACCTCGAGTTGCAAGGCAAGAACGAGGAGGTGCGGAGATTAAATAAGCAGCAACCGGAGGGACGTCCCCCTGACGAGAGAATGAAGGTGAGCTTAAACTGGCCCTCCCCCCTCCCCCCTTGCTTTTTTTTTTTTTTTTATTTTTTATTTTTTTTTTATTTTTTTTTTTTTTTTTTTTTTTTTACGCTTCGATAAAATAACATTCTATAATGGACCACTTGAAAAAAATTCAATGCATTTCGTATGAAAAATCGTTATATGCATAAATACGTTTTAAAATTTTAAAAAAAAAACTCTTTGCAGAAAGTGGGCCATTTGTGTTGCTTTAAAGAAATGGGTGTAATTTTATTTCATTTTCTAAATGACGATCCTGAATCAATAGATTTTTGAGTTCATTAGTTTTTTAATAAATAAAGCCCAAGAAAAAATCATTAAAAGTCGTGAAATAACATTTATGCATGTGGGCATAGGAAAAAGATAACATATATAATTTTTAATTAAAAATGCTTATAAAAAACGTAAAAATTAGAAATTAGCATATGTATCGATTCAGGAATGTTCTCTTTTAGAATATGAATTAAAATTACGTCGTAACATTTGTTTGTTCTTCCACATTGGATTGGTCGAAGTCATCTCGTAAAGCCGCCTGCAACATAGGCAACTCTTTCAGAGCCTTTGTTACGCAGCAAGCCTAAATAAAATAAGTGCTGGCAAAATACGCACTCTCTCATGCCCAACATCTCTTTCTTTCTTTCTTTCTTTCTTTCTTTCTTTCTTTCTTTCTTTCTTTCTTTCTTTCTTTCTTTCTTTCTTTCTTTCTTTCTTTCTTTCTTTCTTTCTTTCTTTCTTTCTTTCTTTCTTTCTTTCTTTCTTTCTTTCTTTCTTTCTTTCTTTCTTTCTTTCTTTCTTTCTTACTTACTTACTTACTTACTTACTTACTTATACTTACTTACTTTCTAATTCTTTCTTTCTTTTTTTGTGAACCATTTTTTGTTTGTCTTGCACAGAGTCTAACTGTAAGTGTAAAATAATAAAAACCTTCATTTGGACCTGAAAAGGTCGGAAGAAGTAGGGAAAAAAATCGGGCACTGAAGGTCAAAATGACGCAAGTATATATTTATGTGTACAGTAATTTTGCCAAAAAATGAATTTCTATTGGGTTATGGCCATTCAGGCCACTCAATGCAATCAGATGGAGATTTCTGTTCGTAAACACATGTTACTCCCATGTGTCAATAGAAATTCATTTTTTTTTGTAAAATGACCGTATATACCAAGTTTCATTGATCTAGTATTATTTGCACGATATTTCCATAATAATCGCCACGCGCGCTATACTTGCAAGTGTCTGATATTGTATGTTGTACACTGCAGGTTCTTCAAGATGAAAACCAGCAGCTTCAATCAGCACTCCAGGCCTCGCAAGCACAACTGGAAACATCAATTATGGCGCAGGATTCTCAACGTCGCGTGCTGGAGACTCTCAACGCACAGCTCGCTGCTCGCGTGCAGGAACTCGCGGCGATTCATCGAGAAATCAGCACAGCTTTGAACACGTGATGCACCGAGCCCCCCCAGCTATCCTCCCACCACCACCACCACCACCACCCCTCCGCCAACCCTCAATCTACGTCAACGTGTCAGCCCCTCTAGTTAGCAGCAAGCGTGCAGGCTACATTTGTCAACTTGAGAGAGAGAGAGAAAGAGAGAGCAGTGTTGACAACTCATGGGAAATTCAGTCAAAAAAAATCAGGTATATTTGGGAATCTCAAAAAAAAGTATTAAAAAACACTCAAAAATAGATTAAAAAGTGTTGAAAATTTTAAAGGGTCCAAAAATAAAATCTCATTTGCGTTTTGTTTTGATAGATTTTGGATCAAAAGTCACTTTTTAAAGAGATGGCTTGGGGGTGGCTACCCAAACTATAGGAATAGGACTATTTTTCAGGGAAAAATACAATTTTGGGTGTTGAAATGGATTCCCACTGTGTTGTGAACACTGAAAGAGAGCAGAGGCCGTCATTTGTTCATGAGATACATGTCGCACATTGGGATGTATAGCTGGGATGTTTCAGTTGTTACTTTTGAGTCTAATCATTACATTGCATATAGCATGAGGAATCACAGCATAGTAGAGACAAACTTTGTGACAACATAACACTAAAGGTACAGATGTAGGAAACCAGCGCTGGTCTATAATCACAGTAAAGATATAGGGTGGTTGCATACATATAAAAGTCGACGCCATATGTGTGAGCACTAAATAACATTGGGCAAAAAAAATGGGAAAATTACACATTTGGATAGTGTAAAAAATCAGCAATGATTTGAGAGCATTGGTGCTGTTGATGGCTTGAATATCAAGTATGGTAATAAACTAATAACATTTAAAAATTACCTGATTTTGCAATAAAAATAGACAAATGTTTAATGGAGCTTATCGGTTTAGCGCGCGGGGAAACGCGGGGTCCCCTAATTCAACATTACGCTTATAAGAAGGGGGGGGGGGGAACTTTTTTTTTTTTTTTTTTTTTTGAGATTTTTGAGAAAACTACTCCACCGATTTCGGTGAAATTTAATTGAGAAATGCTATACATACTTTTATATGTTATGTAAGCCATAGAAATTATTTAAACCGATAACCTCTATTGTATTATATGCTAATCAATGTTATTAATTGCTTCAGTATGGCGTCAAAGCGCATTTCCACGCTTTCTCATGCACACTATAGTTTTTTTTTTTTTTTTTTTTTAAAGATAGAAAAAGGTAAAATAAACCACATATTTCAGTACTAAACTGCAAGAGAAGCATAAAATGTGAAGTTTTTTCTATAAGGACTGCCAAAGGCACATACATTTCTCTTGTAGTTTAGTGCCGAAAGCTCTCATCTGATATAGTTTATTATCTTTGTGCTAGCAACATCCAACTATATTGAATCTCTATATTATTAGACCAACACTGATTTACATACTATACATCATTTACCTGTAATTAATTATCTCTCTAAAAATTGTAATGATTCCTACATGCTACCATTTCATTAATATTACCATCGGTTTCTTATTTACAAACAAAAAAGTGTTTTTAAAAAAAAATGCTAATAATTTATCATTGTATATGAAAAAAAAATCATTTTTAAGACAAAGATACTTTTGATATGATTCTGTGTTACGTATTTACTCCTCAATTATAATGAATTGCATCACTTCTCATGTTTAGCACACTTTATATTGTATTGACAATATTATGTACTTGATATTAGCTGCTTTATTGTCATCTGCACTCGCTGCGTAACGTCAAATCAGTTGTCGTCAAATATTATAGACAAAACATCCCACCAAAGTTATTAACAACAATTAGTATGATTGTAACTTTGTTGTTATTTTTAGTTTAGGTGATGTTTGATGGTTGCTATTTTAGCTGGTGATCCACTGATGAGGTGACGTCACTCTGAAGTATTATTCACGCATTGCCCACTTTGACACGTGTCGGAGAGTTGCTTTCACGAGACATAATTCCTGGAGACATACGTTCACTTGGCATACACAATTTATACCCAAGGTGTGCAGTAGACATACGTGCACCTGGCATACAGCACCGCTATATGTGAGGTAAAGCTGGCAACGTTGGCCACGTGGTTTGAAAACCAATCTTTACCAAACTTTATTGTATGCCAAGTGAAAGTATGACCATAAACAAAGTTGGAACAATGTAAACAAATGGAGCCGTTCACATGTAATTAAAAAAAAAATGAGAACGGCTCCATTTGTTTACATTTGTTCTAACTTTGTAGCGCACGTCGACTTGCGTCAAATTTACGCGTCATGTGAATAATACTTAAATATAATGTAAGTAGGTAACTATGTAATCCAAAGAGGATTCCCGCTGAAAAGTAGTGGTCAGCTGGAGACCTGTATTGCAGGCCAAGGTCCATATATATAAGAGGTTAAATGCTCCGGGAAAAGTTTTGACCAAGGTCGCGCAGCTTAAAGTAATTCTCCAAAGACGTCATTACGCAACTTGCAACTTTGTTCACTTTACCAGTGACATAACTGGTGAACAGCATCGTATTGGCTTAGAATCAAGTACAATCCATCGCAAAATGTAATTGAATGCGCCAGTTTTGTGCTGCGCTCAACCTCTATCATATGGACCTTGATTGCAGGTTAAAATTACATTGATCAAAAGGGCAACAAAATATAACTTCCAGTATAAAATAAAATTAAAGGCAACTGCAAAAAATTGAATAATGATATTCTCTTTGGATTATCTATAGAAATACCTTACTTAAATATTATGTTGTGTTCCATAAATATTTAGCATAATTTATGAATGTTATAATGACATAAATACAGCATAAATTACGTTATTTTTTTCCGTCTAGGACACGTTCTATTGTTGGCTCATCAGTTAAAATAGTAGCTAATATATATATGTTGTGTTGTTTAGTTGAAAGGAAAAGATTTTCAGATTTATGTACTGATATTGAGAGAGACCCCACTTTAAACTGCAATTTGTGCGCAATTGAGTGGCATTATCAGAAAACAAATATATATGCATACATCAAAACACAGATAATGTATCACTAAATACAATACTAAAGATTAAAGCGATACTATGGGGTAAATAACCTGCCTTCTTCAAAGTTAGATATTGCTATGAAGTCCCCATATATACATTTATTACGTCACTTAACTCTTACGTAGCCCCGTAAACTTGTGATAATCCTGTAAAGTAGGCAACCCGTGCCGTAGCTTTCTATTGTTGTTTTCTATCTCTGACGTCAGAGATACCGCACAACAATACAAAGCTACGGCACGGGGGTTGTCTACTTTACAGGATTATCGCAAGTTTGCGGGGCTACGGAAGAGTTAAGGACGTAATAAATGCATATATGGGGACTTAATACCAATATCTAACTTTGAAGAAGGCAGGTTATTTACCTCATAGTATCGCTTTAAACATTTAAAATGTTTACTCACTACCAATAGTATACATGGGTACTGTCTACTAGTGAAATGTGGTACAGAGTATTCTCTAATGTTAACGGAGAACCCGCGCGTATATTTTGTATACTCATCATACTTACATCGACACTATAGCCTCTACAAGATGAAAATATATTCGTGCACAATCAAAGTAGTTACTCTCTAAATATTTGTTTTCAGAGTGTACATATAAGTTAAAGAGGTGTCTCTCTCTCTAAGCTCGGCCTAAACTTGCTATATAGCTCGCGTGCTGTAATATTAATGTCCAGTCGTTTCCTCTGTCTTGACTCAAGCAGTCTCCAGCTTGACAAACATTTAGAACTTTTGATCTTTTTTTTTTTTTTTTTTTTTTTTTTAATTTTTTAGCTATAGTCAAACAGTTTTTATAATGCTTTCTTACTGGAGGTGACGGAGCACTTTTCATAGGTGCGCTAGAAAAAAGGCGCTAGATCCCTAATTTTTGTAACATTACACTAATTTATGCAGAAAAACGTTTTTTTTTTATTAATATTATTATTATTTTGCAAAAACTACTGCATTGATGCTTAAAAAAATTAATATTTGGGATACTAGGCATACTTTAACGTGCTTTACCGCAAGTAAGAAGCGTTTTATAAATGTTTGAATTTGCTTAATATTTTATGTTGTTCAAATATGGGAATTATTGACTAATAAAGGAACAAACTGTTTTGAGGCCGACTATAAGCAATTTCGCGTACATCTACTTCCGTTTCTACTTACTACGCATGCGCATTACGTAGAAATGGAAGTGGATGAGAGCGAAATCGCTTATAATCGGTATCAAAACAGTTGTTCCTGTATTAGTCAAAACCTGTGTACTTGCTCGATGCATGGCAATTTCTTTGAGAACATTGTGTCAACTCGGGGTCAAGGCTGGCTTGTCAATCAAGCTATAAGTTTTGAAGAGTAACTTTGTAATGTGAAATCAAAACGTTCCTGCACAAAATTTTAACCGCAACTATACAAGATCTTTTTGAACATGTGTTTTTTAGTTTGTAACAAAAATAGTTTAAAGCACAAAAAAAAAAAAAAAAAAAAAAAAAGTTTTCACTTGCATAAAATAGAAATCTAGAGTTTTATATTTTGTAGCTTTTTGTGCTCAAGAAAAAATTTGCCAAATTTACTTTGCTATAATATTGTACTCAGGTGTTTGCCATTTTTTTTTTTTTTTTTTTTTTTTTTTTTTTTTTTTTTTTTTGACAAAACGTATTGACAGTATAATATGATGGATGTGGGTCGTCGTAATTTGAATTGTTCTTGCAATTTATGTAAGCTTTGCAAGTCGCGAGTATTGTTCACATGCAACCTTCATTGCGGCACGTTAATCATCGCAAACTGTAAGATTATGTGACTAAAGTAGTATTCATATGATGCGTAAATTTGACGCATGAATGAACAAAGTTGGAACAATGTAAAAAATGGAGCCATAGAAATTGTTTATGAAAGTTAAATGTGAACGGCTCCATTTGTTTACATTACTCTTACTTTGTTTATTCGTCGACGCCCGTCAAATTTACGCGTCATGTGTGTAAGTACAGGCAATTACTACGGAATGAGGAAAAATTTTAGAGCTTAATTTTATTACATATTTTGAACGAGGGCATATCGAAATTCTAAAAATGACGTCAGGGTGACAGTAACTTTTAATGCATGTGAGTAAAATAGGAAAAAGTTACCGATCGTGATGCTTTTTCGCGAAGTTCTTAAATTAATTAAAAATACGTAATTATGAACTCAAAAATTAAAATTTTGCATATCTATCGATTCAAGACAATGTCCTCTTTTACAATATGAAATAAGATTTCCTCCTAACATTTTTTTTTTTTTTTTTTTTTTTTCGTCTTCTTCATGGACCAATAACCCGCTTGCAATGAACGAATTATTTAAAACAAATTTGGATATTCTTAATGAATTTCTTATCTAAAAGACGTTTTCACGTACATGTTGCAACAATTAAAAACAATCATATTGCACGTGGTCCATTGGTCCGATTTGTTACAACTTTCTTTGTTTTCCTTGATAACGAAGGTTTAATATATGGTTGCCATGGTAACGATACTTGATAGATTATAAGCTTTTGTAATGAAATATTTGGATATAACGAGTCGCTGCATATGTATGTAAAACCTGATATTATTTGAGATTGTTCCGAGGTGGAAATCTCGACATTTTGTGACATTTTGTTGTGTTATAGATGAATACTCGATCATGCATGGTCAACCATTCCAAAATATTCTTAGATTAATTATATTGTAATGTATCTCGTTAAGTATTTTGTAATTAATTGAGGTTGGAGGGGAACTGTATAAGTTTGGATGTTTAAACACAAAAACCCTAGTCATGTGCCTCCTAGATAATTGAAAGCAGAGCAGCACAAATTTAAGCTTGCTGCGGGTATGGAAGGGTTGCCTACACCCTACATTTGAAGGCGGCGTTAGCAATCAAAAGCTCGGGAATGAAGAGAACCAATAATCACACGTTATACCACTTATGTAGAACTACGCGCGATCTGGTTGGTTTCCCTAATTTTCACGCTTTTGATTAATTGTAACGCCGCCAGGTCATTTGAAAATCCAATAATCGAATATTTGTATATAATACAAACATATTAAGCCATGTTGGGCGATTGTTCAAAAAGTCGACCTATATATCGCCCACATTGTTAAAATCTCGGGACTTTAGGTGCGTCTCTGATTTAAATTACCTTGGAGGCACATGACCAGGGTTCATACTTGACTGTCGTATCTTGCTATCTCAGTATAGAAAAGTGATGAGTAGAGACGAGATTTTGAGGTATGAATGTTGATTACTCTTCGCAAAGAACCTTGTTTTCACGAGCTACTGTCTGTGCGGTTCATATTGCAATGAGAAAGAGCAGCATATTTGGCAGGTTAATTTATTGCATATTCTTAAAGAGGACATCGTCCTGAATCGATGGATATGTAAATTTCTAATTTTTGAGTTCATTAAGTATTTTTAATTTATTTTTAAAAGTCGCAAAATGACGTCACAGTCGGTAACTTATGCATGAAAAAAGTTTACACCCATGACGTCATTTCGTGACTTTTAAATTTTAATTAAAAATATTTAATGAAGTAAAAAATTAGAAATTTTTATATCCATCGATTGTCTTTTAGAATTATGCAATAAAATTAACCCCTAATTTTTATTAGCCCTCTTCTTTGGTGAACCTTGCAGGGGTAAACAACAATTTGTACCTACAAATGAAGTCTAAGGAGTACAGGAGAAATAAATTGCTAATATGATATTGGTCTTAATTATTTTGCGTATTATAATACATTATATTTTATATAGTTAAGTTTTGTTTTTTTTATATACAATCACGCCATATATGATTTTGAAAAAAAAAATCAAGTCAGTTTTTATTTTTTTTTTTTTTTTTTTTTTTTTAATGTCCATGACACATACACACATACTATATATATAAGTAACCCACTCAAAAAAAAATCTTTCATACTTGACTATTTCCGTGCATAAAAAAAAAACTTTGAAAAAAAAAAAAACTTAAATAATTCTTTCACTTTTTTCTATCTTTTTAATCTTCTTAAATCATTTAGACTTTTAGAAATAACTTTAAAGTAAATATAATAAAATAAAAAGCTGTGAAAATTTAGTGCAATTTTTTTTGTGTGTTTAATTTTTGCAGTATACTATAGTTAGCACAAAAAAAAAATCACAATAAATAATATGTACCATACTATATAGCACTCTACAATATATATGTTAATTGATAATTGATTTTAAATCAATAAATATTATTCAACATGGCTGATTGATTATATAAAATAAATGCTCAATTTTTTATTAAATTAAAATGATAAAAACAAAACTGTATATTATTGATTTTAATTTGATTGGATGTAACTTGTTGCAATTTCACACATAAATATGGGTATAAGATTTAGCAATGGACCACTTTCAAAATATCGCAAACATATTTGCTACGATTTATTTTTAATATCTTGTGAGAAAAATGTGCTTTTTTTTTTTAACCAATTTTTATCTACTTTTTTAAACACTTTTTCTACATTAATTTTTGTACTTCTTTTTTTTTTTTTTTTTTTTTTTTTCTACTTTTGTGATAAATTTTGAAAAGAGTCCATGATATCTTATCCTGTGTTTAGCAAAAGCACAATAAGACTTTCTGGTCTGAACGATGTACATGTATATTTTACTTGCTTGTATTTTACTCTATGAGATAAGTTTATGTATTGATGATTATGCAATGGTGTATTTTGTAAGTGTGTGTGACAATAACCTAGCAAACAGAATAACTACAATCTTAACTTTTACCTTTCTAATTTTATTTTTTTAATCAACAATTGTTTTTGGTCACAATTTAAAGACTAAAACTAGATAATAAAATGTTTACGTCGTCTTTTTTTTTTTTTTTTTTTTTTTTCTTTCTTTCTTTCTTTCTTTCTTTCTTTCTTTCTTTCTTTCTTTCTTTCTTTCTTTCTTTCTTTCTTTCTTTCTTTCTTTCTTTCTTTCTTTCTTTCTTTCTTTCTTTCTTTCTTTCTTTCTTTCTTTCTTTCTTTCTTTCTTTCTTTCTTTCTTTCTTGCTTTCTTTTTCTTTCTTCTTTTTTTTTAAAGTGGCATTAATTAGATGAGGTGCGCTACAAAAAGGCCCAGGATCCCCAATTTAACATTATGCTTATGGTAAGAAATACGTTTTTTGCAATTTTTTTAAGATTTAAGTTTTGTTTTAAAGTTTTTAAGATCGGGCAATAATATAGAAAGCTAACCAGCGTGCTGGAGCGATTCCGAAAAAATTTTAAAAATACTAAAATTTTGAATTTTAAAATTTTTTATTTTAACATTTAAAAAGCAGGTACTTGTTGTAAGCCTTTTTTTTTTTTTTTTTTTTTTTACGTCATCGCCGGTAAGAAGCATTGATGATACTTCAAAACCCAAAGTGTTAAAACTTTTAATATTTTTGACGTGATTTTGTTGCTAGGTTATTGAAATATAATTTTGTAATTTTGTCTTCAGACTTGTTGTATGTAAAATTAAATTAGGTGTGGACTTTTTAACGAGGGCTCCTCCTATATAAAAACATTGAACTGAAAAACATGATATAAAAAAAAAAAATGAGAAAAAAGCACAAGAGAAAATAAAAAAGTAAGATGCACAAGAATATAAGCTCTCGTCTCTGCCAAAACAAAAGCAGAATTAACAAAAGTGAATTTGTATTTAATAACAAAAATAATGTTATTAACAAAAAAAATTGTTGTAGATTTTATCAAAAGAAAAAGAAAATTAATTAAATTTAAAAAAATAATAATAATGTTTTAATGAGAAATTATAATTGTTATAAATCATGGGATATTTATTAAAAAAAAAATTGCACACATATATTATATGAAGAAAAAAAATATATAGTTTATAGGTTTCAAAACAATTGAATTGAAATTATATTGGTATGTACATATTTTTGAGTTTGTGTAGCAAAAATTAATAACATACGCTTCCAGCACATATGAAAACTCAGAGGATCAATACTTTAATATAAGATCTATGAAAAAAAAATATATATATAAATAAATTATAAATATATTGATAATATAGGCAAATCAATTATCAACCACACAAGAAAAAACAAAAACATTTTTAATATAGAATATTACGGAGTTTTTGTGAAATTTAAAGTTCTTTTGTACTCAAAATAAACACATAAATCTTGAGATAAAAACTTCATACTAGAACATTTTAAGAAACAACAATTTAAAAGGCGTAGAACACCTTGAACAAAAAATTTGTGTAATAAACCTGAAAAACAATGTTGATTTGGCCGGAGTCATTGATTTCTAATTTATTTTCCATTCACAAAAAGGTGCGAGCGGGCACTGACGTCACAGCTCGCCTGGTCTACGTGCTCGTAAAACAAGGGATATGTGACGGCATTGCCCGATCGTGCCATTTTTTGAATAGAAAATAAAATAGAAATAAATGACTCCGGTCAAATCAACGTTGGTTTTCAGATTTATTAGGATATAACACAACTTTTTTTTTTTGTTCACGGTGTTCTACGTCTTTAAGTTTCCTGCAAAACAAAGAGCAAAACGAATGAATTTCAGGAATTTTAGAACCTTTACGCAGGAATCCTAGATTTGTGAAAACGCGCTTCTCTGAAATTCATATACATGTCGTTTCTGTAGCCTCACAAAGTGAGGAGAAAGCTTGTAAAGTAAAATAGGCAACTTGCTTTATAGTTTCTATACGATACGGTATTCATGGTAAAGAAATTGCCTACTTTACAATTGCTTTGTCGCCAGTTTGTGAGGCTACAGAAGCAACATAACAAGTGTCATCATCGCTTATCATCACGTTGTTTTTCTGAGTACAAGAGAAATTTAAACCCAAAATAACATGTAACAAAATGCAACGATAACAATTGAGAAATAAAAAAATGTTTTAACAATTACGCGAATCTCTATATATATATTAAAATATTAATGAAGATTTGGTAATTTTTTGATTTACTTCTCTTTCTGATATTCTTAATTAATTAATTACATAAAGTTGTAAAGTAGCCAAATTAATTATAATAAAAAAAATTATAAAAAAAATAATTAATTATATTACATATTATATATAATTATACAAATATGTTTATGTAGCCTCATTTGTACATATGTAAAATGTTAGGGATTAATCATAATTATAATAATAATAACAATAACAATAAATATACTATATGACAAATAACTGCAGTTTTACTGTTGCTCTCCTTTTCCTTTCCTCAAATATAATTGTAATAATTAAGTATTCATTATTTTTATATATAGTAAAATAAATTCTAGGCTTGTAAATTAATGAGAAAGGCTTTTTTTTTTTTTTTCTTTTTTTTTTAAACTTTGAAATAGGGTATCATACATTATGAATTTTTATGTTAATTTTGTGTTTTGTTTTGTCACAAAAGTTTTTTTTTTTTTTTTTTTTTTTTTGATAAAAAAACGTCACGGTAGATTTTCCATGATGGTGAATGCAAAAGTTACCGACTGTGACGTCACAGGGCGATTTTCAATAATTAATTAAAAATAACGTGTGAAGTCACAAATTACAAAATCGCACAATGGGTTAATGGACGTTATCGGTTTAGCGCGCGGGGTGCTGCGGGGAAAGCTAAGGGTCCCCTAATTTAACATTACGCTTATGGAGAAAAACACGTTTTTTGCGATTTTTGAGAAAACTACTCCACCGATTTTGGAGAAATTTAAATGAGAAGTACTAGACATACTTTTACGTGTTTTAAGCTATTGAAATTTTTTAACAATTTTTTAAACCGATAACCTCCATTGATTTAGGACGCCATGCCGATTTCTTTCGTAATATATAGCTTTCTTTATTTATTTATTTCTCACTAAAGTAAGCATTTGATGTATATATTGTTAATATAAAATCAACAGTTTATTATTTTTAAGAGTTACAGTTAGAAATAGAAGGTTCATCACATCATATATACGAGGGTGGGTTGAAAAGTTCTCGGAACGACGTATTTAACCATTTTTTTTGGACTTGCCAATGATCCTATTTTTCAACGTATAGTCCCCCTTGAGCTCAATGCACTTGGTCCAGTCACTCTCCCATCCCTTATTTCAATAATATTGGGGTGGTTGTGGGAGGACCTCAAAATGCCTATTTTTTTCACAGTTATCTTACTTAGATTACGTTTAACACACAATGTTTTCCTTGCCACGACTGTTTCTTGGGTTCAGGTGTTACGTATTGAACCCATAAACGTGTTTGTGACCATATTAGGCATATACCCTTGTAAAAAAGAAAGTATACTTTCATGAAAAGTATACTTGACATCAAGTATACTTTTTATATAATCGTTTAAGTATACTACTTATATGTTATATATGTACTAATTTTATGTTAATTTTATGTTAATTTTATGTTTAAAAAATTACAAAAATAACATAAAAAAAGTATATTTTTTTAATGTTTTAATTCTTTGAATACTTTTTTTGTAATAACGTTTATATGCTTTTTTAATGTTTAACTAATTATACTTTAAGTATAATTTTTTAATGCTTATTTTGTATTTGCAAATTTATGATTTTTAAATATTTATTGAATTATACTTTTAGTATAATATTTAAATAATCATTTTGTATTATTTTTATGCTTTTAAATATTTAATTAATTATACTTTTAGTATAATATTTAAATAATGATTTTGTATTATTTTTATGCTTTTAAATATTCAACTAATTATAATTTAAGTATAATTTTTTAATAATAATTTTGTATTTCACACACGTTAAATGCTCGAGCTTATAAGTTCTCATAACTTTATTCTTTGATTATATATATATTATATATTTTTTATACGTAAAATATAATATATTTATATAAATTATATATATAAAGCATTAGATAATATACAGCATTTTCTTTTAATATAGCTTTCTTGCATTAATTAATTTTGACAAAAAAAAATATATAATTTTTTAATGATATTTAAATTATATAGAGTGTTTACATGTTTGCATGACCTTTTATGTTTTTAGCATAAGACACAATTAAACGTAGATTTGGCTATTTTGTTCTGTTAGATTTTTTTCCCATATTTGAAATTATTTAAGGTAAATTATATATATCATCAAAGTACATATATGCTCTGAAAATTTTTGATAAGAATTTTTTATAACTTGCATGTGAAGGATATTATTTTCCATTACCATTTCATATTTATATAGTTTTTTAACATATTTGGCGTCGAATAAATTTTGCATGCAACCTAGAATGATATATTTTTGACCTACCCAATTTAAAAATTTTAAATGTACTTTTTATGATAAATTACAATTTAATTTTGAATTTTATTGCTTTTTTTTAAGAAAAAAAATAAAAGCATAAAAAAAGTATACTTAAAGCATAAAAAAATTACATTTGATAAAAGTATATAAAAATTATACTATTATACTTCGAAAGTATAAAAACATTATACTCAAAGTATACTTTCCACGAACTTTTTTATGCTTCCGCGAGAGTAAATAGAGCCTCTTTATATTTATTTAACTTTAAACAATGCCGTAACGTTTCATGCAAATTTTTTACGTAAATTACTGCAATATATATTTATAACGGTTTAAAATATAATTAACCGTTATTTATGTTCAGTTATAGTAATTGGCGCGCATTAATATATGTGACGCAGTGACGCTTAGACGGCTTAGATAGCGTCACTAGTCGCCATCTTTGTGTTGAGTTGCTCGAGTTGTTGTGTGCTCCTGTAAAGTGTGTCAAGTATCTGCAGTTTGGACTACAGCGAGTATTCCAGGTAAATGAATAATTAAAGTAGAGTTCCTGCTTTAATGTATTATATTAAGTCTAATTGAATTTTCTTTTTATTTTCATGAAAATCGCAATCTCTTCTGGGGGTTCATGGAGCTTCTTTTGCTTCGTGGGCAAGAACATGCGATTGATGGTTGGACTGCTTATTCTAAGAGGTTATTGCAGTGTTTGGCAAGTACAGAGTTGCATGAAATGTTAATTTAATTTTATATAAAATAAAAAATTCTTATAATTTTTTACTATTATTTTTCTGCATTGTGAAGCTGAGCAAAATATTGATTTTTAGTATATCATTATCATATTGAATCAAGATATTGCAAGTGCGTTTTTGTAAATTATGATTTGAGTATATATATAAAACTACATTTGTAATAACATATATTAGCATGAAAATAAATAATATATATTTGTTATTGTGTATAATTATAAAATAAACCTATTTTTGTATGATTATTTGATCATGATATGATTTTTGATGCTTAAATAAACATTGCATGATTGATTTTATATTGCATGATTTGTTTTGTTTCAAAAAAAGGTACAAAAGCGTGTAATAGTTAATATTTTTGGGTTCTTTTCGGACGTTTTAATGATTTTTTTATGCTTAAAGTATACTTTTTCAATATTTATTATACATGATATTACTTATATGCGCAAAAAAGTTAACTTTAAGCGTAAAAATAAACTTTTTTGTGTTCTTTTTGGACGTGTTAATGCTTTTTTTACACTCAAAGTATACTTTTTCAATAAAAGTAAAGTGGCTCATATATCAATATTTAAAAAAATATAGTTTATACTCATTTTATGCTTAAAGTATACTTTAATTACACAAGTATACTTATGTAAAAAAAGTATACTAAAAGCATAAAAAGTATACTTCCTATATGTTGTTATCGGACGTTTTTATACTTTTTTTATGCTCAAAGTATACTTTTCCAGTGAAAGTATACTCGCAGTAAAAGTATACTTCATGTAGTATTTCAATGAAAATGTATTTATTTTATAATTTTTTTATAATCAAAGTATACTTTTCATGCATTTATTGTATATTCAAAGTATACTCAAAGTACCCAGTAAACACGACTCGCGGACCTTTGGGGACTCTCGGAGAAAACTGGTGGAAAGCTCCACGTTCTCCGAGTGTCTACCTAATATCCACCTATTTCGACCAGTTTATTTTTGTTTTAATTGACGTAAAAATAATCCAATATCAAATATTTATTATTTTTATCACTGCCCACACAGCACGGTTTATCCAATAGATATTCATTGGATATCCCAATATCCAAAATATATCCCGTCCATTTTAAATGAACCTTGAATGTCTATGGGATATTTAGCTTGGATATAAAAAAAAGGAATCCAAAATTAATTATCTACTTATTTTCAACCCGTTTTTCTTATGAGCTGACAATTATATTAAGTTTTATTTATAATTTTAATCAATAAATATATTTTGGGGCAATTTTTTTATATCCACTGGTATATCCATAGAATATGCAAGAGTGGATATATAAAATTTCACTCACAAAATTAGTTTTATTGAGAGATTTTATGATATATGTTATGAATTTATTTACCTAAAAGTTATATTTCATGCTAATTGATTTTTTTAGTCACTTTAATATTTTAAATTCTTTATATCCATTAGATATCCAAAAAATATCCAAATATCCATAGGTATATATCCACCAGGGGGCAGCGTTTATTTCTGAATTTTAAATGATGCTAATTTTTTTATATCGTGCTAAATAATTAATTTTAAAATAGTACAAAGTATGGGTTTTGTGCATTCAATTATAAGCAAACTATTCAAATCATAAAACAACAACAATTTTAATAATTAATTAACTTAATTTAATTTTGAAAATCCATCTCTAACTTTTTAAGTCAGACTGAAAAGTTGTGGTAATAATATCCTCCGAATATCCATGTTATATCCTTCAATTTCGTGTCTCAGTGGAAGACACACAACTTTAAGTCATGAATATTTTCTGACTTGGGCAAAAACCAAAAGCCCTTCCCCCGACCTGGGGGAGGGGGAGGGTTGGGGGGTTGCCCATGTTAAATGAATTCACACAACTTTGACAAGTCATTAATATTTTCGGACTTGGGCACGCACACCGAACATGGGCACACCAATAGCACTTCCCCGGACCTGGGGGGGGGAGTTGGGGGTTATTATTTGCCCATGTAAAATTGGGAAAATACTGAAAACAAAGTTAGAAAATACATTGCCTATATACCCCCCACCCCCCGAAACCCCCAAATTTTTTCTATCATATCGCATTTAATTTAACATTAAATGTTCTTTTTTTAATATATCCCATAGATCTACATGGTATATTCCAGCGGGCGGGACATTTGGATTTTCTGTGGACCTTCAGCGGAGATAAATGGGATATATTTTGGGATATACGTAAGATATCTATAGGTCATTCAGTGCTGTGTGCTTGATCAGAAATCTACAGAATTGGCCATCTTGTTGAAACTCGTGAAAAGCTAGTAGAAATTTCTACGAGATTTAAAAAAAAGAAAAAATCTCGTGGTACACGATTTTCTGTGCATTCTATGCAAAAAAATAAAAAATGCATAATAATAAAAAGTGTTTAATTTTTAATCTTTTACTAGAATCAATGAAAAAAATTTTTTCGTTTTTTTAAATTTTTTGCCCAAAAGTGCTTTTTTTTCAAAAAGTTACCAACCCGTTAGAAATTTTATTGCATTTTTGGATGTAACTCGATTTTTTTATCCAGAAAAGATGTTCTAAATAAATTTCAGAAGTATATATTAATTAAATAACTTTAGTTCTTTCATCGTTCTAAAAAAAATAATTAAAAAAAAGTAGTGGAAGCTGGTGGACCATTCTACGAACTGGTGGAAAACTCGTCGTAATTGATGACATATGGTCCACCAGTTGAGGTCCACGACAATCCACGAGGTTTCCTCGTGGTTTCCTCGTGGTCGTGTTTACTGGGTATACTTTTAGGTGAAATTTAGTTACAAAATAAGTATACTTTGAACATAAAATTAGCATAAAATTAAACAAAATTATCATAAAATTAAATACTTTTAAGTATAAAATAAGTATATAATAATTACAAAATAAGTATTAAAAAAACATTATTTTATTATAAATATTATTTTCTAGCTAGTATACTTTTATCGAAAAAGTATACTTTAAGCATAAAAAAAGTATAATAACGTCCGATAACAACATATAGGAAGTATACTTTTTATGCTTTTAGTATACTTTTTCAATGATTTTATACTTACCTAAAGTATACTTTGAGTATACTTTAAGTATAAAAAAAATATAAAAAAAGCATAACTTTTTCACTAGGGTACCCCCACCATGATAGAATTTTTTTAACAGCAAAATGCTCTCAAAAAATTGCTTAGTATTTTTAAACTGCCAAAATAAGTCATTTTCCTAGTCAACCTATGTTATTGAGTGATCCAACCAACATAGCGTCGACTTTAACATGAATGCATAATACATATTAGTTCATTTCACATTTGCAAACACTCCAGTATCCACTGATTTATATAAAAGTCGACGCCATCATAGGCATGCATGAGCAGTGAAGCACACTGATTTAATTGTATGTATAACATGGGAGAATATGAGAAAATGATACATTTTGCCGGTATATAGTATAAAATAAATACTTGGCAAATATTTTTGATAACAAAGTTGATTGACGTATTCATTTAAGTGTGCGAAAAAAAAAAATACTAAAATTTTCCAAAGGAATATATTAACATAAAACGACGTTTGTCCTATGCTGAGCAATGTTATTCATTACTACAGTATGGCATCCAAGTGCATTAAATATGACGTCATACGGATACAGCAATATAAAATAAATTCGTTCAAAGGACGAGCTGACGAGACGTGCTGAAAGAAAAAAATTAAAAAATAACGTTTTGAAAAAGATCGCTCGTTGAGCGCGCCACTATACCGAATATTGCCGAAGTAAAAGTGACTTCTTGTTCCGAATTTACACGAAGTCATCAGCTGCGAAAAAAAAACAAAATGTTTTGTTTTCACTGGTAATTTTTTGTATTTTGTTCGTTTTATTGTGATAAATATTGATCTCTCATCACACAACGATAATATCTAGTCAATACAGATAGTGCAACCACGAAGTTAGGTTCATATTTCTGTGTTAATATTGTCCTAAATACGACTTAAGTGACGTCAAAATGCGATTTCCGTGCTGTCAATCTCCAGCATCGAGCTTCAAGTTTGTGTCATCGATTTTCTTCATTTGCTCGCTGCTTTATACCGCCTCAGAGGTAATTATATGTACCAGTACCACCTAATTAAATTTAATTAAATCAACGAGGCTTACCGGCGGAGCTTGCTATACAGGCCATAGCCAATTACGGACGGTGCAAAGAAACTCCTAATTTTTAAATATTTTTTGACGGACCCCTGTGACAATTTTGATGCTTTTTTAAAAAGAAAATTGCTGCAGTACGAATTTTGGAAGAGAAAAATGTAAATGACGTATGGTAATTGTAATAATTATCGGCAAGTGTGTTTGCTGCTTTTTTATAATATACATACGTTCCACTCATTTTGAGAGTTTTAAAATATTTACTCAAAAATGATTGCGAATTTCTTTTGTGCTAAAATTTCAAAGCCCTAAAATTAGTGGAAGCTAGGTATTTAAAAAAAAATACAACTGCTGATAAAACGATAAAACTGGTACAATTACCATATACATGTACAGCTCTGGTCAAAAGTTTGAGAACGATTTGCATAGGCAACCCGCAACCACACTATGTTATCTTTATGGGAAATGCAGTGACCACCGCTGCCCCGTTCTTAAACTAGTGGTCAGAGCTGTACATATATGATACATAATAATAATATGTGTTATAAATAGGTAGATACTGTACCTCTGTTCTGTATGCATATGTACATATACATACATACATGCGTCCTTACCCCACCCAACTTGCCCAGCAAATAAAGAGAACACTGCTAGCTGTGGTATATAGAGACCCAGTTGATAGTATGCTTAATTTGAATGGAAAAAGCTTAGTTTGAGAAATATTGAATTTAGAGAATTCTTGATGCCATTCATACCCTCAGCACTAAATTTCCAAGTTTCAAGTCTATAGTTTTATTGGTGGAGTGAGATAATCTCTCTCTCTCTCTCTCTCTCTCTCTCTCTCTCTCTCTCTCTCTCTCTCTCTCTCTCTCTCTCTCTCTCTCTCTCCCTCTCTCCATGTTTTCAAAAACACATCTGCCAACAATTAGGTAAAGTTCCTAGCTACCAATTATTCTGACCAAATTATTTCTATATTGTTGAAAATCTCACTCAAATACTGTAACATGCATTTAAATGGCAATCGTGATCTCTCAACAATAGAAAGAGTTATAGAAATTTCTTATGGGGCTGGAATACTTGTATACTTTACAGCTGCCAACTACTGAACCATATTTAGCTGCATAATAACATGGTTGATATATTTCAGGGTGCGACGTCCCAGCAGCCAGGCCACACTAACAACTGGGCAGTCTTGGTCGACACCTCAAGGTTCTGGTTCAACTACAGACATGTGGCCAACGTGCTCTCCATATACCGCAGCGTCAAGCGACTTGGCATCCCTGACAGGTAAATACCTAAATTTAGGTAGTAAACTGCATTGCTTACTAACAAGTTTCTCAGGTTAGATATGTTTAAGGTGGGAAATCAGCTACTATGGGATTTGACTAAAAAGTTCTAAAGAAAGAAAAGTCTGAAATTTTGCACAGTAATACATTAGGAGTAAAAAAGTACAGGTAAAAAAATGGGGTGGCAAAATCACCCCACATTATGGTAGAGTGGTTTCGTAAGGGTGCATTTCCTACTCATTTACTTGTTATAACTTTGCACAGTAAATTGTTTAGTTCCGTAGCATTGTTTTACATGGGAATAATTATTTTGCAGCACAAATTTACAAACAATTAATTGATTTTGTGAATGCACCTTCACTGCTCTTGTAGAAACCTATTATGCAGGTGGTGGCTGGAAGTTACAATATTTAGCATGGGTTTGGTGGAATAGTCATCATAAAATTATACAGTGCATGCTTAAAATTGTGCTCTAGTACGTCTATTGTGCAACTTAAAGTTATGCTCTCATATTTGACATCTCTTAAACTCAATCAAACTTGAGGTACAGTACTTCACTGTGATTCAGGGTTCGGATTAAACCCGGTTTTTTTAATAAAACCGGCCGGCAGGTAAAACCGGGTTTTATAGCCCGTTTTTTTTAATAAAACCCGGTTTTTTAAGTAAAAAAAACCCGGTTTTTTAATTTTTTTCTAATTTTTACAATAATAACATAAAAATAATAAAATAATAAACTCGCATGTTTTTTAGTCATGAAAAAAAAAAAAAAAAAAAAAAAAAAAAACAAAAAAACATCAAATATCAATTTTATAGAGGTTTATTTATTCATAGTAATTATAGTAATACAAGTAAATTAAGAATTTCGACTGTTATTATTTAAGAGAGCGGAAAAATAGTCTTTAGACTATTGTCAATATTGAGACTATTGGGGTTTTTACTTAAAATTTCAACGAATCACACGATTTCAAGCCTATATACAAAATTAAAAAAAGACTATTTCGCGACTATTTTAGTCTCCAAGACTATTTTGGACTTTCAAGACTTTTCGGACTATTTTGCCTTTTTACGATGTTTTTCGATATTTCTGACAAAAATAACGGAAAATTGACGTAGAACGTGACTGACTTGGACTGGAAATCGCTAAAAGTAAACCATATTTTCACAATAATTTTTTTTTATTATTTATTTGCAACATGTTTTGTTGGAACACAATAATTTTCAAATAAAATTGAGTAAATTTAAGATATTTTTTATTTTTATTATATTTTTTTTTTCGAAAAAAGTTTTAATTTAATAATAATTTTAATTTAAAAAAAAGTTTCTTATTTGACTACAAATTTCCACTCAAATTTGCATTTACACATTTACATGTATTGTTATCTTTAAGGTGACGAATAACTTATATTTGATCATGTTTCACGTGTTTGACATAATTAAATTTTTAAGTACCAAAGCTTCTTTATTTTGTGTTCATACTAATTCGCCTTAAAAAAATGTTTTTAGTGGTCTTTGAAGATTTTTTTTTATTATTATTTAGACAATGCTATTTTAGACCGATGTAATTTTTTAAGACTAGATTTTTTTTTTAAGGCAATCCTAGAGACTATTAAGAAAACAGATAAATTCAGACATGTTATACTAATAAATAAAGTCACTAATGAGCTATATAAATTACAAAGACTTTTTTCCGACTATTTTATTATTTTTAGAGACTATTTTTAGACTATTTTTTAATTTTGAAGACTATTTTGATGAAAAAAAGAGACTACTTTTCCACTCTTTTATTATATAGTATTTCGGTTTCTTTTTTTTTTTTTTTTTTTTCTTTTTTTTTTTTTTTTTTTTAAACCGGCTTTTTAAAAAACCGGGTTTTTTTAAAAATCTTATTGCCCGGTTTTTTATAAAAAACCGCCCGGCAAAAATCCAGGTTAAAAAACCCGGTCGAACCCTGCTGTGATTCTATACTTCCAAACAACGCTAATGATTTTCATAAATTCTGTTGCTTTGCTTTAAAAAATTGCACACTTTTTTACACAAAATTTATATATTTTCATATGCATTATCCTAAATTCCCAGTTTTGGTAGTGAGTGATTATTTAGACTTTTACCATTGCCACAGTGTAAACAACTTCTGCATCAAGAGAAACTCAACAATACTTCATGATTAAATTCTGTTAGCTGCAGTTAAATTATTTTCAAAAAAAAAAAAAAAAGTTTGGTTTAGTAATGTAAGTAAATAATTTATGTAATGCAAATAGGATTGCATTAGACATTCCTACAGAAAAGTAGTGGTCAGCTGGAGACAGTATGACGTAGTGATGTAAACAACTAAATCCTTATGTTATTGCAGTCAGATCATCCTGATGGTAGCAGATGACATGGCGTGCAATCCAAGGAACCCTCGTCCTGCCACTGTCTTCAACAATGCTAACCAGCACATCAACGTGTATGGAGATGACGTCGAGGTCGACTATCGGGGCTATGAGGTAATTGTCGGTACTTTGGTTCTTTGAGAGATCAAGGAAAATAAACCATTCTGGTTATGTATGATACAGTAAATTTGAAAGAACATACTTGGGAAAAACAACATGCACTGGTCGTATCATAGTGAAGTATTGTTAGTATTGCTGCAACTCTACTTTTGTAACGTCTTCTAATAGGGTGGTTTCATTCATGTTAAAGTCAACATCATAAGTGAGTACTAAATAACATTGGCCGGTACAGGAAAATGGCTCATTTTGCCAGTTTAAAAATAATTTACAATTTTTTTGAGAGCATTGATGCTGTTAACAGGTTGAATTAGTTTTTCAATTATGCAAGTAAAATATAATAATAAAAAAATAGCTCATTTTCTAAAGAAAACAGATAAAAACTATGTTTGTCCTATACTGAGCAATGTTATTCATTACTCAAGAAGAGCATCAAAAAGCACTTGGAATGACGTCATGTGCACACACCCTATAGATTGATTTAAAATTGTTGTTTTGTTGATTGGCAGGTGACCGTGGAGAACTTTGTGCGTCTGCTGACTGGCCGCCTGCCCCCAGGCACGCCTCGCTCCAAGCAGCTGCTCACAGATGAGGGAAGCAACGTGCTAGTGTATCTGACTGGACACGGAGGAGACGGCTTCCTCAAGTTCCAAGACTCTGAGGAGATCACGAGCCAGGAGCTGGCTGACGCCCTGGAGCAGATGTGGGAGAAACGAAGGTAGGAGCACTGCCGCCAGGGGGCTTTGTGTCAGGCAGTAAGTCAAGGGTTTGATATCTATTGTCTAGACTGAGGAGATCACGAGCCAGGAGCAGATGTGGGAGAAACGAAGGTAGGAGCACAGCCAGCCAGGCCAGGGGGCTTTGTGTCGGGGGCTTGGCACACACAACATATCTGGCAAATCTATTGTGAAAGATTTTAGTGATTGACTGCTCTTTATGCTCCAGTGCACAAGGGAGGAGGGAACAAACATTACATAACATTGGGTGTGGTTGATGACTTCAGGTACCACGAGATCTTCTTTATGATCGACACTTGCCAGGCAGCCTCCATGTACGAGAAGTTCTACTCTCCCAACATCTTGGCCGTCGCTAGCAGTCTAGTGGGAGAGGACTCTTTGTCTGTAAGTCTCTGCACCAGTGTTCAAGATCTTTTAAATAATAATTATTTGTAAATTAATAAGAAATGATTCTCTACCACGGCATCCCTGTTAGTGTAAGCTCATACTATCTCCCATTCTTCAATTTTTTTTCTTAGTCCATCTATGTGTTTTACTATCAATTTTTTCAAAATACTGTATACACATAACATGTACAAATCATTGCATGCAAGAGCCGCGGCTTCAATCCCAGCCACCATCCAGGCTTTTACGGCAGCCTGTTGATGGCAAAGAGCTAGCTTGGAGACTAGGGAGGCAAGGTCAATCTTGCCGACCATCATGGCTGAGAGTTTCCACTGTTTCCTCAGTCTGTTATGGCGTATGCCGGGATGTTTGCTAGGCCGTGGCTGACCTGTTTTGGATGAACCCGCAAGTACATGTACAGGGTTGATTGGGGGTGCTTAAAAGCAGGTGGAAAACTGCAAATACCTCACTGGCAGAGGTTTAGTCAGTGCAAAAAAAAAAAAAAAAAAAAAGTGTTAACTATTTTGTATGTTTGTTCAGCACCACGTGGACCCTGCTATAGGCGTCTACATCATAGACAGATACACATACTACGCCCTGGACTTCCTTGAGAAAGTGGAGCCAGACAGCAAGCAATCCATGGGAGAGTTTGTAAGTAGTGGACTTAATGTTGGTTAAGTCACTTCAATATAGCAAGTACTTGCACCACACCCAAATAACATACAGTTAAGGGGTTATGTTGACAGTTAATATCTCAGAAAGTGTCCGTTATATCACATTTAAAATTTCTTAATACTACGTATTTATATTTAACATATTTGTCTCTTTATATAAATCAATAGTGTTTTTCCTGTGTTGAAAATTACACATCATTTTTTAAACCCTGGTTTTGCATTATGTTTACAGTTGTACCACTTAATATATTTTCATATGAATTATCCCAAATTCCCAGTCATGTTATTCAGTGATTATTTAGACTTTTGCCATTGCCACAGTGTAAACAACTTCTGCGTCAAGAGAAACTCAACAATACTTCATGGTCAACCTCTGTTGGCTACACTCAAATTATTTTTCAAAAAAAAAAAAAAAAAAATGTAGAAGTACCTATACATCTATTTTTAAAATAAAAGCTCAAATTACCCCTGAATTGCTCATTTGACACACATATGGAATAAATTTCTTAATTTATGCTACATTAATGTTATTATAGCATAGGCCTAAATGATGCTACATTTGCTAACAGCATAAATGTTATGTGACATAAATGTTATGTGACATAATTATTATGCTGTATTAAACAAATTGTACTGAAAATAAGTTAGTATAGAGCCCTTGTCAACTTACTTTTTTATCATATAGAATACTACATTGATAATTAATAATTACCATACCTTAATATCCATGAATTAGACACCAACACATTGATTTTGTATCTATTTTCATTTTGATGGTTGAAATAACATGTTTCTGACGTCACAAATGTACCAGTGACTGTGATTGGCTGACTAATCATAAGTCTGGTCACATGATAAGTCAGTCACTGGTACATTGTGACGTCAGATACATGTTATTTCAACCATCAAAATGAAAATAAATACAAAATCAATGTGGTGGTGTCTAATTCATGGATATTAAGGTATGGTAATTATCAATCTACATAATAATAATAATTAACGGTTTTTTTGGGCAAAGTCAGGCTAAAAAACTCTCAATTTAACCCAACTGTTTTACAGTACAGTCAGTTACAATTTTTAATTTAAACAAATAATTGAATAACAATTTAATAACAATAAGTTCATTGTGTTAGAATAACTTATACATTATTTTTTAAAAAATGCATATTGATACTTTTTATTATATAGATACATAGTTATTTTTGTTCGTGCATAATTATACATAATACTTTTTGTGCACAGCTTAATTCATTTTCAAAATTGTATTAAAAAGTCTCAAACTACATGTCGACGTTGTTGCAAAAAAAAAAAATGTGTAACTCGTATTTTGTCAGGCGAAAGCAAATGTGTAAGTTGTTTTTTGTCACGCTAAGCAATATGTGTATCTCGTTTATTGTCAAGCTAAGCAAAATGTGTAAGTTGTTCCCGAACGTAATGGAGATGGCGCTCAACTTATACATATTGCTTTGCGTGACAAAAAACGAGATACACATTTTGCTTTGCCTGACAAAATACGAGTTACACATTTTTTCGCATCAATGTCGATGTATGTTATTGTGAACAAGTAGTGTAGTGACGTGGCTTATTGTATGTTACAGCTGGGGGTTTGTCCCAAGAGAGTTTGCATCTCCACTGTAGGGGTGAGGAAGGACTTGTTCCCTCGAGATCCCTTCAATGTACCAATCACAGACTTCTTTGGTTCTCTACGCCCTGTAGAGTTGACGTGGAGCTCTCTCAACGTGACAGCCACTCACCTGCCCCCAAGGTACGTCACAATATCTGAACACCTCTAATAACCTCTTCTGGTACCCCATCATGTGTCAGGGGTGGATCCACTACTCCCTCCAAAATGATCAAAGTATATTACAGATATTACCACCCACCACCCACCGACCCCCAAAATTAACATTGCTGTATAGGAACTCGCCCCCTCCAAAATTTTGGGCTGGATCCACCCGTCATGTGCACCTGTCTACTGGCATGCATGTCCTTTACGTACAGTCAACCTGGGTGACTTTGAAACTGCAGTCATGTGCAAGCTTACACTTGTCACTTCTTACGACATACAGAATACATAGATATTATCAAACATTAAATATGTTATATACAGCTCCTCCCACAAAAAACTGCTTCGTTCATCCATGCAATAGTATGCACTTGCGTATCAGTTTTTGTGAAAAGAGGTGTACAGTACATAATAATAAAAATATTTTATTGTAAAACACATAAATGATGTTTGATGTTTTTCTTGCCCCAAACCAATGATAATTACCTAATGCTTTTTTAAATGGAATTGCGTATTTTTTGGAGCAAGGGAACAGTGTTTACAAAACATCATTATAGTCAATTTAAGGAAAAAACCAATAATAATAAAGAAAATGATATAATTACCAGCGCTGGCCTTACTTAGCACAGTAGAAGTTGTATGGAGAGGGCGAGGTCCCACGTGGCACACAGTTTAGTTATAAAAAAAAATTCATTTCATAACTGAGAGCTTTTGTCATAGATTAATGACATTATCAATCAAAGAAGAAATTTACTTGAGCACATCACAGTACAGTACAAGGCTACACACTGCTCAGTGATGTGCTCAAGTAAATCTCTTCTTTGATTGATAATGTCATTAATATATGACACACAGTAAATTATACAGTAGTCCATCTCCTATAGCGGGAATGTCAGATCGAATGCGCGCCATAATTCCGACTGGGTGAAGTTGTCAGAACTACACGTAACATTACTTCAAATTACGGCTTCTAGTTCTGTCACCTTCACCCAGTCGGAATTATGGCGCGCATTCGATCTGACATTCCCGCTATAGGAGATGGACTACTGTACAATCTACTGTGTATATGACAAAAGCTCTCAGTTATTAAATGATATTTTTATAACATAACACTGTGCCACGTAAGACCTTGACCTCTCCATACAACTTCTACTGTGCAGGTACGTAAGGCCAGCGCTGGTAATTATTCTCTTTTCCCTGTGCATGTTAGTTAACTACATATTTTTGCATTGTTTAATTAAAAATTAAATAATATTAATTGTGAAGTGCAGGTAAAAGTTGACTTAATTGTTGTTAATTGTATTGTTGCAGTGACAAAGAAAAGCCGCAATCTAACAGCTCATCAAAGACAAGACTTTATTATCTACCTCAATTCCCTTCTCATTTGTTTGAAAATTATAAAGCCACCTGAAAATTTTTTAGTATTTGTTTTTATTTTGTGTTATGGTGCATTTACATAATCATTCGTATGTTTTAAAACTATGCAGTAAATTTATAAATGACAAAAATTACTTGGACTGCAATAAGTTTTACTACAAATAAATGATTATATGAATGCACTATTTTAAAGTCCTTATATTACCAAGTATTCTAACTGAATTATTTCCATATTGTTGAAACTAAAATAACATGCATTTAAATGGCAATCCTGACCTCTCAACAATGAAAAAAAATATAGACATTTCTTATGGGGCTAGAATACTTGAGAAATTCTAGGTACTTTACACCGTTTGAATATTGTCGGCTGAGAGGGTAAGTGTCGTATATCCAAGAACATTTTATGTGATTTTGAGCTTTATTAAGAGAGGAAATAAGGCATAAAATCCTATCGACATTTTTAAACTTTACGACACTTGCACTCCAAACCTATGATATGTGAAAGATAAATGCTGACCACAATAAAACTGGAAGCTTGATTTTAAGCTCTCCAATTAGTCAAGTTTGTGGGTGTGACCTATTTTAGCCAACCACAGGGCTGGAAATCATGATTTCAGTTTAATAGTGGCCCCGACTTTAAAATGCTGTTCGTAAACCCTGTTCTCTGCACCAAAAATGATAATCGCCTATGGTTATTTCTAATGAAATGCGCATTTTTTGGTGCAAGAGAACAGTTTTTACGAAAACTATTTAAGTGGTATTGTAATTTCCTTATTGCTTTTTCAACTGTTTATTTTTTACATTGAGAATATTTTTAAATATTTATTGCAATTTTTCTGTTAGTTGTTTTATTGATTCTTGATTATGATTTAAGAAATAAAAATAAAACAAGTTGTCATTTTGTAAATAAATGTATATTATTTTATCAAATCTAGATAGTAAGGAAAATAAGCGTTGCCATTACGTTGAACAAGAGAAATGATAGGAGATTAACCGGCCCTGTGGCGCAGTGGTTGGCATGCTTGTTTTCCATGCCGTCGGCTAGCGTTCGATACCTGCAGAGGAACTTTTCATGAAGAGTCGCCTGTGCTTGGTGTGGAATGTTGGTTTGCGGTGTGGCTTGACTTGTGTGTGTGCTACTGAGTTGCAGAGGTTGGCCAGGCATCCAAGGTAATACTTTGATGTCGGCTGTCCACTCATGCAGTTTTCTGTGGTTTCCTGCATGCACCACCCTGTTGAATGCCACAGCCACAGCCGCTACCTTCCAATCCTTTCTACCAACACTCTACCTCTTCCTTCTACATCCTTTCATCCCTCAAAGGGTAGATCAGGTTAAACATGGGCGCTTGTGCCTTTCCTGGCTACCTTCTGTCACTGCTCAACGGTCTTCTCGAATACAGGGGCTTAGTAAGACATACAGTAAATAAATAAATAATTAAAAAATAATAATAATAAAAAACATTCACTGGGCTTACCATAGTGCCAAGAAAAAGATACCAGCATGGTAGAAGTTAAGCTCTCACATGGCACACTGAGGGCTTTTGACATTTAATAACATTGTCAATCAGTTCATATTTTAGTTTTTAATATACTTTATTTAAAAATTTTAAATTTTACACATAAAGAAAAAAAATGTAAACATCGTAATAAAAACTTTGAATATTTTATTTATCATTATATATGTATAAATATGTATTTAGGAAAAGAAAAGGTACCATCGCGGTAAGGACAAACATGTGACGTTAAAATTTGATAGGGAGAAACCAAATGAGAGTTGGCGCCAGGCAGCAGCGTCAACTGAAAATCTCAAATGGCGATAGTGGATTAAAAAATATATATTTGAAAAATATATATATCATGCCATATATTGTCTCAAGCCGTTATGCACGGCCCTATGAACGCTAGGCGTGCAAGGCTATGAGCACTTTTATGCATGTATAATTATTTAGGAGTTAGGAATTTTAGTAGGAGGCGGGGGGTTGCAAGCACAGCAATATATTACATAACAATAAATATAACTCAATAGTTACAAACGTTTCGCCTTCCCAAAGGTTCATCAGTGTAACGGGAAGAGTAACACAGTCACGCTAGAGATGATGCTTCATAATTATGTGGTACATTGCTCCACTAGAATTAACACTAATTACTATAATTAATAAATGTCATTGATAAACAAAATCAACAAATTCATTAAAATTAATATTTCATTGGCTTTAATTGGAATTATGCGCCACGTACGACTTACAAGAAAAGTAAGATTTCAATTTTTGTTTTTAAGCCAAGTTTTATGGATAAAAAATGTATCTAGCATACTAATTACTAGAGTACTAATTATTCTATATATATTATAAAGTTCAATTTTTAAAATCAACAAAAATAGATAATTTATAGAGAAATAAAATAAAATTCCGAAAGAAAAGAAGAGGCAGAAAAATGCAGAAAGAAACAATTTTCAAATATCAGCGCCAAAAGTGGCAAAAATTTAAATACGTATTTATTTCTTTATTTAGACTTTAAAGTACAATATAAATATTATAAATATTTTTAATTAAAATTTTAAAAAATTTAAAGAACCTAATTTGTTATTAATAATTATAAAATTAAATAAAAGAACGATAACAGCAAAATGTTTCTGGGTTCGAGATTTTTGTAACATCAGCAAAGCAGCCGCCATATTGAACGGAGAGAAAGTGGGACTGTCAAAAAAATGTCAACACATTAGTTTTTAACTTATCTTGATGTTATTATTTATTATAATTAACTACATTTTAGTATAAATATATAATAAATATGAATCGAGCTGATGGGTTGGTTCAGAGGCGGAATGTTCCGCGAGAAAACTCTGACGGAGCCCTGAAAGGCGAATGTCCCGACGTGGAAGATAAAAGGTCAGTCACAGATCGTAGTGAAGATGATCCAGAAGATGGGGATTCAAAAGAAACTAGACTGACTTTAATGGAAGAAGTTTTATTACTTGGATTAAAAGATAAAGAGGTATGTATTGAATACATAAAGTGTATTGTCAAAATGTCATATGCTTATTTCTTACGTGTAATTTGTTACTAATATTTTTCCTACTTTTTTTTTTTTTAAAGGGTTACACATCATTTTGGAATGACTGCATATCAAGTGGTCTCCGTGGATGTATTTTAATTGAACTGGCTTTAAGAGGACGTATTGAATTGGAAAAAGCTGGTATGCGACGTAAAAGTTTATTAAATCGTAAGATATTTCTTAAAAATGACACACCCACTGGGGATGTTTTGTTGGATGAAGCTTTGAAACATATGAAAGAAACTGATCCACCAGAAACTGTGCAGAGTTGGATCGAATATTTAAGTGGTAAGTGAAAAATAAATCATTTATGTACATACATACATACATGTTATCAAGTAAAGTCCCTGGAGATACCAAGTTCTCTGAACAAATTATTTCTCTAAAAACTCACTCAAATAACATTAACATTGTTAACCTCTCAACAATGAAAAAATATTACTGTAATTAAATTTCTTATGTGACGAGAATACTTGGTAAAATGTAGTATACTTTATGACATAATATAAACACATACTAATTAAATCTAATAACATGCATTTAATTGTCAATCGTAACTTCTCAACAATGAAAAAATATTATTTAAATTTCTTAGGAGACGAGAATACTTGGTAAAATGTAGTATACTTTATGACATATGATACTGTAATATGAACACATACTAAATAACTCTAATAACATGCATTTAAATGTCAATCGTAACCTCTCAACCATGAAAAAAACCTATTTAAATTTCTTAAGAGACGAGAATACTTGGTAAAATCTAGTATACTTTATGACATAATATAAACACATACTAAATAATAAATGTTTATTAATATGGCCTCTATGATGACATCATCAGCAGTTGATCATTTTGTTGTTTTTTGTTTATGCATGTTCTTAATTGTTAACTGTGCTGTTATTACGTACATACGTATGTATGTATGTATGTAAGCTATTTAAAAACAAACTATGCTCTGATTACTTCAATAAATTAAGTTTAAATAGGGTTGCTGCATTCATGTTAAAGTCAACACCATAAGTGAGTACTAAATAATATGGCCCGGTATGGGAAAATGACACATTTTGCCAATTTAAATATACTTCGCGTTTTTTTTTTTTTTTTTTTTTTTTTTTTTTTTTTTTCCTCCTTCCCGAGAGCATTCATGCTGTTTACAAGTTGAATTAGGTGTTCAAGTATGTGAGAAAAATAATAATGACAAAAAAAACTACATGTTTTCCAAAGAAATTAGCTTAGTTAGTCCATTGCTAAGCAATGTTATTCGTTGCTTAATTATGGCATCAAAGCGCATTTATTATGACGTCATGGGCACACACCCTATAAAATGTACGTACATACAAGTACATTCAAAATATTAGCCTTACTGCCAAAAAGGGGTGACTGGCTAAATTAAAAAAAAATATTTACTCGTAAAGTAAAGCTCATAGAAACATGAAACAACAACTAAAGTAAAACTAGATTTTTGCTCAAGCTTTTAGATTTCATAAGCTGGTATGGCCAAGTAGTGAAGACAGCTGACTCGTAACTCTGTACTCCTCACTGAGTATAGGTTCAAGCCACTGCTGGGTGCGTACGTCAAGTATGAGAGCTCAACACGTTGCATGTTTACATGCATTCCATGACAACGCACAACATTTGGGAGTGGGAGGTGCATGATCAATGTGATTGCACCAACCAGCCTGCCTAGATGTTTCCACGGTTTCTCTAGGCTGTCATGGTGAATGCCAGGCTGTGTACTTAGTTTGTGGCCGGTCCGTACGGTATGTGCTTTTCCATTAATTGGAAAGTCTTTACCTGTCGATAAGACGGTGTCTTGACTGGGACTGGGATTGGTGTAGCACAATAACACATTACGGCAAGCCAAAAAAAAAAAAAAAAAAAAAAAAAATGTTTGGTAAAATCAGCCCTACTTGGTGTCACTAATGCTGTTTGTAAACCCTGTTCTTTGCCCCTAAAATGACGATCAGCTATGGCTAATCAAATGAAATGCACATTTTTTGTGCAAGAAAACAGTGTTTATGAACAGCATTTTTATTTTTGTTTCTTGTATACTGTTCAATTATAATTTTTTATATTACATATCAGTTGTTTCGTGAAGTATTATTTCAGTTAAAGGACTTTCATATCTCTTAAATTCAAAAGTGGTTCTCCATAGATATATTATAAATATAGAACAAGTACGTTACAAGTACTCTTGCAGTGTGATAACAATTTCAAGATCTATACGTTTTTTTGTGATATCAGATTACGGCTTAGATTGAGGTTAGAAGCTTTGTTTGCTGTAAAAAAAAATGAAAATAAAGTTTTTCCAATTCTGGCCTGTGTATTCCTGACTAAAAAAGTAGCGGCTTTTAAATATGAGTATGATGAGTATGAGTGAGGTTTTTAAATAAGAGGTATTAGTCAATAAATAAATGTATTGGCACTAGATATGGTGAAGACAGGGAAATATAATAAGTAAAATTATCTTGGCAGTAAAATGTATTCATATGGTGTGTTCAATTAACCCACTACTGTACATGGTGCAGTGTCATAGCATTAGCTCAAGGGAGATTATCGGTTTAGCGCGCGGGAAAAGCTAAGGGTCCCCTAATTTAACATACATTACAAAAATAGTTTTTTTTTTTTTTTTTTTTATTGCGATTTGGGAGAAAACTACTTAATTGATTCCGGAGATATTTAAATGAGAAATACTAGACATAATTTTACGTGTTATAAGTTATAAGCCATATAAATTTTCTAAGGCATTTTTTAAACTGATATCCTCCTCCTAGATTAAAAAAATAACTACGTAATAATTATGCTATTTCATATTTAGCACAATTTGTTCAATATACAGCATAATCTAGGCTATACTGCATAATAACTATGTTACATAGCATAAATATTGTAGTGTATAGCATAATTATTTATGTTGTTCTTATTTAGCATCATTTATGCTATAATAACATAAATGTAGCATAAATTACGTAATTTATTATTTCTGTGGCATAGGGCAAAATTTTATAGGTATATCGAAAGTACTGTTTTATTTTTATTATTTTTTTTAATTGATAAGAAAATTACTACACCAAGGTCAAAAAAAAATTAAATAAGAAATATTACATACATTTTTTTACGAGTTTTAAGACAATAAAAAATGTACATTATCCGTAACAACCATTGTTTTGTAAGGTCGTTGACTTGGTTAATAATATTCGCTTTCGAGAATGTCAGAAAAATTATTTAAAACTGTGAACTTTCATTATACATTGATGGTTATACAATTATAATTACGTACATTACTGTACTTTCACCAGGTAAAATGTAAGACGTTTTCTTCTCAAAACTTACATTTTACACTCAATTACATTAAATACTCTAATTTTGTGTGCAATTGCACAACAATAGCTTTATTGTTACTACAATAAAGAATAATAACAAAGCATTATCATATAGGACAAATAGGCTAACAATAAAATATTACACAATATAGATCTCTTGCACTTTGTCGCCATGTTTGTGGTGCCGAATACATTGTCCAGCATAGGGGAAGTATCATTTTTACTAATTTTTCACATAAAAAGAGTTTATTTTAACTGAACAAATTTTTCTCATATTCTTCGAGCTTATTAGGAGCTAGAAATAAGACTTTGATTGAGGTTTGAAGCTTCTTTTGCTATTAAAAAATTTTTAAACTAACAATGAACGGGGAGTGCAAAAATATCCATTTTTTAAATCTTAATTTTTTACTTTTATTTAACTAAATGTTAAACAGAATAATGAACAGTTAACAACAGATAAAATTTGTTTGTTTGTTTTTGTGTGTTAATTAAAGCACGCTGTATATTACGCAGTTATATAATATAATATTAAGTTACATTATGCAGAAATCTTATGAATATAGGACGTGAGATAAACTGCACATGTTCTATGCGGTGTTGAGGAATTATCTACAAAGCAAATAACTAACAAATATTAGATAAAAATGTACTTGAATACAGTAGCTGACATTATGATAACTCAACTGAAAGTTGCTATATTTAATGTTATTCGTAAACCATATGTGTGTTTTCTGCTACTAAAATGACGATCAACTTTGGTTATTCAAATGAAATTCGCATTTTTTGGTGCAAGAGAACAGCTAGGTTTACGAACGACACTATTACAGTAGCTGCACGGAAAAATTAACTTAAATGTTGCTATTTAGACCTTTTATAGTAAATTTGTTAGATATATATACAAGGTTTTTTAAGATGTGCAGAGCTAACTATTTACTGCTGAAGAAACAACGAGTAACTTTTTAAACTTTTTCAACCAAGTTATTGGTTTGTAGTTTGTACTGAAGAACAAATCTATCTATCTATCTATCTATCTATCTATCTATCTATCTATCTATCTATCTATCTATCTATCTATCTATCTATCTATCTATCTATCTATCTATCTATCTATCTATCTATCGATCTATCTATCTATCTATCTATCTATCTATCTATCTATCTATCTATCTTTGTAACTGAATAATTTCTTAAATTTATGTTTTACGTATGTATGTATCGGTGTTACAGTTATTGTTGAAAAGTTATTTCAAAGTTCATAAAAATTAATACGAAATGCTAGCTCAAAGTAGCAACATTTAATAACATAACAGTTAAGATGTTTAGTAAGCATAATTACTTATGTTATTACAAAATAACAACATTTGTGCTCTACAATATAGCAAGTGTTCAATGCAGCATAAATTGCGTAATTTATTATTTTTATTTTTAACACGTAAAACTATATATAATTATTGCATCCCTTATTTAAATGTTGTACGGTCTAGCTCGGTGACAGGTTTTCCGCTAAACTCTCATCATGTGAAAAAATGTAAGTGTTTGTATCCTCTTCAGTCCCCGATTTTTTTTTTTTTTTTTTTTTTTTTTTTTTTTTACAAAAATTAATTTCCTGTCGTAAATTTTAACCACGTTTTTGTGCAGCTCTCAGAATGACAAAAATGTGTCTCTTTTGTCAAAAAATTACTTTTGCAGACCCCCTACCCCACTCTAGAAGTTTCAAAATAGCTCTAAAAAAAATAATAATAATAATAACGCTTAAATTCGAAGGTGTTTTCTGGTCCAATTTTTGTATTTTTATTTTTACATTTTTTTTTTTATTTATTTTTTTTTCGAGTTTTCAATGAATTGTCTGATGTTCACTGTATTGTATAATGGGACTGAAGAAGCTAACATTGAAAACTATAACATAGACATGCAACCACCATACAAAATAACGCATGATTTGTCATGAAAAGTTACAATCAAAATTAACAAAAAGTTATCAACTTCTTCATTGAAGCATGAGAAACAGCCATCGTGAAACAACTTTTTTTTCTTTTTTTTTTTTATGTGTAGTATGCGCAAAGTTGTGTCCTACCGCATGTACGGTAGATAACCAAACTGACTTCGCGTGTTAAGTCCAATAAACCCTATACTGTCTTCAATTGTTGTACT
Source organism: Ecdyonurus torrentis (assembly GCA_949318235.1). Taxonomy (NCBI): domain Eukaryota; kingdom Metazoa; phylum Arthropoda; class Insecta; order Ephemeroptera; family Heptageniidae; genus Ecdyonurus; species Ecdyonurus torrentis. Next base: position 48,362,177 of record OX439131.1, on the reverse strand, counting down.
GTATAGGACATAATATGCGCATGACGTCATACTGAATGCGCTTCGACGTCATAATGGAGTAATGAATAACAGCTCGCAGCATAGAACAAACGTCATTTTTGCCAATTTTCTTTGTGAGAATAGTTAATTTTATTGTTATTATTATTTTCTCGCACGTACAGCTCTGGCCAAAAGTTACCGAACGATTTGCATAGGCAACCCGCAACCACACTATGTTATCTTTATGAGAAAACGCAGCGGCCGCCGCTGCCCCGTTCTCAAACTTTTGGCCAGAGCTGTACATATAAGTATTTTTAATTAATTTTTGAAATCAAAAATTAATTAAAATACTTAATGAACTCAAAACTTAAAAAATCACATATCTATCGATTCCCTTCAGAACAATGTCCTCTTTTAGAATATGAAATAACATTATACCTTCTAACATTTGTTAGTCTTTCTCATTGTTTTATGTGCGTTAAAGTAAATTGGGGAAACATAAAAACAAAAAAATACGCAGTTAATTTTCTTTCCTAATATGTAAGTTCTATTATAACTATACATGTTTTTATTGACTAGCAATTAGTTTAGAAATTTGTTATCTTCATAATACATATAAACACTTTGATTGTTTAATTGTTATTTTGTGTGTAAGTAATTCTCCGAGGTTGGAAGTTTCTTACTTCTACGTACGTGTTTTAAGCTAATAAAAATAATAACAAATAACATTTCATAATCTGGTATGCTGATAACAATTATTAATGGTATATGCTTACTAGGCCGATGCTTAATAATAATAATTTATATAGAAACAGTTTAAAACACGAAGTTTAGGTAAATTTATCGTTTATAATGCTTCTTATTGGTGGTGACGTATAGCAAAAATCAGAGCCGCATTAGAAAAAGGTGCGGGACAGCCAACTTAACAATACGCTATTGTTCATTGAAGCTTGTCGGTTTATCGCGCGGGGAAAGCTAAGGGTCCCGCTTATGGGGAAAAATAATTTTTTTTACGATTTTTTTAGAAAACTACTCCATTGATTTTGGAGAAATTGAAATGACAAATATTAGACATACTTTTACGTGTTTTAAGACATAAACAATTTTTAAGCATTTTTTAAACCAATAACCTCCATTAAAAATAAACTTTTTTATTATTATTATTATATATTTTTTTTAACTTCTGCATTTTTGCATCTGTTTTAGAGAAATTTAAATTGAGGGATACTTGGCATAATTAAATGTGTTTTAAACATATATTATATAAATAATTTTCATCGCCGTTAAGAAGCATTGAAGTATAGTTTTAAAAAAATAAATAAAAGCTAAGAAATAAAGAGTTAATTCCTATTTCCGTCGCGTACACGTGTTTGAGTGACTCCACGTGAGCACCATTGTGTAAGGTTGCTTGTAGGGAGCAGAAGTTTAGCGGTCGATGCTGCGACCACAACTAACATAGTTTCAAACTTATATGTATCAGGAAATGTAAATATGGCGAGCAGATAGAGATAAGTGATATCACTTCTATGTCAAGTCATCCTGTTTACAGTCATGTTCGGCGTGCGTCGTATGTGAGTGGGTGGGGCTGCAAGGGCGACTTGACCTTGTCATAGGGTCATGTCATTTATCACAGGGCTGCTGCGCCTTGTAGCCAATCACAGTTAGTGCGGCTAAAAATAGAACTTACTTTTAATTTTGTACCCTTTTACATTGTGAATTTTTTTTTTTTTTTTTTTTTTTTTTTTTTTTTTTAAGTACTGTAGTCAGTGTAGACAAACTAAAAATATAAAAGATAAAAATGTAGACCCATGCATTTATTTATTTATTTTTTTTTTTGATGAACTCCCCATCCCTTATTCCTTATCTTATGGTCACGGGTCTAAATCATAGTTATTACCAATTGTTATCAGTTAGTTTGTCACCGTTGACTTTCAAATAGAATTACAAAGTAGAGGGTCAAATTTTGAGTTTCATGAAAAAGCGCAGAAATGCGCTTTGATGCCATACTGGAGTAATAAATAACATTGCTCCGCCCGCGACTATTGTCTTTGGAAAATCGCGTAACTCTTTTTGTTGTTATTATTTTTCTTCCATTTGTACTTGAAATTCATCTTATTAACAGCATTAAATGCTAAGTATTTTACAACTGACAAAATTATAGTAACTAAATAGGTAGTAGTAAGTTCACCGCATTCTTCTTATGTAGGGGGTGCAGGGGAGGTGAAAACCAAATTTTGTAGGCCTATGATTGGCGTGGACAGAAAACCGCTTTTGCAGAGATGCCCGAAGTCACTTCGACAGCCAATCTTAGCGGCGGGTTGCAACGTCTCAGAAAATCATTAATTAATAATACTAATCAACTAAGGAGGATATTCATAGATTTAAAAACAATAGCTGATTTGTTTAGGCACGCCGTGATATGATTTTTATGTTCTGACAATTCGTATTAGTTTGCGCTATGATTTATTAAAGTGACCCCTTTTAACATGGGTTTAGATAGGACGGTGTGAAGCAAAAAATCGCTTTTGGTGAATCGACTGTACTACCTTTATAGTTACTATAGACAAAAATAGTAATTTTCCCATACTGGGCCATGTTATTTAGTGCTCACATATGGCGCCAACTTTGATATGTCTGCAACCCACACTATAAATGTGATATTAATCTGGTTTGATGTTTCCAGGAGAGACTTGGAACCCACTGAAGTTGCGCTACCAGTTGAAGAATGTGCGCGAGAGACTTGCCAAGAACTTGGTGGAGAAGGGAGTGCTGACCACAGAGAAGCAGAACTTCTTGTTGTTTGACATGACCACGCACCCTCTCACTGACAACGTCACCAAGTCAAGGCTGGTCAAGAAAGTGAGTTGGTTTAACTGTCTGTCTGTCTGTCTGTCTGTCTGTCTGTCTGTCTGTCTGTCTGTCTGTCTGTCTGTCTGTCTGTCTGTCTGTCTGTCTGTCTGTCTGTCTGTCTGTCTGTCTGTCTGTCTGTCTGTCTGTCTGTCTATCTATCTATCTATCTGTCTGTCTGTCTGTCTGTCTGTCTGTCTGTCTGTCTATCTATCTATCTATCTATCTATCTATCTATCTATCTATCTATCTATCTGTCTGTCTATCTACCTATCTATCTATCTATCTATCTATCTATCTATCTATCTATCTATCTATCTATCTATCTCTATGTTACTTTTAAAAAAATGCACTGACATAAACATGAAATGAATAGTTTGACTTAACACAAATAATATCAATCATTTACTACCATATTTATAATTATTATTATTGAAAAGGAAATGAGTTTTAAAATTGCCATGATATAGTGTTGCAGTAGTCATAAAAAGTAATAATAATAAAGGCAGATAGACATCTGATGTTTCTAACATTCAATTATTTGCATGAAACAAAAATAAATTTATATTTTATTTTTACTCAATTTAATGCTGACTGCTTTCAATTTATTTTCCCACAGGAAGTTGTGCTCAACGTTTTGCTTACAAAGCAAAATATCACTTTTCAATGACTATGGCATGGCTTGTGTTAATTGTAATGTTGGTGGGATTTGATTACTAATTAATTACTGACAAGTGGGGTTTTCTGTGGCACATAAGGTCACTTTGGCCAAATTATTTACTCCCTAGCTAACGCTCATTGAAACTAGAAACTGAAGTAAAGCTTCATTTTTGCATTAACTTTTAAGTTTTTGTCTCACATTTCTATAAGCTTTGTAACTAATTAGGAAAGGTTAAAACCATTTCGGTTTGAATTGATAGTCAAAGATTAAAGGATAGGAGAAACCAAGAAGCGCCTTACCACAATAGGCCAATAGCCATGAGGTCCATAGCTTGGTGAAAATCTTGATGGCACAGGTTACACAAATATATTTACAAGTTTTTAGACGTTTCCAGGGCAACAGCCTTACCTCTTCTTCAGTTGCTTAGAGTGCCAGAAGAAGAGGTAAGGTTGCCAGGCTGTTACCCTCAAAACGTCTTAAAACTTGTAAATATTTGTGTAACCTGTGCCATCAAGATTTTCACCAAGCTACGGACCTCATCGTGGTAATGCGCTTGATGGTTTCTCCTATCCTTTATTCTTTGATTATTATTTCTATAAGCTTTAGTTTGGGAGTAAATAAGTTTTAAAAAGTTGGTCTGAAGCAAGATGTATACATAGAAGGTGGTATAATTCGCCCTTTTACTGTTGTCAGAACTCGGCTTCCTTCGTAAAACTTTGAATTTTGACATGCGTCATACAAGGTGACTGTCAACAGACCCATGTGGTCTCTCAGGTACAATACATTATGTACCTGGAAGAGGAAGAGGGACACAAAATTTCCCCTCTTTCACGCTTCAAATTTGCCCTCTTGTTATGATTCACCTTGTGTGAAGTTTCATATCTGATGCTACCTAGGCAAACTACACCACCTTCTATATATACATCTTGTTGCGAAAAAAAGGCCTATCTCGTTTTTTGTCAGTGGAAGCAAAAGGTCTATCTCGAGCTAGGCCTTTAATATAATTTTCTTGCGTGAAGTAATTATTTGACTAAAGAAAGGGGAGAAGGGTCCACATATAAATAAGAATCACTATGATAAAAATATTCATATAGCAAGCAGTTGGAGCACATTGCTGTGTAATAATATTTTTGGTATAGAAAAGTAAGAAGGTTTATATTTTGTTGTGTTTGCGGAGGTAAGATGGTGTTATCACCGATATCATCAATGCTTTGCATACCAGCTCAGTCAAGGCTAGAGCAAACAAAATAAACAATACTCTTGTTGAAAGTGCATAATAGTAGGTGCTGAAAAAGTTGCCTATCAGCAAAGGAGCTACCCTGACAAATTAATTGATCATGAGTGTACACCTAATTATACATTATTTTGTCTAGCCTCCTCTAGTCTATACCACTTTCAGGGTATTGTCACTCAAAATGAAAGCAGTTTAATTTCATTGGCTCCTGTTCTGCTGTATTAACTAAGGTATTTCTATAGATAGGTAATCCAAAGAGAATATCGTTATTCAGTTTTCTGTTGCCTTCAGTTTTATTTTATCCTGGAAGTTATATTTTGTTGCCCATTTGATCAATGTAATTTTGACCCGCAATACATGTCTCCAGCTGACCACTACTTTTCAGCGGGAATCCTCTCTGGATTACATAGGTTATCTACTTACATTAGTATTAACCAATGTCCATATGGCATTGAAAATATTTTTTACTGCAAATGACCTGAAATGGAAAAATCCAAAATTTGGGGTTGATCCGACCTTTTTTTTTTTTTTTTTTTTTTTTCAAGGTCAAGTGGACATTGTCCAATAGAGAGGAACTGCGTCGACATGTAACGGTGATAGTTTATTGTTCCTGATGTCTAATTATTGTTGTGTTGTTTACAGGTGCAAGACGCGGTGCTAGCCAAGTGGGTGAACGACCCCCACCGCATGGACAAACGTCTGCTGGCTCTGATCTTACTGGCACACAGCTCTGACGTGCTGGAGAACGCCTTCGCTCCTCTCAACGACGACGACTACGACCTAGCGATGAAGAGAGTGCGAGAACTGCTTGACCTCGACTTTGAGGCAGAGAGCATGAAGGCGACCACCAACGAATCTGTGTGGGCAGTCTTCGCTGCGTTCACCAAGTAACAAAACTGACAGGCAGTGAAAGTCAAAGTGAAAGTGACTTACTTTTGTGTAAGACGATTTTTATTTTTCAATTGATTCAGCAGCGTAAACGTTCCTTATTTTAAATTAAAATTTAGGAAACAAAAAATTATATTTAAAAAAAAGTGCTTTTTTTTTTAACTACAGGGTTATAATATTTTTTAAAATGAAAATACAAGAATATTTTTTTCCTTGGTTTAGAAGAAAACAATTTTTTTTATGAAATAATTCTGATAATTTATTTGGAAAAAAAAAGTTATAATTTTGAGTGAGTGCAGTTTTTTTTTTTTTTTTTTTTTTTTTTTTTTTTTTTTTTTTGTACATACATCAACTACAATATTTTGTTGTTATACAATATAATTTATTACAGTGTGCAAAATTAAGGAAAAAAACAACAACATTGTGATATTGTGATTATGTTGATGATATAAGAAAGGGATAGAGAAAAACATACAGTGGGCTTACCATAGTGACGAGAGTCCATAGTTTTGTGACAAATCTTGCTAGCACAGATATAAAGAACTAACATACAATGGAGAGCTTTTGTCAATAAACTACAAGAGTTTGTGTATGTGCCTTCATCAGTCCTTACATACTAGCTGAGAATGTATAAATGATTGTGTCACACCATGGTTGAAAATTTCTAAAATTTACACAAATTATGCTCAAAATTTTAAGATAATTTCAAAAATATTATCAGAATTATTTTTAAAAAAGGAAAAAGATGATCGTGTTATTCTTGAATTTGTTATAATTTTTTTTTGTGTATGATATATATTTTTCTTTTCCTGGTGGTGTCAATAATTTTTTTGGTTCTGTCTTGTTATTGCTCGTAGTTTGAGTGTATGTATATTGTACATATTTGAGATGAATATTATTACCCTCAAGTGGGGGCACTTTGGACTAAGTTTCAACAATTATTTATACTCCTTAATTAAAGCTCGTAGAATTGCAAAACAAAAAGTTAGTGCAAAAATCAAGCTTTTGTACGCTTTAGTTTCTGTTTCACGTTTTTACTAAAGGATTTTAACAGAGAAGTGACATCCTCATGTTTTAGGCAAACCCACGTACACAAAACAGTAAGTCTACATTACCGTAGTTCAAGGAACCAATAGCAGCACAGAACAGGGCATTCAGCACCAATCAGAGAGCTCACTTTTAGTGCCTTTGCTCTGTTGCGCGTTCTGATTGGTGCCTCAGAATGGCCTGTTCTAGGCTGCTATTGGTCGTGGATATATCAACAGGATTGGAAGCTCTTGTTGAAAAAAAACATACCCTTAATGATGTAATTCAAATTTTCACCGCAACAATGCAAGAATACAAAATTGTGTATAAAAGTGGCGCTGCGATCTAGGGGAAATTTTAAACTTTCCCCTAGATCACAGCACCACTTACATTTTACATGGACTACTTATGTTAACTCAAAATGAGGAAAAGGAAACCACGTGAAGGTAAAAGTGGGAGGTAGCTCAGGCCTAGCTTGCTGCTGGTACCAACTTTTCTCCCACTTTTACCATCACATGGTTTCCTTTTCCGGCACTTCTTTTTCTGTTTTTTAGAGTAAACATACGCACTCATCTTGATTGTTGCGACACAAATTGAAACTACATCATTAAAGTTAATGTTTTTAAGATAGAGCAATAATGCTCAACAGCGTGCTTGAAATAAAGTGATATAGGGTTACTGTTTTGTGTATGCCTAAAACATGTCAGGGGATGTCACTTCTCTGTTAAAAGTTGTCTAGTTTGTATGAGCTTCAGTTATGGACTACGTAAATAATTAGTTGAAAATGTGTCCAAAGTCCTCACACTTGAAGGTACATACTGTGTAGTGGCAACACAACCCTTCACTATTGTAATATTTACATTGTATTTAATATCTATTATAAATAAATAATAATTGTTATCAATCACAACTCGGAGGACAATTATTCAATACATTCCTTGACCATCTTTCTTATTATTAATTTTAAATACATAATGCTAAATATTTTTATAGAAGTAGCATTTAGTGACTTGTATTGCCGCTACATATAAATCCTGTAGTTTTAATTATAAGTATAATATTTAGGTTTAGGGAGATCAAACTGAGAACAGCAATACTAGCTAAGTGCTAGTGTTTATTTAACATGCTTTCTTATGGAGCTACAAAGCAGTTATAACTTGAGTTACAAATGTCTGTCTCAAGATTCTGACATTGCGTCAATATTGTTGCCTTTCCTAAATTTTAAGCAATTTAGTTAATTTTTTATTATCCAATTGATTTGAAATTGAGGAAAACAAAAGCATTGAGCCTCTGTAATAAAGCAATCTAGAACAAAAAAAAAAGCATAAGAACAAAAAATTGTGAGATAACAATCAGGTAGTTTGTTAAAGGCGTAGAACACCTTGAACAAAAAAGTTGTGTAATATCCTATCAAACCTGAAAATCAACATTGATTTTCAGGTTTGTTAGGATATTACACAACTTTTTTGTTCAAGTTGTTCAACGTCTTTAAGTTTGTTTACTACTGTATAAGAAATACTTTGCAAATTAGAGCTTGGCTAGTTTTTTTTAAATTTATCTTCGAAACTGGAATCAGATGCATATAAAATAGGGATATATTTTTAATTCCTTGAATTCTAAAAAAGATTTTATTACATACATTTAATATTTTGTTGCACTTTTACGGCAGTTAAAGAACAATATGCAACGCCTTTGGTTTAAAAAAATTTGCTCAAAAAAATAATTTGTATAAAAAAATCTTGATTAAAAAAAATTAATTATTCAAATGAATCAAGATTTCAATAAGTTATTCGCTGGACGTGTGTCTAAATGGGGAAAAAGCAATTTTCATGAACCGCGTGAGTGGTGAATATGCACCTTTCACGGCCATCGCGAGTGGCGAATGTCATGTGCTGTGAGCATAGCTTATTTGCCACTCGCGGCGGCCGTGAAAGGTGCTTTTTCACCACTTGCACAGTTCATGAAAATTGCTTTTCCCCATTTTGACGCGCGGCCAGCGAATATGACATTATAGCTAGAAAACTAAGGAACACAGCTATGTTATTTGTTTAATAAGCTGTGAATCAAGTTTTTGAGATAATTGAGAAAAAGTAAAACTACTTTCAATTTTCAATGTTATTTTTATGGAGTAAACAAATTTGTTGTACTATTTTTTTTTTTTTTTTTTTTTTTTTTTTTGTACTGCCTGTTTTCTTTAGGATACCTTGTCAGTAAGCTACAGTAAAAATATCAACGTAGACAAAAAAATTCCAACTCAAGTTATAGCTGGTTCATTGCCCCATAAGAAAGCATGTTAAATACAGCACTTTGTTAGTATTGTTGCATGGCCTGGCTACCAGTTTGTTTACTCTCATTAAACCTAATTCTTGCAAGTCCTGATGTGGCTTTCAGCAATAAGATTTTTTTTACTGCATCTTCTAAAAATTACAAACAAATATAAAATTGATTGATTTATTGTAAAAAAAAAAAAAAAAAAAAAAAGAAAAAGATTTGATATAAAAAACAAAGAGGTAGAATAGATTGAGGAACGTGTGGTGAATAATAGCTGACAAGAATGCCTTGTGTGTGTGTGAGAGAGAGAGAGAGAGAGAGAGAGAGAGAGAGAGTAATTCAGGATAAAATTTAAACACATCCAAATTAACGAGGGTATGTACTAGCTGGCTAAAACATGCCCTGCTAATTGAACTAAATTTAATAATTATTAAATATTATTAAATAAATTAAATATATTATTAAATTGATAAAAGTATTGGGTATGCTGATATATTGATCACTGATTCCTAACCTAAATATTAATAATTCAATTTAAGGAGAAAAACATCGTGGTTAGGATGAATATTGAAGTAGAAGATAGAAATAGCAGCAGCGCTGGTCTTACTTAGCACAGTAGAAGTTGTATGGAGAGGTCGAGGTGTCACCTGGCACACAGTTTAGTTGAAATGTTTATATAACTGTCGTCATTGTAATGACATTATCAATCAAAGAAGAGATTTACTTGAGCTGAGCACATCACAGTACAGTACAAGACTACACACTGCTCAGTGATGTGCTCAAGTAAATCTCTTCTTTGATTGATAATGTCATTACAATGACAAAAGCTCTCAGTTATATAAACATTATAACTAAACTGTGTGCCACGTGAGACCTCGACCTCTCCATACAACTTCTACTGTGGTAAGTAAGACCAGCACTGCTGATATTTCTATATTTTACTGTAATATTCAACATATATATAAATAAAGGAACTGTTTCAGAAAATGCAATAAAAAGCTGTGTATGACTGGGCCTAAGTAGGTGGAGACCAAGTACTTTGTTCACCAGCAAACTGGCCTATAAGTGTGTACGTAACAATGTATGTTATCATCTGTGCATGTTAATTAGGACTAAAGTCCCTACAAAATGACAAGTACTCTCAATCCTAACGAATTTTGTTTTGTTTATTTCCCATTGTTGAGATTGCTATTTAAAGGCATACAACACCTTGAACAAAAAAAAAAGTCTAATATCCTTACATACTAAATATCAATGTTGATTTGGCAAGGGTCATTGATTTCTAATTTATTTTACATTCACAAAATGTCAGTTGCGGGTTTATGACGTCACAGCTCACTGGTCCACTTGGGCAGAAACAGGCAAGCTGTGACGTCATAAATCTGCACCTGACATTCTGTGAATAGAAAATAAATTAGAAATCAATGACTCCGGCCAAATCAACAAAGACAAGTTTTTTTGTTCAAGGTGTTCTACTCCTTCAATTGCATGGTATTTGAGTTAGGTTTCCACGTACGAGAGTACTTGGTATTTTCCAGGAACTTTATTTAGAACATACATAATAACCTAGATCATAACTTGGATATTTTTCTCTTAACATTTCCTCAGCACCAAAGTGTAAAACTTTATTATTTCACGTATCTCAATATAAAATATATAAAAGTGCCTATTTGAAATCAAATATTAAAATGACATTCTGCTTCATGTGTATGAAATACAAACTTTCTGTCTTGTACAAATCAAGCCAATGAGAAATACTACAGTGGTTTTTTTAATTGTTCTGATAATATGTTTAAAATTTAGCTATTGAAAAAAAAAAAAAAAAAAAGTATGGTCAATTCGAAGGAAAAGTAGAAAGCCATAAACTACTGGTCATACCATAGTGAAGAGAGTCCCATTTGGTGAAAAATCTTGCTAGCACAGATATAAAAAAAAACTAACAAATTGGATAGCTGTAAGGACTGATTACATTTCTCTTGCAGTTAGAGCCAATAGCTCTCCAATATGTTAGTTTTTTTTATCTCTGTGCTAGCAAGATTTGTCACCAAACTATGAGACTCACCATGGGTAGCAATAGCAGACGTTGCAAAAGTAGGTTTAGTGATAAAATAAACAAACTGACAGCTCAACAATACTAACAAAGTGCTAGCAGACGACTTTGTGTTCCTGTCTACATTTAACATGCTTTCTTATGGGGCAATGAAGCAGCTATAACATGAGTTGGAATTATTTCTCAATGCTGAAATTGTTACTGTAGCTTACCGAGCCTCAAAGCTTTTTTGACCTGGTTATACCTATATTTTTTTATATATAAAATGATTAAAATTCAGGAAAACAAAACCTTTGAGTCTCAGTAAGCTAAAGTAAAAATTTCAGCTCAAAGAAATAATTCTAACTCAAGTTAAAGCTGCTGCTTCATTCCCCCATAAGAAAGCATGTTTAATGTAGACAGGAACACAAAGTCGTCTGCTAGCATTTTGTTAGTATTGTTGAGCTGTCAGTTTGTTTATTTTATCACTAAACCTACTTTTGCAATGTCTTTAAGCAGGTTTTCAAAAATAAACAAAAAAATATATTTATACAGCAATCAGAAATTATTTAAAAACTGCTATACTGGCTGAAAACTATACGACTTTTCTAAAACTGTTGTCAGAATTATTTAAAAATCATTGTAGTATTTGAACAGCTCACTTTTGTGAAGTTCAATTTGCTACCCACGACTCTTTTCTTTGCCGAGAGGCTGCTTTGTATTTTAGCTTTTGGATTGCAAACAAAGATGGATGTAAGAGATATCATGGAAAATAAACATCGTGGTTAGGTATGATAAATTTAAGAGAAAATGCTAGGAGAACCTAGAGCTGGCCTTACCATAGTGAAGAGAGTTCCATAGTTTGGTGACAAATCTTGCTAGTACAGATATAAAAAACTAACACAGTGGAAATATTTTGGCAATAAACTACAAGAGAGATGGAGTGTCTTCATCAGTCATTACAGACTCAAAAGAGATCATTCATAGTTTTTCTCTAAGTCTGTAAGGACTGATGAAGACACTCCATCTCTCTTGTAGTTTATTGCTGAAATATTTCCAATATGTTAGTTTTTTATATCTCTGTGCTAGCAAGATTTGTCACCAAACTATGGGACTCTCTTCACTATGGTAAAACCAGTGCATGCATTTCTCCTAGCATTTTCTTTAAAATTTATCATAGTACATGAATTACTTATTTGTATATTTACGACGTTAAAAAATAGTGACGAGTCATTATTTAATATGACAATGACTGGTGCTGAACTTATCGTGTTTTACTTATCTGCAGTGATGTGCGATGTGCATGCACGGCTTTGCCCTAACTACTGCAATAATAATTGTTATTGTCACTTTTGTAATCACTTTAAGGAAAAAACACAGCGGTAAGAATCAATATTAAAGCAAATAATAGACTTACCAGCGCTGGCCAGGCTCGGACTGGCCATAAGAGCAAGTCCGCAATTGCGGACGTGGCCCCCCCTGTTTGGAGGCCCCTAAGGCCCAAAAAGGGGCGTAACTAGGGTGTTACGCCCCCTTTGTGGCCCCTAAAGAGGGTGGTACACCCCTTTTGCGGACGCGGCCCCTTGATTGCCAGTCCGACCCTGGCGCTGGCCTTTTACTTAGCACAGTAGAAGTTGTATGGAGAGGTCGAAGTCTCACGTGGCACACAGTTTAGTTATAATGTTTATATAAGTGTCGTCATTGTAATGACATTATCAATCAAAGAAGAGATTTACTTGAGCACATCACTGTGTAGTCTTGTACTGTACTGTGATGTGCTCAAGTAAATCTCTTCTTTGATTGATAATGTCATTACGATGACAAAAGCTCTCAGTTATATAAACATTATAACTAAACTGTGTGCCACGTGAGACCTCGACCTCTCCATATAACTTCTACTGTGCTAAGTAAGACCAGCGCTGGTAATTCTATTCTTTTCTTATATATTCTCATTTTTTTTTAATTTTACTTTCCTGCATAGACCAAAATAAATACGTAATAATTATGCTAACAAAATTCAGTTATTTATGCTATATCAAATAACAATTATGCAGTACAGCATAATAACTATATGAAATAAATGCAGCAATAATTACGTTATTTATTTAATCAATTTATTTAGCACTAGTTTTTTCTTTATACTTTTAATTTATTTTCTTCAATAAATGTAATTTTTCTCCTATATTATAAGTTTCATTTTGACTAAATATTTATTTATATATTTCTCTTTAATCATGGACCAAATCATTTCATTGCAATACCAGTGGTTTGATTATTGCACTAATATTTTCATTGCACATCTATCCATTTTTAGCAATTTATTTCTTATTCTTAATTCAATAATTTTATTGTATTTTATTTCTGTCTTATTTTAAATATAATCACAAATATCTCCAGTTTTTATGTGATCGGCTCAGAGTGTAAACCTCGTATTTCCACAAAATTAGATAGGATTGTCAGCTCAAGATATCAAATTTGCATCAATTTGTGAGAGGATACCAGGTTTACTCACTACAAATAGCCGACAATTATATATTTTATTTATAATTATTATGTAATTATTTTTAAATTAGAATTATTTGAATGGATAAAACAAGTGGAGTCAAAATAATTTTTGTATTTCTGACTGCATTTTAGAATACTATGTAAAAACTAAATAGGAAAGGTTTTTTTTTTTTTCTTAATAGAAATTTGTGATGATTGGAGGAAGTGTTTTTCAAATTATTGTCTGTGGTGTCATCAAAAATGGGACTATAAAATATATATATATATATATATATATATATATATATATATATATATATATATATATATATATATATATATTATATATTTGATCGTGTTTTGACATATTTGACGTAGCTAAATTTTTAGTAACATTTCTGCTTTTACTTTGTGTTAATATTATAATTCGCAACCGTCTAGTTTTCGAGTATATCTCATATATATATGTTAATAATTGGCCAACATTCATCCACAAAACCCCAAAATTTGTTAAAATACAATTTTTTGAAGTTTTTATTTTGAGACGAAATTTTTTAAAGTATTTTGCTGGCTGAATCCCGGCTTACCAGCATTGCAACTTTACCAGGATTCCCCCAGCAATGCCTCATTCGGCGGGTATTCAGCGGGCAATGCCGTGTTTGCTGATATCAGTCGGTCACTTTTACTAACTTAATATATTTAAAATAATCAGTCAGAAATACAAAATAATTAAAACTTGGCTTGTTTAGATTGTTGAATGTACATTTATGTAGATTTTCTATCAGATTGATTGAACATATAGATAAAAAGAAAATTTGTTGTTTTTTTTGTAAATTGATATGTGAAAATAAATTTGCGCGGGCTCAGCAATTGATTGATTGATTGATTATGTATTTAGAAGAACTATTGTATAAATGCTTCTAATATTATGAATTATAACATTGTATAGACTTTAATTGTTTTTATTTTTGTTTTTTGTTTTTTTGTGTCTTCTAACCCTTACACTTAAATATTTATCATTAACCTAACCTTATAGGTAATTCACTGCTTTTTTTTTTTTTTTTTTTTTTAATTATTATTATAATTTTTTTTTTCTTAAAGAGAGAACAACCACATGAAGGTTATCGGTTTAAAAATTTACTTAAGGGTTGTATATAGATGGCTTGTATCTCAAAATCTAAAAAGAAAACTTCGAAACTTTATGATGCCATTTGAAAGTCAATAGTAACAGCTACCTATGATAAAATTTTCAGAACCCATGACCATCAGATAAGAGAGAAATTAATCATTGAAATTAACATGGACTCTTATGGGACTTAAACTTTAAAAAATCCTAATTAAAAATCTAGCATGGTGACCCCCCAAAATTTTTACATTTTTGAAGACACCTAATCCTAATGTATCACTGGGCAAAATTTCAGATTTTTCTGTCTTTACAATTTTTTAGTCAAATCCCGCAGTAGCTGATTTCCCGCCATAAAAATAACTGTGGCTTAAAACACGTAAAAGTATGTCCAGTATTTCTGAGTTGAATTTCCCCGAAATTGGTAGAGTAGTTTTCTAAAAAATCGCAAGAAAAAAAAAAAAAAAAACAGTGTTCATCCCCATAAGCGTAATGTTAAATTAGGGAACCCTTAGCTTTCCCCGCGTCTCCCCGCGCGCTAAACCGATAAGCTTCACTTTCCAAATAAACATTGAAGAAAAAAACAATGTTTGTTCTATACTGAGCAATATTATTCATTGCTACAGTATGGCGTCAAAGCGCACCCTGTGCATTTTCATGTGCACACACGCACACACACTAAAGGTTTCAAATAAATATAATTATAAATGGTTGAAGTTTAAAAATTTTACACAAGAAATATCTCACTGCAAGAGAGTGTGATGGTTCAAAATAAAAAAATAAAGAAAAAAGAAAAAAGAAACGAGATGATAAAATTAAGTTTGTTGACATGAATGTTTATGTTGTATATTGATGCCTCACTCAGTTCAGTGTAAATAAAGAGCAGAAGGCGGCACGTACCAAGCGTGCTTGTGACCAAAGGTGAGGTCACCCAGAGGTCATGACCTGAGTAAAGTCACTTGACCTCCATGCTCCAGAGTATGTAGAATATCCTGTCTACTGTGGTCCCTAGTCATCACAAATATTTATCAAATTAATTATAGTTTAATCCATCCATACATGATGTTTAATTAAATTAATAATAAAAATGTATTTATGTTCAAGATGAACATGGGTCAAAATTTTTAAATATTATTTTTATAAAATATCAATTTTATAAATTATTATTATTAAAGATAGATACGTTAATAAATAATAATTATTGCAAAAGCAAGTAGGCAATTAATAGGCTCAGTCAGGGGAACATTGACCTATCTCTTAGCCATGCGGTGTATGCGGATGACGTCATATTTATTGCGCTTGGAGGCCATACTGGAGTAAAGTGAATAACATTGCTCAGCATAGGATAAACTTCATTTAAGCCAATTTTCTTTGGGAAATCGATACATTTTTTGTCATTGCTATTTTTCTCGCATACTTGAGATACTAATTCAACATATTTACAGTATCAATGCTCTCAAAAATATTGCATTGTGGTTTTAAATTGGCAAAATGATTTATTTTTCAATGCCACCCATCAACCATGTTATGGAATGATCCAACATGGCGTCGACTTTAACATGAATGCATACACCCTATATAATAAACTTTAAGGCGTAAATTGTGAGGGCATGACAGCCTTATTTTACAAAACCTTGACCAGACGTTTATATACATTCAAAGACAGTACGTGTATTATATATACTGTATATATATATATATATATATATATAGTACAAGAAGTTTAATATGATTAAGTAAACAGAAATATAAAATTCTGTGCTTTTTGAAATTAATACAAAATGGAGTTTTTCGGTTTAAAAATTCTTAAACAAAATTTCTATGGCTTAAAACATGCAAAATTATGTCTGTAGTATTTTTCATATAAATATCTCCGGAATCGGTAAAGTAGTTTTCTCAAAAAAAAAAAAAAAAAAAAAAAAAAAAAAAAAAAAGTTTTTCCTCTCATAAGCGTAATGTTAAATTATAGGGGACCCTTTACTTATATAGCTTTCCCCGCGTTTCCCCGCGCGCTACACCGCTAAGCTTCTATGGTTTTAGAAGGTAAATTAATCATGCAAATTTAATAAAATATGAACATTTTATATAAGCAAATAACTAAACTAATTAAGGCGTGATTTGACTAAGAAGTTGTAAATAAAGAAAACTATGAAATTTTGCCCGCAGTGCGCTACATTTAGGATCATGGATTAGTAAGTGATATATCATACCTTCAAATTTTTAAATTTAGTAATTTAAGTTTTCAATGTTATGATTTTTTTGAATTTTTAGTCCTATAAGAGCCCATGTTAATTTCAATAATTATTTTCTATACCTTACATAATATAGTCATGGTGTATTGAAATTTTTCCACAGGTATAAGCTGTTATACTATACTATATTAACTTTCAAATCACATCATAATGTTTGAAACATAGACATATACCTTTATGTCTATGATTTGAAAGTTTTCTTCCTAGATTTTGAGATACAAGCCGTCTAAATACAACCCTTAAATTTAACTTAAATATGAAAGATATATAGCCAGAGAAATAAGTTGTTATTACGTTTTTACTATTATTATTGAATTCAAAGCTGTGAAACTATACCAGCGTCCCAAATCACAACTTCATGTATGGCTAAATATGGCCAATAGTGCATGTAGATATTGATAAATCAAAATAGTAAATTCACAAATAGGTTGATGTTCTATAGCATTATTTTATTTAAAATAAAAATTTACGCACAAAATTTCTTATACCATGTGGTGATGAAATTTAAAGAAAAAAAAAAGGACGCTTAAAACACACGTTAATGTGTATGCCTAATAAGGTATTCCTCATTTAAATTTATTCGGAATCAAAGTAGTAAAAATGTCTTAGAAACCGGAAAAAAAGTTTCTTTCTAAGTCATGTCAAATTAGGGGGTTCCGTGCTTTTTTCTAGCTCCCCTGATTACGTCACCACTGCATGGTATCAAGATCAAGCATTGAAAAAAAAAAATAAAGAATTTTGCCAACAAACTATAGTACACAGTGGTCAGTACAGTGTACTTAAATAAATATTGTTGCAATATTAATTGAAACTACTAATTAGTTAGTCGAACATAAAACAGATTTAATTTAAAATAAGTTGCGACATAACAAGTGATTGTTATCACGCCACTCACTCTCACGTTATCACATATAATATATCATGTGACAACACTGATAACAGTTTGGGCCTCATAATTATTCAATACAAGAGTGATCATGGAAATATTTAATTAATTGGATTTTCAAGGTTTTTGTTACTGTAAACTTAAAATCTGATGAGCGCAAACAAAAGATTGATAAAATCGTTTAATATATGCCAAGGAAAGGATAAATTACATAATTTGTGCTGTATTTATATATAGGTTTATGATAACATAAGAAATGCAAAATTATTACCACATAATTGTACATTACATTGTTGCATAGTTATTATGAAGTATAGCATAAATTATGCTGCATTGCAGTGAACAAATTGTGATGAAAATGGGTTTGCAAAATTATAACGTAATTTTTCCCCGCGTGCGGGTGTATTGACAAATTTAACATATTATTGCACTAAAAACTTGTCAAAGCATTGTCTTTTTTTCTTTTTTTCTTTTTTATTAATAAAAAATAAATTAAAAATTTGCAGTTCTTTATAATACTGCAAAATCATGCAAAAGACTGATGAATTATACTTTTTGTTTTTTATTTATACTTAACACGGACAAAAATAATTATTGAGAAATCTCTCGTCGGCTATCTAGGACGTAGAGGTTTTCTGTGGTTTCCCTTTGTCAATTCAGGTGAATACCGGGGCAGTTCCTTTTATTTTAGGCGACAGCCGCTTACCTTCTAAATCCTGATCTTATTTTTACGTCCTCCCAAATCCTTTTTACCGCAGTAATAAGGGTCTCGTCAGTTACCATACTTGGTATTGTGGGCTGAAAAAGTCTGCTTGACTTTTCCTTCCGCCTATGCCTATAAGTACCATTCTATATAATGAGTGGATAGCTTGTGGGTTCGCGCGGTAAAGCAAATAAAACAAAACAAAATAATTATGCTAGCTCATTTTCAGCACAATTTGTTCAATACAGCATAATATATTTATGTTCTATGCTATATATATACTTCATAGTAACCATAGTTACAAAGCATAAATATTCTAATATATAACATCGATCTATAATACATATTCTTATATATAAATGCAGCATAGATTACCTGATTTATGATTTCCGTGCATGTTTATTACAGTATATTATTTTGTTGTCGATTTCTTATCTCGATCTCGATCGTACCGATATTACATCGTATATCGGTCACTGATTGATTGATTGATTGATTGATTGATTGATTGATTGATTGATTGATTGATTGATTGATTGATTGATTGATTGATTGATTGATTGATTGATTACTTTTGTACAAAAACATATACAAGTGAATTGGTTCCTTAAACATTTCTGAAATTACCTATCATTTTTACTCGAACAAAAATAAATACGTAATAATTATGCTAGCTCATTTTCAGCATTATATACAGCATAATCTATGCTATATACAGTATAGCATTTATTGTTACAAAATATATAAAATAAAAAGCATAAATATTATGTTGTACAGAATAATTATTTATAGTATTTCAATGTATAGCATATTATTTATGCAGCATAAATTATGTTGTTGTTTTTCTTTCTTTTCGTAAGTGTTTATTACATTATTGTAGAATTTTATGACATTTTTTGACGGGTTAAATAAATTAAATTAAATGAATTAAATGAAATGCAAAGAAAATAATAAAATAAAGTGGTTATTTTGTTCTCAGCAAAACTTTGTAAAATTTTCCCCTAATGGAAAAATATCGGTTTAAAAAATTCTTAAAAATGTTCTATGATTTACAACATAGCTCCATTGTGATTGCATGAATATTTCTAGCAAATGAGGTAACATATAGTAAATTATACATGTGTATTGTGTATAATAGTAATAATAATAAGTAACTTTATTTAGGCATTGTGAGGGCTTGACAGCCCTAGCTGTTTTACAAAACCTTGACCACAACATTACAAATCAACTTTACATAAGCAAAAAAAATAAAAAAAAATAAAAAAAAAAAAAAAAAAAAAAAAAAAAAAAAAAGAGGGAGATACAGTTGTAACAACACATAATATATTATATTGTTAACAAATTTGAACTTATTAGTATTGTTTTATACTAAAGATGAATCTTCGGAAATTCCGAAAGTTGCAACAAAAAGGCATGCAGCAGCAAAATAGATTACGCAGTCAATTTGAAGGCAAAGTTAGACTAATTTCTTAATCTAATCTGCAGAGAAATCAATAATTAATATTTTATATAATACCAGCTGACATTGGACTTTGACTTCCCTATTATCATCTTGCATCTTGAATGTAGTATTGTAGTATGCTTCAAGTTTGCTACACGCAGAAAAAATAATACCTATATATATATATATATATATATATATATATATATATATATATATATATATATATATATATATATATAATATACTATATATACTATATATACTATATATAGGGTCTATGCATTCATGTTAAAGTCGACGCCATGTTGGATAACTCAATAACATGGGTGGCATAGGAAAAAAAATCATTTTGCCAGTAAAAAAGCACTATGCAGTATTTTTGAGAGTATTGATGGTGTAAATATGTTGAATAAGTATCTCATGTATGTGAGAAAAATAACAATAACAAAAAAAGGAACCGATTTCCCAAAGAAAATTGGCTTAAATGAAGTTTGTCCTATGCTGAGCAATGTTATTCACTACTCCAGTATGGCCTCCAAGCGCAATAAATATGACGTCATCCGCATACGCCCTATATATATATAGCGTGTATGCGCTTGAACGCCATACTCAGCATAGGTCAATCTTCGTTTTTTGCTATTTTCTTTGCGAAATCAGTTGTTATTGTTGTTTTTTATGCAAAATTTCCTAGTTGGTTCATGTTTATGAGTGAACCAACATGGCGTCAACTTTAATATGAATGTATACTATACACCCTATATAGCTCTTATGTTTAGGAGTATCAAGAATGCATTGATGAGAAAGACTTAAAAAAAAAAGACCAACGGTGGTTATTTTATTTCATATTCTATAAAACGAGGATATTGTCCGGAATCAATTGATCTAACTTTTTTTTTAATTTTCTAAGTTGATAAAATATTTTTAATTAATTTTTAAAAGTTAAGAAATTACGACATGGTCAGTAACTTTTCCCTATGCTCACGTGTATTACATGATAAGTTACCAAACGTGCCTTCATTTTTTTTTTTTTTTTTTTTAATATTTTTGAATCTATTAATTCAGGACTATAAGTATAATTTATGATGTAAAACCAACACCACTAAAAAAAGTGTTTCTTTCTTATATTAGCAAGTCTGATATTTTTTTGATTTTGTTTTGTTAATTTTTATTCATGCAGTAAAATTCTGAAATAATTTTAAATATTTATTTTTACAAAATATATATGAAAATTTAAAGATGATAAAAATAAATACAATAAATACATGAAATCTTATTATAGTAAGCTATAATTAAGTTTAAACTATATATTATAGAGTATGTGCATGGAAAAGTGTAGAAATGCGCTTCGACGCCATACTGAAGCAATGAATAACATTGCTCAGCATAGGATAAACATAGTTTTTGGCTATTTTCTTTGGAAAATCATCGGTTAATTTTTTGATTGCATACTTGAAAACCTAATTCAAGCTATATTAATAAACCATCAAATGCTCTCAAAATCATTGCTAAGAATTTTTAAACAGCAAAATGTCTGATTTTTCCATACCATACAATGTTCTTTAGTGCTCCCATTTGGCACCGGCTAATATGGTTCATGAAAAAATACATGACTACACGGAAAAAAATAAATTACGTAATTTATATCATTATAGCATAAATAATACTAAATTAGAAATACACAAATAATTCTGATGTACACACAACATAATATTTATGCTATGTAACATAGTTATTATGCAGTATAGCATAAATTATGCTGTATTGAACAAATTGTACTGAAAATGAGCTAGCATAATTATTACGTATTAATTTTTGTCCGTGTATAGCAGTTAGTTTGCTTGGTGATCTGTTTGATCTTCAATTTTACCTTCACAACGCTCATCATGTAGGGATTTCCAAATGTATCACATTTGAAGCCTCGATCTCTCGCTCAGATTATGACAACTTCAATAATTAATTAATCAAGTTGATAATACGACGACGTGCGGCCTGATATGATAACTGCTTGCTGGGTTTTGTCTTGTCAAAAACTATTAATAAGCGAAGTCATTTTAAATTATTATCAAACTTAAAGTGCAATCATGTGACTGATATTTTATTTTATTTTGGTTATGTATAGTTCATTGTTTTTATAGGGTGGTTTCATTCATGTTAAAGTCGACGTCATAAGTGAGTACTAAATAACATTGGCTGGTATAGGAAAATAGCATATTTTGCCAGTTTAAAAATACTTCGCAATTTTTTTGAGAGCATTGATGCTGTTAACAGGTTGAATTAGTACCTCAAGTATGCAAGAAAAATAATAATGACCAAAAAAACAGCTAATTTTCCAAAGAAAATAGCCAAAAACTACGTTTGTCCTATGCTGAGCAATGTTATTCATTGCTCAAGAAGAGCATCGAAAAGCATTCAGAATGACGTCATGCGTACACACCCTATATAGCATTTAGTAATGAAAATCTTTATAATATATTACAAAAGAAAAAAAACTATATATTTTTTTTATTTCCCTATTTTATTTATTTATTTGTCTACGTTTTTATATTTTTAATTATTTATTTACTTATTTGTCTATTTATTTATATATAAAAAATCATACGGGAAGAAAAAAAGGACATATAGGGTGTGTTCGCATGACTTCATTATATTTATAACTATGCTTTTCGATGCTTTTCTTGAGCAATGAATAACATTGTTTAGCATAGAACAAACGTAGTTTTTGGCTATTTTCTCTGGAAAATTAGCTTCTTTTTTTTGTTAATATTAATTTTCTTGCATACTTGAGGTACTAATTCAACCTGTTAACCAGCATATCAATGCTCTCAAATCTTTTAAAAATATTACGAAATATTTTTAAACTGGCAAAATGATTCATTTTCCTATACTGGCTCACGTTATTTAGCGCTCACTTATGGCGTCCACTGTAACATGAATGCAACCACCCTGTAGCAAGAATGAAATGCAGTATATTAAGTAACTTACACTCTGGCCAAAACAAGGTCGTTCCCTCCAAAAGCTGTATCCGCGGTGCTAAACCAATCAGAGAGCGTGTTATAAACGTACTAGCCAATCACAGTTGCCTTTACATGGTTAATTACACTGTATCCACTCGAACTAGTATTGGGAGAAGTGTAAAGCGTATTGAAATTCCGTCACTTCGTTGCAGAGATCTCTCTGTATTTTAGTATAAAAAGCACCACTATAGTGTACTAAAAAGTATGATATGCATGCAAAATATTATATAAAAAAAAGTTTTATTATTTATTATTATTTTGCTTATGTTGTTCAAAATCACTACTCCCTCCATGGTTACAGTATTTAGAAATTAGAAATATGGAAAATCTACAAAGAAATAAAATGAAAAATATTATTTCATTACCAAATTGTATAATGAAATAATCCTAGTATATTTGTTACGGTGCATATGAAAAAGCAAGGGAATGTGCTTCTACGCTATACCGGAGTAATGAATAACATTGCTCCTCGGCATAGAGGCGAGCTATTGTGTTATTTATTGTTCACGCAACATAAAACCTTTTTTTTTTGGGGGGGGGGGTAATTAAAATGCTTTAATATTATTATTCTACTTATTTTATTATTATTCTGCTCTCAAAAATAATGCCAAAAAGTATTTTTACACTTGCAAAATATACAATTTTCCCACATCCTGCTCCATATGTTATTTACTGTTTAGCGCCGACTTTTATGTATGAAATAATATAATTATATGATCTTATATAATATATGAAAATGTATTATTGGCTAACATTATAATATGAGGTTAAAGAATTAAAGATAATTTTAATTTTGAACTTTTATTGATGATGTATATTATGTTTTAATGTTTTGTGACCTAGTAATGGTAATAAGTAATGTCTGCGAGATAAAAAATATTTATGTAATAAAAAGTACATGTTATGTTATGTATGCATCTATATTTGATGATAAAGTGCAGCAGTGTCATGCACTATTGGGTCAATCAACTGCATTTAATTGCATAATGCAGTGCAGTATAAATACACGTACATTATATATAAAAGTTACGCAATTTTTTGCTTCATATACACGAAAAAAAATCAAATATGCAAATGTATGCTGCTTTGAATACTACTGCTATATTGTGTAGAGCACCAATGATGCAGGGTGCAGGGGGGGACACTAATTACATTGAAAATCAACGTTTGTCACTTACAGTTAGTAAAAAAAAGCCCAGAATATTGTGTATTCCTCAACCATTATATAATTTTATATTGTGTGAGTGTGTGTGTGTCATTTTTTCCCAAATATATGTTTGCTATAAAAAAATGAATGAATGAATGAATGAATGAATGAATGAATGAATGAATGAATGAATGAATGAATGAATGAATGAATGAATGAATGAATGAATGAATGAATGAATGAATGAATGAATGAATGAATGAATGAATGGTCGTACAATGTTAATGGATAGTAGATTAGGATTCTCTGACGCTCTAATATATGATGATGAGACAAAATTAGTAAAGCTATAATATATTAAATAAAAAAAAAACTGTTGAAAAAGCCTATTGGTGTGTCTTTTCGGTGTCGAACTGTGATGTAAAATAATAATTATAAATTGGGAGACATCTTCTATATTAATCGATACTGATCACTAATTTTTGTCTGCCAGTGTTTCCTTCAATTCAATTCAGAATAAGCTTTATTGCAAATTCACTCTGCTGACAAACTGTGCGGTTTGCAACTGCGGTTGAGCACTTTTAAAAATTCCACTTTAGAATAAATATTTTAATTATAATTAAATTTTAAATAATAATATTTTATAATACAATATAAGACGTTTAAATTATTCAATATTCACATACATTTTATAGTTAAGTAGTAAGATTTTAATAATATTTAAAATTATAATCAGTAGGCCGCTTATCGGATTAGCGCGCAAGGAAACCTAAGGGTCCCCTAATTTAACATTATTCTTATAGGGAAAAACACGCGTTTTTTTTTTTTTTTTTTTTTTTTTTTTTTTTTTTTTTTTTTTTTTTTTTGCGACTTTTGAGAAAAATACTTCACCGATTTCGGAGAAATTAAAATTAGAGATACTAGACATGCAAATTTTTTAAAAAATTTGTTAAACCGATAAACTCTCATTAAAAACATATTTGTGGACTCGCTAAAAAAAAAAAAAAAATCTCTCTTCCTAGAGTGAATAAAAAAAAGTACTAAGTAACCTTATATTATAGGGTGTATGCATTCATGTTAAAGTCAACGCCATGTTAGATCACTCAATATAACATGGGCCGCATAGGAAAATAACTCATTTGGCCAGTTTAAGAGCACTAATATTTTTGAGAGCATTTGATCTTAAATATGAGAAAAATAACAATTACAAACAAATAAAAAAAAAGAATAAACGATTTTCCCAAAGAAAATTATCTGAAATGAAATTTGTCCTATGCTGAGCAATGTTATTCAATACTCCAGTATGGCCTCCAAGCGCATTAAATAATGACATCATATAGGCATACACCCTATATTTACCCCAGGCCAACTAGGGGTATAGTTAACAAACAAAGTACAAAGTAGACCCGAGACCCAAGGTCCCAAAGTGCAGTGATGTTAGTGCGCATGCTCCGCGCACGCACACACACGTGGTTCTCCTCCTCCTCAGTCGACCCACACCACACCGGCTCAGCACCGGCTAGCCAAGCAAGCACTCCAACGTGCAGCATACATTCAGTCGGTGGTTGTCTCTCACACAAGCAGCACGGTGTCTACGCGACACACATAACTGAACGTGTTTCAACTCAACTGAGGGCTGTGGTTAACTTAAATCAGCACTGAACACATACTTGGATATTTTAGCCTGCCAAAGTAAGTAGCTTTCTTTTGTTTAATTGAGTTTAATTAAAGACGATGTTTTCTTTGTTGGCACAAATCGACTTGTTTGAACAAGTAAGCACACAAGTGCGTTACAAGAAAATGCGCACAAATAATATTTGTGCATAACGTGCATACTTGCATAATTTCTGCTTCGAGTGGATAACTTTTTAGTTATTTATTATAATGAACTATATACATACTTTCCTTCCAATGTATCTTTGAATTGTAACGTATTTTTGGTAGCAATTTTTCCATAAGAAAAATGCATTCAAGAATGTCTAAATTTGTTTTAAATATTTTTGCAAAGTTCTGTTGAATACGTTTACTCTATGACTTCGATCGTTTTTGAACCAAAAAAAAAAAAAAAAAAAACATTTTAGCACTCGCTCAAGCTTAAAAAATTTATTTACCACAACTTGGATAATTTCTGCTGCTAAGTAAGAATTTTTTTTTAAATTATTTTAATTGTGATGAATTATGATTTGTGTCATAATTTTTTATATGCGTAATATGTAGTCTCGTTTCTACTGTAGAAGACAATATTTAGGATTTGTTATAATATGCATACTTCGTAGCTTTTAGCAATGCATATGTTTATGCATGCTTACAAATTTTTTTGAGAAATATATTATTTTTGTTTATTTTAATTCAAGCCTTAATGCGTTCTACTGTATACCTCGAACCTCGATATATTTTCTTCCTGTACGTAATATGTTTGTTTAAATTTTTATTAATTAAAGACGTTAAATGCAGACGTTTTTTTTTTTTTTTACTTTTGAATGCGTTTGAACAAGACAATAATTGCCAAGAGCATATTTATGTATATTTCAAGATTATTTATTCATTTGTCTTTCATTCTACATCCATAACACTTATAATGCTTACGAGGTTATCAGCTTAAAAATTTATTTACAAATTTCTATGGCTTAAAACACGTAAAAGTATGTGCAGTATTTCTCATTTAAATTTCTCCGGAATCAGTTTTCTAAAAAATCGTGAAAAAAAAAAAATGTATTTTTCGTATTTTTCCCCATAAGCGTAGTGTTAAATTAGGGGACCCTTAGCTTACCCCGCGTTTCCCCGCGCGCTAAACCGATAAGCTCCAATTATATAGCTTCAAAATGAGACAATGAGAGAAATGACTAGAAAAATTGATGAATTATTTAAAAGCACCCCACGTTTGAAAAATATGTGCATTGGATAATTACTGCTACCACTGATACCATAAGTATTCTGACAGAAATACAAAATAGAACATTTGTTATGTGACTATATAGAATACTTGGGAATTACTGCTTAAGTGAGCAATGTTTTGCTATATACTTTAATTTAATTGACGACGTACTTTTATTAATGAAGGCGTTTTATTTTTGACACACTTGACTTTAGTGGACAAGAAAACTCAAGGGGGAATGTACGTTAGCTTACAGAGCAATGCATATGCTCACAAAGTTGTTATATAACTTTGACATTTTTATTAAGGGAGTACGGTACCGACCTTATATCTCAAAAACTACAACGCGTTTTGGGTCTAAATTTGATGTCATTGTGAAGCTAAGAGTCACACCTAGCTGTGAAACAAATTTCAAGATGTTTGACCGTCCTGAATAAAAAAATTATTGAAATTAACAATGGGCTTTATGGGCTTCAATTTTGAAAAAAATCATATAAAATTAATTTGCACGGTGACCCCCCCCCCCCCTCTACATTTTTTGTATATTTGAAATTGTCTTGAGCAGAAATAATTATTGTGCAAAATTTCAGATTTATTTGACGTTAAAAGTTTGAGTGTAATGGCCAACGTCGGTACCCTACTCCCTTAATACAAGATTAAAGTTCTCTCTCTCTCTCTCTCTCTCTCTCTCTCTTCTGATACATATATAATTTGACACGCATATTTAGTGTTGCTTAAACATGTCAGTCCAAAGAATCACTATACTATAATATACATTCCTTATATATAGCAGCTTCTATTGTGCCTCGTCTATGCATGCTTATATAACTGAAATATCGTCCCATTTTTCTGTATAAAAATTATGAAATTTTCTTGTAACAGCCGCAGCTATACTACATTTAAATTTAAATAAACGTTTATCTGATAATTTCTGTTCATTTACATTTTTTAACTAAAAAAAAAAAGTGATTCAGTATATTTTTAGAAATAATTTTTTACGAGTGTTATCTATGGTACAGACACTCTAAAAAATGGTGCATTACTTTAGTTTCGAATTCTAACTTATTTAAAATAGTCATTTTAAGTTATTATGAGTAGCTAAAATGATGCATTTTAGCAAATTATTAAAAATAGCTAATTTAACTTAAAATATCTTAACAAAACTTATATTAGCTATTTTTAATAACTTACGTATATTGCTAAAATGTATTATTTTAGCTACTCATACTGACTTAAGGGAGTAGAGTACCGACCTTATATCTAAAAAACTAGAAGTGTTTGGGGTCTAAATTTAATATCATTGTGTAGCTAAAGGTCACACCTAGCCTTGATGAAAATTTCATGATGTTTGACCGTCCCGAAAAAAAGAAAAAAATTATTGAAATTAACATAGGGCCTTATGGGCTTAAAATTTCAAAAAATCACATAAAATTAATTTGCACGGTAACTCCTCAAAATTTTTATATATTTGAAATTGTCTCAAGATGAAGTATCATTGTGCAAAATTTCAGATTTTGTTGACGAGAAAAGTTTGAGTCTAATGGCCGACGTCGGTCCCCTACTCCCTTAAAAAGATTATCTTAAATATAAGTTAGGATTCGTAACTAAAGTAATGCACCAATTTTTATAGTGGACATACACATTTGCATACGCCTTTAGCTAACTATAAGCGGCTGCGTACATGTATAATATGTGCTGTACTAAAAGTACTAAAAGTAATTTACTATGCAAATTTGGACGTGTAAAACATTGAAAAACTATGTGCCCGAAGGAAATGAAAAACTTACATAACAATGGCAGTAAATGCTAACATTTCAATGCATTCTCTGCCACCCGATCTATATATTGGCCTGTGTATGGTAATGTTGCCATAATATTTACGATTTTTTCATAAGCCTAATGTATTTAAAGATTTAGATTTGATTTGGGTACACAGGACAGGACACCCCACTAAACAGACGGTAATGACACTTCACTTCGCCTTATCTAATATACACTTGCAGTTTATTTAATCTTAAATCTAAATCAAGTAAGAGAGGAGAACTTGAATTATATAGATGACGTATTTAATTGCAGTTTCTAATCAAATATATAATTACTTTTTAGACGTCAAAATATTTGTATTATGCACGAAGAAGAAGAAATGCGCATTATAATTATGCTTGCTCATTTTAAGCATTATTTATTTAATACAGCATAATTTATGCTATACTGCATAATAGTCATGCAACATAGCATAAATATTATGTTGTACGATCATAATTATTTGTGTTCTTATTTAGCATTATTTATGCTAATGGCATATAAATGTATGTATAGCTAAAAATAAATGTAATGCTATAGCAAAAAATTTTGTATTTTATTAATGCCGTGTGCAGTGACTTATTTGCATATAAGAAGTTTAAGTATGTTAAGTATAATTTATACATACATGTGAAATTTAGCATGCTAATTTGGAAAACATTGAAAAACCATGTAAATTGTGCTTTTTTTTTTTATTGCCTTCACTAAACCTTAGTGAGATACTGGCAGTTCGTCAACTGCATTTATACAGCCTGATTCTTCCGAAACCCTGCGGGTTCATCTGAAACGTATCTGTCACAGTCTAGCAAACATTCCGGCATTCGCATTACTAGACTTAGGAAACCGTGGAAACCCTCAGTCAGGATGTTCGGTAAGGTTAACTTTGCCTCCCAAATCTCCAAGCTAGCTCCTTGACATCGCCAGGCTGTCGTAAAAGCCTGGACGGTGGCTGGGATCGAACCCGCGACCTCTTGCATTCAAGTCGGATGCGCGGGAGTCTAGTAAAATTTGATAATATTACATAAATATTGTATTATAGTTTATACTTTAATCCATTAAGAGAGAAGTTAAATATAAATGACCTAATTTTAGAAGCAAATTAAATTGCGTTTTTTTATTTTTTTATTTATTTATTTTTTTTTTTTTTTTTTTTTTACTGTAAAAATATTTGTATGCATAGTGACTTTGCATGGATTGATAATGATTGATAAGTTTAGTAAGACGCTGTGACAGTTACCTCTTTATATTTTACATAACCTTGACCACAAGTACATTACATGACAATGTATTACATAAGCAAACAATTATACAACAATGCGAGACACAAATTGTTGAAATAATTAACTTAGCAGACGTTTAATTATAATTTAATTTATTTACTTTGGTCACGTGTACATGGTAAGAATAAATTACGTAATTTATGCTGAATTTATGTCTTTATAGCATAATATTGCTAAATTACAATAGCATAAATAATTATACTGCGTTTGGTATCATATTTATGCTATGTATCATATAGTTACTATGCAGTATAGTAGAATAATTAGCATAAATTATGTTGTATAGTGTATAAATGTTGCTTTATGAGCTAGTAAAATGATTACGATTACTTTTTTTTTTTTTTTTTTTTTTTTTTTTTTGTGGCTGTAGGACTAATTTTAAGGACAAAAATTATGAGCGTAATGTTCTGCACGGCATAAATTACGTTATTTATGTTGCATTTATGTTATTGTAGCATAAATGATGATAAATTGGAAAAGTATAAATAATTATGTAAAGCATTGAAAATGTTGAGATTATAATGATACATATACACCCCTTGCACATACTTTCGCTTTGTCGCCATGTTTGTGGTGCCTATAATGCTTTGTTTATAACGGAAATATCATTTCTCCTAATTTTCTTATAAAAAGTGTTTATTTCAACTGAACGAATTTTTCTCATATTCTTCGAGCTTATTAGGAGGTAGAAATGAGGCTTTGATTGAGGTTTGAAGCTTCTTTTGCTATTAAAAAAAAAATAAAAATGACGTTTTTCCTATGCTGGCCTATGTATTTCTGACTATGTATTTCTGGCTCTTAAATATGAGTGCAACCGGACTATATATAATATGAAGTAATTTTTCAGTTCAAAATAAATTAAATTTTAAAAGTATTGCAAAATATTTTTATGAACCTTCATTTAATATACTGTAGAGATCAACTTGGTCGCTGTTTAAAAATGTATTAGACGCTTTATATTAACCCATTGTCAAACCACGCGATGACAGGTTATTTGAACCTCTTTTCTCTAATACCAATCAATCTAATACGTGGTAGTAAAATTGACCACATAACTTCAATATTACATTGATCACCTCTGTACAATTTTAGCGAAAATTGTTTTAGAAAAAAAGGGTTGTAAAAATCCGTGATTTTGAGGGTGTGAATTCATTAATTTTTATTTTTTTGATGCACTTTATAAGTAGATTTGTGCATACAAATGCACTGATATTTATAGCTATTTGTAACTAAATTATATACTTGTTGGAAATAAAATATTAAGTTATATAATGTCCAGTATCGACTATTATTGTAATATTCTAAACCATAATCTATTTGTACGACATAATATATAAAACATCGTACCTGCATACATATACATATTACAGTATGAATGTCTACAATATCGACTAAATAATGTTAAATATAAACCATATTAGCGCGTCATTAATTATAAATCTTGTTTGAAAAGAGAGAGAGAGAGAGAGAGATTTTGTCACGCATGAGTAGCGACTAGCGACGTCTTCGAACTTTATACAAACCCTTGGTCAATAATCTCGCTCCCTCGATCTAACTTACTTTTTAGTTTAGAGCTGGCAAACATTTTGAGTCACGGAATTTGTAAAATTGTCGTTTCTCTTGAAACTATTATGTGCCTGTATTATGGACAATTTTGTGCTCATTCTTAAAAAAAAAAAATTTAAAAATAAAACAAATAAAAAGTTGCATTTTAACTGTTTAGTAATTTTAATTTAATAAAGATAGGACAACCGCAAGCATATGCAATTTCCAGGTTAAAAACACACACAATTTTAATTACTTTTCTTTTTCTTTTTTTCGTTCCCATTAAACACCATGTTAATGTAAATAATTTTATTCTTCTTTATCTGAAGATCGTGGGCTGTGAAATTGTCATTATATAGATACGTTGTCACCATAATTGACTAGGGAGAGAGTTTACTTTTGTAATTCAGAGAAGCGATAGTCCAATACAACCCTTAAATCTACAATAGAACATGATATTATATATAATATAGCACAACATGAGTATATATGTATCGATGAATAACTTGCAATTTTAGTGCTGCATTTCAGTCTATGCAATTGAGCCGACTCATTTACCATGCATATAGCTTCATGTATATATACATTAAAACTAGCAAAAATATTGTTAACTTTATGTAATGGATGTCCGTTACTCCGTTACGTGGAGCCTAATTCGTTAAAAAAGAAAATTTTAAGTTGTACAAATTTTTAATTTCCGTGTGGTACAGTATGTTCCTATATACACAGACACGGTGGTAAGTAAAAAAGCATTGAATATTATGTAAAAATGGTTAATTTAACAACATAGCCACACAGATAACACAGGTCAAGATAGGGAGCAAGAAATATATTGAAATGTTGTCTTTTACTTCTTTTGTTTGCAATTTATGTGTCCCTCTCGGTACATTGAAACCCGAAGTTAGCAACGCAAATATATGATCAATAAAATTGTATCTGCATAATTGACTAATATTTTTAGAGAGAGAGAGAGAGAGAGAGAGAGAGAGAGAGAGAGAGAGAGAGAGAGAGAGAGAGAGAGAGATTAAAAAGTGAGTGTGACAAACATGATAAGCCGATGCAAAGTTTATCGCAATTTTGTTGGATCAAATTTTGTGATACACGGATGTCTTTTTTGACCGCAGAGCTAAAATATATTTAGAAGACAATTTTTTGTAGTTTTAGGTTTTCAGCCTAGCAACTGCATGTTCCATAGATTGCCTATATAGTAAAATACATACGATCCAACAACGTTTATAATGTATGCTTGCTGACTTATGATCTGTTTGTGTGTGTGGTGCCTTGTGGTTGATACCTTACCCATGCACTGGTTTCCTTGCTCACAGTTTTGTGTATGCATGTGTATAGGAGTGCAAATAAATTTAACAAATTACATATTGGGTGGATTGCAAAGTAAAAAAAACTGAATAGGATAGGATAGGATAGGATAGGATAGGATAGGATAGGATAGGATAGGATAGGATAGGATAGGATAGGATAGGATAGGATAGGATAGGATAGGATAGGATAGGATAGGATAGGATAGGATAGGATATATAAGGAAAAGTGACTGTCCTTAACCCAAACATGGTTATATACAATTACAAATCAATAGTATTGATAATTATATCTGAAAAACATTAAAAAATATACAGTATGCATAGTAGTAAAACATTAGTAATAATGGTAATACTAATGCATTAAAAATGTTATACGTATAAAAGAAGAAAAAAAAAATAAGGAAGGGAGAGAGAAATTGATGCAATGCTATCGTATGCTAATAGTATAATTTTGTTCTTTTTACATAAGTACTTTACAGTGAATAATCTATTGATAATTTTGGGTACAAATAAAGGATTGGTATAACAAACTCGATCGTGTATGATGTACCGCAACGAAATCAAAAAATTTCACAACTATAGACTGAAATGCATCACTAAAATTGAAAGTTATTCATTTCATTTCGGTACAGCTCTGGACAAAAGTTCCCAAGTAATTTGAATATATAGGCAACCTGCAATACTGCAATCACACTAATATGCTATGAGAAAACTGATATGAGCGGCCGTCACTGCCCCGATGTCCAGAGCGGTACACACTTACATCACCTGTAATTACCTGATTGATTGTTACGTATCATTCAACAACAGCTCTGCTCTCTGCAAGGTCAAACTAGCTTTTTAATTTTTACATTTTTTATTTAATTAATTGATAATTATTTAATTACGTAATTTATGATACAGCAAGAATAAAAACATTTGTTTTGTTCTGACTTTGCCAATCTCATTTAAAACAATGAGATTCAACAATTGTTGCACATAGTTATATATATATATATATATATATATATATATATATATATATATATATATATATATATATATATATATATATATATATATATATATATATATATATATATATTATATATATAACATAAGTATGCTATATTGTATAATAATTATGTTAATGTGCATTATAATTATTTAAATCATTCTTCTCTAATTTAGCTACAGTATGCATTCATGTTAAAGTCAACGCCATGTTGGATCACTCAATAACATGGGCAGCATAGGAAAATGCCAGTTTAAAAATACTATAAGCAATATTTTTAAGAGCATTGATGCTGTTAATAGCTTGAATTAGTATCTCAAGTATGTAAGAACAATAGTAATAACTAAAAATTAACTGATTTCCCAAAGAAAATAGCCAAAAACTACGTTTGTTGTATGCTGAGCAATGTTATTCATTAGTATGGCGTCCAAGAGCATTAAATATGACGTCATGCGCATACACCCTATATGACAAATGCATAGTAATGCAGCATAAATTAATATTTATAGTGACCGTTCTGTCAAAAATTATGTTATACAGCATAGTGTTATTGCTAGATGTAAATAAATAATTATTTTTTATGCACGATTGGGTGGGATAATCATTTAAAAACTATACTTGGGCTAAATTTGCGATATTATTTTTATGAGAAAAATCCGTGTGTACCCGTAAAAAATAAAAAAAAACTTGCACACTGAACTGCAATACTAAAATTGCAACTAATTTATTTCATTTCGGTACATACATACATGCAACAAGTAAAGTTTCAACTTTGTAATAATCACTAATTTATATGGCATAAATTATGCTGTTAAAATTGAATTTCTGAATTTATAGGTTATACATAAATTATTTTGTAATTTTTATTAAAATTCATTGTTATTATTTTTATAAAATTTATATTAGATTTTTTTTTTTTTTTTTTTTTTTTTTTTTTTTTTTTTTTTTGCAATATTATACCTATAGGTAAAGTGTTTTTTTATGCACTCCGTTTTAAATATTCTGCATTTACTAACATTGCAAATAAATAAATAAATACGTTCAGAAATATAACACTTAAAATTATCACATTAACTTTGTGGAAAAAAATAAAATGCCAACATCAAAAATGCTATAGGGTGCATGCGGATGAGATCATATTTATTGCGCTTGGAGGTCATACTGGAGTAGTGAATAACATTGCTCAGCATAGGATAAACTTCATTTAAGCCAATTTTCTTTGGGAAATCGGTAAATTTTTTTTGTTATTGTTATTTTTCTCACATACTTGAAATACTAACTCAACATATTTACAACATCAATGCTCTCAAAAATATTGCAGTATTTTTAAACTGTCAAAATGATTTTTTTTCCTATGCCACCCATGTTATTGAGTTATCCAAATGGCGTCGACTTTAACATGAATGCATATACACCCTATATAGTGAAAAGTTTAGCAATGCAAGTGCTCAAATTCAATGATATTTTGAGAAATATTTAAATTGAGTTAAAGTGAAGATGGGTGTTAACATATCGATGTAGATTTGGCAATGTGTTATCTATTATCACAATGCCAAGTATATATGATCCTGATTGATCTGGTACGAAGTTACATATTGTCAAATCACCTGTAATCTTTAATTTATAAAGCCTTTGTTTTAACCTTTGATCTGAAGTAGACCTTGATCAAAAGTCACAACGTCAATTAAATATTTTGAATGATAAGTATAAGTAAGAGGGCTAATCAATTGTCTTATCACTTCAGAGCTCTCTCTCTCTCTCTCTCTCTCTCTCTCTCTCTCTCTCTCTCTCTCTCTCTCTCTCTCTCTCTCGATTGCTTGCTCGCATCGCCAAGCAAGAAATTTGACAAAAATTGTCACAAGATTTTATAGTGCTATAGAACGGTTGCAAAAATATTTAAAAGCCGCCATTTTGTTGGTTAGAAATACACAGGCCAGCATAGGAAAAACATAATTTTTATTTTTGTAACAGCAAACGAAGCTTCAAACCTCAATCAAAACCTTATGTACTGTAGCTCCTAATAAGCTAGAAGAATATCAGAAAAATGCGTTCAGTTAAAATATACTTATATTTTGCGACAAATGAGAGAAAATGATACTTCCCCTATGCTGGACAATGCATTAGGCACTACAAACATGGCGACAAAGTGCAAGGATGTGAAAGGGGTCTACAGAGTGGTTGCCGCATTCACATGGAAAGAATAAATAACGTAATTTATGCTGTATTTATGTCATTATAGCATAAATATTGCTAAATTAGAACAACATAAATTATTATATTGTATATTATACAACATAATATTTTTGCTATCTTTGTTACATAGTTATTATGCAGTATAGCACAAATTATGCTGTATTGGACAGATTGTACTGAAAATTATGATCCAACATAATTATTACGCAGTTATTTTTGTCAGTGCATATTATAAAAAAAAATTCTACACCATATATGATTGATCACTAAATAAAAAGAAAATTTTGTATGCGAAAATGTCTCATTTTGCCAGTTTAATAATACTATAAACATTTATATTATTTGATTTATCCAGGTTTTCAAGTATGCGACAAAAATAATAATGCCATTTACAAATGCGAGAAAAATAATAATGCCATCAACAAATAAAACAATTTTACAAAGCAAAAAAACAAAACAAAAAAAAAAAACTAAAAAAAAAAAAAAACTAAAAAAAACAAAAACATTTTTGTCCTATGCTGAACTATTCATTGCTCCAGTATGGCGTCGAAGCGCATTCAGTGTGACGTCATACGGATACATATAGCTCTTGAAATACAACTTTTTTTGTTTTTTTATTAGTGATTAATCAAATTTCTTGCATTGTTGGGTTGGAGGGGTAGGAAAAAGTTAACAATTATTTAAAAATAACATTTTTATGAATAAACAGCAGCATTTTAAACTGAAAATTAAATATCTTTGTCATCTTTGAGGAATGATTACCAACGATGGGGATGATGACGATTGCCTTATAAGAATGGAAAGGAAAAACAGACAACTTAAAAATTTTCTGAGGTTTCTAAGAGATGGCATTTCTTTAAAATCGAAGAAGATTAAAGAGACATAAAACTAATGTTTTTCTAAAGAATTTGACTTGTTATTATTATTATTTTTTATGTGTAAAAGAAATATCATCTCCAGGGTTATATTTAAATAATTCTTAACATTTTAATCACATAGTGTGCACCAACTGTATTTCTTGACGCTAAAGAGCAAATCAGCTGTCTGTATGTTAAAATTAGTGATTCTATGTGACATTAATTGGCGTGTTAATTGTTTTTTGTAATTATCTCATAGAGAGTCATGCAACTTAACAAAATATTTAATCATTGGTTTATTTTTAACACCGCTAAATACGTTCTCTGTTTAAATATATTTCGTACACACTTTGTTTAATAATAAATGGTTTTTATTTGAGGCCACAAAAGGTACAAAGCCAACTTACATGGTCCTCTGACTTTAATTTAAACAATATGCAATAGTCGGAGTTTTTCTTCATTGCATCTAAATGTATTATAATATAATATATAATTATTAAAGAAAAATCACAAGTATAATAATATTATAATATATCTTATGAGAGTAATTTTTAATACACATATTTTTTTTTCCTATATGCATTGTTTTGAATAAAGACGATTATTTATTTATTTATATAATATTAGAGAGAAATGAGTACTATCATTTTATATTTTATAACGTATTTATATCATTTGTAACAGTTCTTTCCTATTCTTTCTCTCTCTCTCTCTCTCTCTCTCTCTCTTTTTTTTTTTTTTTTTTTTTTTTTTTTGATGTACCTATGGAAATTCTTAGCATAACAATTATAATAATATTTCAATCGTTTACAGATTTTAAAATTATACAAATAAAATATTTTTAAGTTGCCATTTTTCAATATAAAACGGCAATAGTTCATCAATTTAATGTATGCTTCAAATTATTGTTAAGAATAAGTTATATTAGTTTGTTTATATGAATTAGTTTACAAGAACTCCTCCGAGGCACACCCGACACCGCTTACCATTTGATAGAGCATAAAAAACTCTATGCCATCAGAAACTTTAAAAAAAAAGTTCTCGAATCAATTTTTTTTAGATGAAAAAAACATAAAAATAATGCTAATCATATGCAAATTTTAACCCTAATTATCTCGAATCACAAATAAATTTTGAGTATTCTGATAACTGGAGCGCGCAGATCATGACTTATTTTTTAACCCTTCTTAAAATTTTAAACAAAAGTTGTCAAACCAATTTTGAGTTATTTAAAATTTTCCAGGTCTGAGGTTAATCCTTAATATAATACTGTATACACAGATAAAAATAAATACGTAATAATTATGCTAGCTCATTTTCAGCACAATTTGTTCAATACAGTAAAATGTATGCTATTTTGCATAATAAAATAATAACTATATGTTACATAGCATAAATATTATGTTGTTCCTATGCAACATCAATTGTGCTAGAACGACATAAATGTAGCATAAATTATGTAATTTATCCTTTCCGTGCACGGACAAAAATGCACGTGTATGTTATATGGCTAATTTTCAGCCAATTTTCCTCAATATATCATAATTCATAATCTATTCTATACTGCATAATAACTATGTCACGATGCATAATTATTACGTTGTACAGCATAATTGTTTTAATTTAGCAGCATTTATACTACAGTGACGTAAATGCAGCATAAATTATGGAATGTATTCTTATAGTGTGTTATATGAGTTAAGATGTTCAGCATAATATGTTATTACAAAATAAAAACATTAGTGATCTACAATATAGCAAGTGTTCAATTTAGTAAATTACGTAATTTATTTTTTACGTGCAGTATACATCATTTTATTCTTAGGGTCAATGTAAAATGCAAATATTAAATAAATTTAAAAAATATTAATTTTATTTTCCTGTGCGGAATTATAAAATTTTATTTGAACATAAAAGTTTCAAAAGATTGTGATTCAGTTGTAAAATAAAACAATACAAAAGTTTGGAAATGTTGAATTGAAAATTTAAATATCGTAATACATTTTTCACGTTTGAAAATTATGTAATTTGTGATGTAAAAATGTCAGTTGTGGCCCAGATTGCAGACAATATGAGAGAGAAGTCCTCGATGTGAGGACAATTAAAGTGGCACACACATAAGCCTGGTGTAGGACACAATCTGCCATGTAATGTAGCAGTAACAAAGCGCAGTCTTAACGAGCGTCATATTGTAAAGAATTTTTTATTTATATTGTAAATACCCAACAAAGAATTATTATTATATTTAATTATCATCTCTCTCGACCATGGTGTATAGATAAAATTATAATAATTTAATATCATCGTTCAGAGAATTGAAAATGAGAAACGTCAATTTGACATAAATTAAAGAAAAAAATTGATTTTTATTTTTTTTAATTTTTCTTGAAAATCAAAAAACTCAAGTTCAAATTCAAAGCAAAAAAACAACAACAACAAAAACAAAAACTTATCTATGAAATTTTCTGCCTTTTCCATGTCATTTGAAAATCAATGAAAACTACGTAGCCAGAAAAAAAAATTATAATAATAAAAATACATATATATATATTCAAAATTACATGAAATCTTGTAAGAGAAAATTCTTAAAAATTAATAATTCAAAATTTTATAAGGTAACCCTAGAATTTTTTTAACATTTAAAGTTGTCTTGTTCATTCATTCATTCATTCATTCATTCATTCATTCATTCATTCATTCATTCATTCATTCATTCATTCATTCATTCATTCATTCATTCATTCATTCATTCATTCATTCATTCATTCATTCATTCATTCATTCATTCATTCAGTAATAATAAAATAACAGTCATAGTATTTGTTTTGATATTGCAGTAAAAGTATATTACTATAAAGATATTTACGCCTCTATACATTTCATCATTTCCATAAGATAACATGGTAAAGATTACATGTATGTATACTATATTAGAGTTTGAGCCGCGACCTTCTGCGGTACTTGAACCGTGAAAACTAAATATAAGCGAGAGCGCTCGTAAATGTAAACAACTCCTTCGATGCCCTAATTTCTCTCTCTCTTTAATTAATTAATTCGTGATGAATTATTTATATCGGACGTATGTGTAAGTACAGTTAAATTCTAGCGCTCTAGCAAATAATAATTAAAAATAAACTAAAAATAAATACATGCCCGGATACCCCTCTTTATCGCACAACTTTGCCCATATAGATAAACATTAAAATTGTACAAGTGATCAATGTAATATTAAAGTTAATTTTTGTTAAAATTTTACGCCTATAACTTGATTAGAATACAAGAAAAGGGTGAGTGATTTCTTTAGAAATAACCTCTCATCTTATTGGTGTGGCAATGATATTTATTGCTAATTAATTACCATGCTTATTAACGGCGGTGAAGTATAGAACAAATCTGGCGCGCGCGGGAAAACCACAAGAAACTTTTTCCTTTGTATTTTCCTATAAAATTACAGTAGGACTATCGACTTATAATGATTTTTGATACACATAGCTCCTGCTTTTAACTTCTTTTCACAAAAATTTATACGGTAGTGCATACAACATGGATGAACAAAGCAATTTTTGTGAGAGGAGCTCAAGGAGCTGTATAATATGCATTATATAAATATACTCGACTTAAAAAACCTCAGTCGATTTAAATCGCGCATGCCTAAAGAATCACCCATTGTCACATTTGAGGAGAAAAGGGGCAAAATCAGGGTTTTTGAGTCAAGTGTAGTTTAACATGAAGAGCTGAAAAAATTAG
Organism: Ecdyonurus torrentis; assembly: GCA_949318235.1. Lineage (NCBI taxonomy): Eukaryota > Metazoa > Arthropoda > Insecta > Ephemeroptera > Heptageniidae > Ecdyonurus > Ecdyonurus torrentis. Next base: position 48,321,576 of record OX439131.1, on the reverse strand, counting down.
ATTATGTTAACTATAGGAACACCTTTTACATTATTGCATGTTTAATCATTATAAAAAATGAAACAATAAAAAAAAATAATAATAATAATAAAAACAGTAAAAACACGCAGCAACTTAGTTATTGGTAAGGAGCATAATTTGAATATTTAATTGAAATAATACTTGATAATATTGCAATTCAATTTCATTGCGACATAATATAAATAAACAACAATAAATATTTTTCTTAGTTTAGTACAATAAACTTGGATAGCGTAAATTATGGGTTAACTTTGAATGAATGAATGAATGAATGAATGAATGAATGAATGAATGAATGAATGAATGAATGAATGAATGAATGAATGAATGAATGAATGAATGAATGAATGAATGAATGAATGAATGAATGAATGAATGAATGAATGAATGAATGAATGAATGAATGAATGAATGAATGAATGAATGAATGATTGAATGAATGAATGAATTTACGTATATATATAATAATAAAATAAATAATTATTTAGCTGATTAAGTAAAATCAATTAATTGACTTAAATTGTATATTAGTACGTAAGCAATGATATTGCTAAGTATCTGTACAGAGAAATAAATAAATAAAGTGAGGTTCACTCAATGACTGGGTCAGTCAGCTTATACTTCCTTTGTTTTTCTAATATCAAAACACCTAACACACGTGGTTCGGTGCCGCCAATCACAGGCGGCTGAATGAGGTGGTGTGATCGACAGCCGACCGGTCAGGTCACATGACGGTCACATTGCACTGCATTGTTGACGATATAGCAGTTACGGAAATGCAGGCCATGTCTTACGTTTGAAATGTGAGATAATAATAAAGTAAAGAAGAATGTGAGGATGAGACCGCAGGATATTATCGTTGTTTTGATTTCTCGCAATGATTACACTTTTTTTTTTTTTTTTTTTTTTTTTTTTACAAAAGAAATTATTTACATTTTTTAAATTTAATTAATTCATACAATATTATACTTAAAGGCGTAGAACATCTTTAACAAGGCACATGTCTACTATTCTAACATAACTAAATATCAACGTTAATTTGGCCGGAGTCATTCATTTCTAATTTATATTACATTCACAAAATAACAGCTGCGGGTTTATGACGTCACAGTTCGCCTTTTTCCATGCAAGTGGACTAGTGAGCTGTGACGTCACAAACCCGCAGCTGCTTTCGTGAATGTAAAATAAATTAGAAATCAATGACTCTGGTCAAATCAACGGTGGTTTTTAGGTATGTTAGGATATTAGGCAAGTTTTTTTGTTTAAGGTGTTTTACGCCTTTAAGTTTTTATAATTTTCTTTTTTTATTTTTCTATTCAATACACGAAAATTGGGTCATGTGTAATTTAAGTATTGAGATTTTGCACGTAATTGCAGCGACAATGTAATGACTGTTTTTATTGCTATTCTTGCTTGTAATACAAATTTATCATATAGGATATTTTGATTGCGTGGTGAGAGAGCCACATAATCAGCTGACATCAGCAGAGCTCGTTATGTCACTATGTAATTATCTTTAACGTATTATACCACTAATTATGTAATTATCATTAACTTATTCATATTTTAGACAATAATCGATCTTAGTAAAAGTCAACTCACGGGAGGAAGAAGTTTGAGAAACAATCGCGGCATCAGTTATTGCGTGCTGTTGTTATAACTAATGCTGTTCGTAAACCCTGTTCTCTGCACCAAAAATGACGATCGCCTTTGGTTATTCAAATGGAATGCGCATTTTTTGGTGCAAGAGAACAGGAATGCTGTTCGTAAACCCTAGCTGTTCTCTGCACTAAAAATGACGATCGCCTATGGTTATTCAAATGGAATGCGCATTTTTTGGTGCAAGAGAACAGGGTTTACGAACAACACTAGGGTTTACGAACAGCCTTATTATTTCAATAATATAAAGTCAGCGCCAGTTTTTGAATATTAAAATATATTATCACAATCCTGTATATACGTACACTCCACCAGGATAAATCTGACCGCTTGTGTGTTTCCCATGTATTTAACATTTGGAGAGATTAACGCTTCAGTCATATTTCTTCGGGAGGAGTGTACAGTTCACGGAGAACCTATATTTAAGAAAATGTTCAGTTACATAGATGTAACTCTTCAGTACAAATCAATAAATTGGTTGACAAAAGTTAAAACAGTAACTTGTTAGTATATAAATGTTATTTCTTGGGTATGGTAAATTGTTAATACCTTGAATTTTAACAAAACTTTATATAATATATATATTACAGGGACCGGAACCACTGCCAATTTTTGCGGTTCTTAAGAACCGCGGTTCCTGAACAAGCGGTTCTTAAGAACCGATTTTTAAGAACCGGTTCTTGAAAGCGGTTCTTAAGAACCGGTTCTTGAGAACCGTTTCTAGGAAGCGGTTCTTAAGAACCGGTTCTTGAGAACCGGTTCTTGGAAGCGGTTCTTAAGAACCGGTTCTTAGAACCGGTTCTAGGAAGCGGTTCTTAAGAACCGGTTCTTGAGAACCGGTTCTTGGAAGCGGTTCTTAAGAACCGGTTCTTAGAACCGGTTCTTGAAAGCGGTTCTTAAGAACCGGTTCCTAAAAACCGGTTCTCGGGAGCGGTTCTTAAGAACCGGTTCTTAGAACCGGTTCTTGGAAGCGGTTCTTAAGAACCGGTTCCTAAGAACCGGTTCTCGGGAGTGGTTCTTAAGAACCGGTTCTTAGAACCGGTTCTAGAAAGCGGTTCTTAAGAACCGGTTCCTAAGAACCGGTTCTCGGGAGTGTTTCTTAAGAACCGGTTCTTGGAAGTGGTTCTTGAGAGCGGTTCTTAAGAACCGGTTCTAAGAACCGGTTCTTGAGGGCGGTTTTTAGAACCGGTTCTTAAGAACCAGTTCTTGAGGGCGGTTCTTAAGAACCGGTTCTTGAGAGCGGTTCTAAGAACCGGTTCTTGTAAGTGGTTCTTAAGAAACCGGTTCTTAAGAACCGCTTCTTGAGAGCGGTTCCTAAGAACCGGTTCTAAGAATGTTCTTAATTTAATTATAGTAATTAATAAATTATTATTATTATTATTAATAATAATTATGTCTATTAGTATTATTAGGCGAAATCAATTAACCTCCTTATTTAACCAAACTGTTTTAAAGTACACGCAGTAAGTTATAATGTTTGTTTGTAGCCAGCATTAAAGTATACGTAAAAAATCTTTTAAAACATTTTATCGATAATTTTTAATTGTGATTGGAATACTAGAATACTAGAATTATAATTTAAAATAAATTTCTTTTTACTTAAATTATTATAATTTAGGCTGGTTGTGGAGCAAAAATTTATTTAATTTGACTTGAAATAAATTCCTTTTTATTTTTATTTGCATATGTATTGTTCTTTTTTCTTGTGTTTTGATTCTTTTTATGTATATATATTTTTTTTTTATCATTTTGAGGTTTTAAAATAATAATAAAAAGTAATAATGTATACGTACAATAGTTATGAAAATATAATTTAATTGGCAATATTAAATCATTAATATTATTAACACAGTGTGAAATATATAACAATATATTATAAATGCATTGTATTTTATTATTGTATTTTATTTTACTTTTTTTTTTCTATAAAATATTACTTATTAAGATCGTAGGTATATATGACGCACGTACCCTAATATTTTTTCCAAATTCTCGTTCCGCCGTGTCTTTTTATTTTAAAACAAAACTGTGGCCACCCCTTTGTTGCCTTATTTCTTAAAATAAAATTAAGAACCGTTAAAACCGGTTCTTGGAAGTGGTTCTTTAAGAAGCGGTTCTTAAAAACCGATTTATGAAAAGCGGTTCTGAAGAACCGGTTCTAGAAAGCGGTTCTTAAGAACCGGTTCTGAGAACCGGTTCTTGAGAGAGGTTCTTAAGAACCGGTTCTTAAGAGCGGTTCTTAAGAACCGGTTCTAAGAACCGGTTCTTGAAAGCGGTTCTTAAGAACCGGTTCTTGAGAACCGGTTCTTAAAATAGGTTCTTAAGAACCGGTTCTAAGAACCGGTTCTTAAAAGCGGTTCTTAAGAACCGGTTCTTAAGAACCGGTTCTTAAATAAGGTTCTTAAGAACCGGTTCTCAGAACCGGTTCTTGGAAGCGGTTCCTAAGAACCGGTTCTTAAGAACCGGTTCTTAAAAATGGTTCTTAAGAACCGGTTCTAAGAACCGGTTCTTGGAAGCAGTTCTTAAGAACCGGTTCTTGAGAACCGGTTCTTAAAATAGGTTCTTAAGAACCGGTTCTCAGAACCGGTTCTTGGAAGCGGTTCTTAAGAACCGGTTCTTGAGAACCGGTTCTTAAAATAGGTTCTTAAGAACCGGTTCTCAGAACCGGTTCTTAAGAACCGGTTCTTGGCAGTTCTAAGAACCGGAACCGGTTCCGGTTCCGGTCCCTGATATATTATCTAACAAGTTTATGATAAAAAAAAAAAACGTCTAATAAATAGTAACTCTTTAGTTAATTTTTTTCCCGTGTAGCCATTCCAATAAAAAATGAAATTCCATTGGCATATGGGAATAACATGTCTTTAGATAGAGTTTTGCGTAAAATGAAATATCCATCTGATTGCATTGAATGGCCATATAAGCCAATACAATTTCATTTTTTATTGGAATGATTGTACATATGCACGCGTGTTTGCCTGCGTGCAACTAGTGTTCGTGACGTCATCTAAATTAATGCACATAAAAAAAAAAAGACTTCGACACTTAATGACTTGTGTAATTGCGACAATATTATTTGTTGTTTGTTGTATTTATTATTTGCCAAGCAATGTGTATTGTGTACGTAATATCTTCTGATGAGACACAAGTGCGCACTTTTTCTTCTTATTTTATATATTTTTTTAAAGATAACTATAGAGAGAGAGAGAGAGAGAGAGAGAGAGAGAGAGAGAGAGAGAGAGAGAGAGAGAGAGAGAGAGAGAGAGATCTTGCAATTTTGCTATTTGCGTTTGAAATACATTTCATCATCTCTGTATGATATATAGACGGAAAAGACAATTTTTCTGAGATTATTATTTATAGTTTCTGTTACATCAATAAACTCATACCAGTCCATGTTATTTAGTACTCAGTTATGGCGTTGACTTTAACATGAATGAAACCACCCTATGTAATGTATATGCATACAAATAAATACATAAATAATCGTCTTTATTAAAAAAAAAAATGCATAGATAGAAAAAAAATACAAATTTTTGAAAGGGCGAGGGTTAATCCTGATAACATGTCTGGCCCACTCTTACACCTAACCTCAACAGAAAACCTTCATGAAAATTTTTGATTGCATACAAAATTATAATACGAGGGAAACAAACACAATAGCTAATATCAAACTACTACATAATTATGATTATGTAGTTGATTCTGATGTTGTTAAATGTGAAATACCCCGAGATACAATGACTCGACATATCAATCGCCTCGAGGTATATACGTAAACCTTGATTGAAGCGAGTAGTTGAGCTGAAAGTGCAAGTGCAGCGCGGTGCGGTTCAGTGCATGCAGTATCCTCGCCTAAGATAATATTATAGTTGCGGTGCATACTGCAGTTAAGATACCTCAAGTGCAATATGTGGTTTTCCTTGTCTCTCACCTTCTCTTGGGAGAGCTAGGTGAGCCACTCATGCTATGACGGGGGGGATGGCCCAGAGGTCAACACTGTGCATTATACCTCATGGGAAGTAGGATTTATAATGCTACATTTTTATGTTAAAATATATTATTATATTGCTACATTGGAATTAAATAATTAATTACGCATACTAATAATATAACAAATAATAAAATTATTGTTGTTGAAATTTGTGTTTGTTGTTGAACTACTCATAATAACTTAAAAGTGTATATCTTAAATAAGTTATTATTCGTAACTAAAGTAATGCACCGTTTTTTAGAGTGTATGCATAATAACATCTAAATATATACTTATTATGCATATTATGCAGTATAGCATAAAATATGCAGTATTGGACAAATTCTTCTGAAAATAAGTTAGGATAGTTGTTTTTGTCCGTGTTTAGGGTGTGTACGCAAGACGTCATTCTGAGTGCTTTTCGATGCTCTTCTTAAACAATGAATAACATTGCTCAGCATAGGACAAACCTAGGTTTTGGCTATTTTCTTTGGTAAATTGGCTATTTTTTGGTCATTATTTTTCTTGCATACTTGAGGTATTAATTCTACCTGTTAACAGCATCAATGCTCTCATAAAAATTGCGAAGTATTTTTAAACTGGCAAAATGTGCCATTTTCCTATACTGCCAATGTTATTTAGTACTCACTTATGGCGTCGACTTTAACATGAATGAAACCACTTTATATATTATTTATTGTAAGTATAGTGCGTTATCATCTGATCATTAACATATGGTATCGAACCAAGCACACCACTTATTGATTGATTGATTTTATTATTTTCACGTGATCAACTTGAAAAGCTTAATGCGATAACCAAATGGCACAAATTTGAGAGTTCGTTATTTTCTAACATGTTGCGTTTGCGCTGACTGTAGATTTTTATTTTTTTTATTTCTGACAAAAAGAATGATTTTTCATTTTTTCAAGGATGTCAAAATGATTCTACATTTTTTTTTTTTTTCAAAAAAATTACATTAAAAAATAACTAAAGTTTAAATGGACATAAAAAAAAGCATAATCATGCAACTAAATATAGTCATAATAATAACAAAAATGTATAATTAACTTGAAGATAAGGTTAATAAAAATTATGATCGCGCGGGTCGCGATGTTCAACTGCGACACTGACAATGAAAATAAACTTGTGTTGCGATCACGCGAGCTAGCCAGCGAGTGCGGGACAATAAGAGAACGAAAGTTATGTAACTGGAAGATCACAACTGACTGATTGACCTTGGGCTAGGACAAGCAGCAAAAAAAAAAAAAAAAAAAAAAAAAAAAAAAAAAAAAATGTGACGTCAATTTTGCAATGACTTCCACTTTTTATCTACGTATACATTATAACAATTACTTTGCGTACTTCATACTTAAAGCAATAGACCAGAGAAAAACATAAGCATTTTTATCACAAAACATTTGATGTGACTTACATAAATAACTTTAGTTTGTCTCAAAACCCAAGAGTAGCCCCGTAGTAGTGATCAAATACTTCGATTTATGAAACCCGCACAACATTTTCGTACTAATTTTTGCATGTTTCTGACGTCATAAACATGAATTTTTATGCAAATTGTGTACTCTACAGTTTTTTCAAGCTCTCTCGTGGGGAGACATTAACGTTTTGATAAAAATTGTCATCAGTTTTCCAGATCCCATTTCATATGTTTATTCATTAAAAAAGCACGAATTGTTTTATGTGGTCTATGCCTTTAAGGCTCGTATTTCAAAACAAAAACAAAAACAAAAACAAAAAAATTGCAAATTTTATGATGCCATTTGAAAGTTGATAATAGTAACAGCTACCTATGATAAAATTTTTACAATTCGTGACCATCAGATAAGAGAGAAAATAATTATTGAAATTAACATGGGCTCTTATGGGACTAAAACTTTAAAAAATCGTAATTTAAAATCTAGCATGGTGACCCCCCGAAACTTTTACATTTTTGACGATATCTTATCCTAATGTATCACTGTACAAAATTTCAGATTTTTCTTTCTTTACAACTTTTTAGTCAAATCCCGCAGTACCTGATTTCCCATCTTAATTTTGGTGACGCGTCATAAATAAATGAGTATTCATCAATATGTTTAGATTACCAAAAGTTATGTTTAACGGAGGTTATAGGTTAAAAAATTCTTTAAACAATTTGTCTATGGCCTAAAACACGTAAAAGTATGTCTAGTATTTCTCATTTAATTTCTCCAAAATCGGTGAAGTAGTTTTCTCAAAAATCTCAAAATACGTCGTTTTCCCCATAAGCGTAATGTTAAATTAGTGGGTCTTTAGCTTTCCCCGCGTCTCCCCGCGCGCTAAACCGATATAAGATCCATTGAATAAAATTCAAGTGCATAGCAATACATTGCATTGTTGCATATATAATTAATTAAGTATTTGTAATGTAGTAACATTTATGCTTTAAGATATAAATGTTGCATAAATTACGTAATTTATTTCATAATTGTGTAGTAAAATATAAATTTGGTCGTGTCGCAGAAGTAAAATAATAAAAATGAAAATTGGGCAACTTTTTTTTTTCCTATTATACATTTTTTTTATGGATTTTTTTTTTTTTTTTTTTTTTTTTTTTTTTTTTTTTTTTTTTTACAATTATGAGTTTTTATTTATTTAGGTAAAAATTTGGATGAGGTCTTATTCAAAAGTGAGCCGTGAGTAGAAAAGAAGTCGGTTAAGAACTGAAATAAGTTTGTATAAAATTTTAATGTTTATTTTTCAGAGAGCACTTATAAAAATAAATTACGTAATTTCTGCTACATTGAACACTTACTATTTATTGTAGAGCACAAATGTTGTTATTTTTTAATAACATAAGTAATTATGCTGAACACGTTAACTATTATGTTATGTAGTATAATCACTGTACAATATAGCATACATTATGTTGCTACATTGAACACTTGCTATATTGTAGAGCACAAATGTTGTTATTTTGTAATAACATAAGTAATTATGTTGAACATGTTAACTATGTTATAGTATAATCACTGTACAATATATATATATATATATATATATATATATATATATAGCATACATTCAGTTGTTATTATACGTATTTATTTTTGTTGCGTGCAGTTATTCAAAGTTTTAGCTCGCACATATAAAATATTCTATTTTAATTGCACAATTTTCTCTTTATGTATATTTTGATAAAGAAATATACTTGTAGCGTAGAAATATTTCATGTGTGAAATTTTCATCAGAACCAAATCATAAATATGAGAATAGAGCACAAATGCCCGGTATTTTGTCAAAGACAAATAATGATAGAGGGAGAAGGTATAAGTAACCTCTAATTTAGTTCTTTGGTATAAATACATACAATTAGACATGAGAGACCGCCGGTGTTTCACAATACATGATGCAAAATTAAGTAAGTAATTATTGAGGTGGGTCAGTTAATTGTAGTAATCAAGGTGGACTTGAAAATTATATATTATATATATCCAAATATTATACGTCATTTGTCCAGTTTCAAAATATTCTTCTCTTGTTTTGAAAAAGTAAATGTCTATTATTTAAAATTTTGTCTTTTACTTTGTACTAAAGTACATACTTCCCGGATATGCTTCCTGTTTTTTTTTTTTATTATTATTTTTTTTTGTGACTTTTTTTTAAAGTTTAATTAACTAATCTGTGATATAAGTTTCAACCATGTACTTCGGACAACGATAAAGTCCTCTCTCTCATCTCTCTCTCTCTCTCTCTCTCTCTCTCTCTCTCTCTCTCTCTCCTCTCTCAATCAGTCAGACATCAATCAATATTTGAACTTTACTCCAGGATGATGCTACAGAACGTGATCGATATGTAACACCAATAATAATCTTATGCAATTGAAGTACTAAATTGACCTCGTGCAAACGTATTATCACATCAAAGTCTTGTTTATACATATCAGAGCGTTTTACTTCCTTAATAGTTATAATTAAACATTTTCTTCCGTCCTTACGTAACACATGACACTTGCTTCCTCGTGGCTCGTGCTTTTCATTCATCGCACTTTTTTTTCACGATGCTCTGGGCTAATACCACACGGAAAAAATAAATGACGTAATTTATGCTGCATTTATGTCATTATAGCATAAATGATGCTAAATTATAACAACATAAATAATATTACAGTACAACATAATATTTATGCTATGTAACAAAGTTATTATGCAGTATAGCATAGATTATGTTATATTGAACAATTTGCGCTGAAAATGAGCTAGCGTAATTATTACGTAGTTATTTTTGTCCGTGCAGATCTCATATTAGGTCCGCAAGGTGAGCGTCAGATCGGCATCATCGCCTTTGATTGTGCGCGAGTAATCTATCCTATTGTTTCGTTAATTCTTCGTCTGTGTCTTGTTAATTATAACCACTTTATTTCCAACTATCTGTTCTTCCTTTTCCACTAAAAAATCCTATCGCACACAATCTCCATTATCATAAAATCATCCTCAAAAGTGAACCTGGTAGGCGAGTACCACCATTTTGAAAATTCAACCATGTGGGTTTGCTTCTCCCAACATGTCAGGAGTTGTCCGCATTCCAAAAACCTAATATTCTTTCCTTTGTTTTAATGTTTCCTCTCCCCCTCTTGACTTCATCATCCATATCAAGTACTCCAACCACAAGTGCACTGAATTAGAGACTGAGTAGAACTATAAAGAAAGCAAATATAGAACTTTACAAAGTTAAAAAAAAAGTAAAGAAGAAAGCGAAGAAATTGTAGTGAAAAAAGTGGGGAAAAAAAAGTAGAAATAACCAGTGTGGTAACATATAATGCAGATCCTGGCCTCTCTGGCCAAAAATTACTTAATTAGACCCAATTAGCAGATCTTGGCAGCATAATCGAAAGATTTTGCCAACGACAGAACAGAACGGAATCTGTATGTATACAGAATCCTGTTCGTTTTGTCAACCCAGAACAGAAGAAGATCTCATATTTATTTATTTATTTACTTATTCATTTATTTATTCATTTATTTATTTATTTACTTATTTATTTATTTATTGGGGCGTTCTCAAAAGTCTATATTACAAAAAAAAGTTTATAAATATATTGTCGAAAATGTGCCATGCTCCAAATTTTTAAATGTGAGATTTAAAATTAAAAATATTCAACATTATGAGAAATTTGTGTCTTTTTACCCCAGGTTTTCTAATTTAATTTTTATACAAATTTAATATATCACGTGTCATAAATTATTATTATTTTGGAGGCTGATAAAAAATGTGACCTTTTTTGTAAAGTATTTTCAAAACTCGTCAGTGTGTAATTTTGAGTTATTTTTTTATTGTAAAAAATGTATTTAAAACACAAATAAATAAACAATCGGCGTAATACTTTGAAAGTAAACAAAAGCGACGAACTGTTTGAAGGTGACATATTAAAAAGACATATTTATGTATTTATCGACCAGCTGAAAGTTTTATCACTTTAAAAGCAAAATTATCTCCTGGCCTCCTATTGGAATGCCAGGAATATACCGTCCTTCAAAACTAAATTATCTTTTGGAATAAAATAGAAGTTGATTTTGACACGTCTATTGCAAAATATTGAGAACATAATATCGACATTAAAAATTGCAAATATTGACAAATTTGCATGAAATGTTAAGTATACTATAGGTAGATTGTCTGACATTGCGCGCTGAAGTCATCTTAGATAAATAAATGTATTGTATATACTACCCAGCATAGGACAATGAAACGTTAATTTTATCTTCTTTTTTTTTAAATATATATATATATATATATTTTTATATATTTTTATTTACTATTTTACTCTGGTTAAAACAGCCCATTACATAACCTAAAAAATTATCAATAATATGATACACAAAAATAAATAGGTAATAATTATGCTAGCTCAATACAGCCACGATTATATACATATAACATAATGTAATGCTATATTATATATTATTGTAAAGTGATTATTATTATACTACATAACATAATAGTTAAGATGTTCAGCATATAATTACTTATGTTATTACAAAATAACAACATTTGTGCTCTACAATATAGCAAGTGTTCAATGTAGCATCAATTACGTTATTTGTTTTCCACGTGATGAAATTTTTTTTTTAATTGTTGAGTTGTTTTCCTATAATATGTGTCGCAATGTTATTTCCTGCTCACATATGGCGTCAAAGCGCAAACTGAAATCAATGACTACAAGCAGTCAAATAATATTAATGTTTTAAAATGTAATAAATTTGAAACATTTTTTAAGCAATGTCTTTTCACATACATGCTGTGTAGTATAATCACTACAACAATATAGCATAAATTATGTTGTTCTGTTTTCTGAAAGATCTATTTAAAATAAAAATTAAATATTCTTAATTCCTTTCTTATGGAAAAAACGTTATCATAAAATATGTTACAATAATTTAAAAAAAAAAACTTTCATTGCATATATTATAGGGTCTATCTTTTTCTTTTTTTTAATTTTTTTAATGAAGATAATAATAGTAATTATTAATTATTATTTTAAAGTGGACCACTTGCAATGAAATGTTTTTAATTGTTGCAACGTGTAAGTGAAAATGATTTTTCCATATGAAATGCATTGAGAATTTTTCAAATTATTTTAAAAAGTTCGTTCATGGCATAAATAATTATGCTGTTTATGTTGTATGCTAATGTTTGTGAAATGGAACTAGCAAAATTATTACGTATTATTTATTTTCATTCGCAGTGCAGGGGAATTTAAATCGTTTTGTTTCTATTTACAAATAAAAGTCGTTCAAAATTTGCAGAAAGTTTTTCGTGACCCACATTTAGAGAAAGAGCATCACTTTCGCTGAACTGGAGAGTGAGAGAGATCATTATCATATTCTGCTATATACTAAAGCCTTTGTCTTTACGTAACCTCTCTCTCTCTCTCACCGACTCCCCACACAAAGCCAGCTGGTCTAGCTACTAGAGTGAAATTGTTCGTGTGTCTATATGCGCGAGTACAAAAATTTGCTGTCGGGTCACCACTTCTCCTGTGCACCTTCAGTTTCTACCTACCATATTATTATGTTTATGAGACATATTACACATATTGGCAGCGTGCGTGAGAGAAAACCAAAATACTTACAGACAGTCAGTATCGTACCTTCGGATGTTCTGGACGCGAGGTTAAACTGTTCCCTATATACATAATATAGGATCAAGTGATACATATTATATAGGTTCAAGTGACACATATAATGGTAAGATGGTCTTCGTCTCGACAGATATCAACATCTTACTAAAGTAAGTAAAAATAAATAAAATTATTGGTCAGTGGATTACATTTTAGTAATTTAGATTTGTTCATACAATAACACAAAACAAAAATATGTGCAGATATACAAAAACATTTCTCGTCACTTCACGTATCAATCACTTTGTCACATAAAATATGGGATAGCATGTTGGGGAACTATTGATGCTATTATAGAGTTTTTAAACTTAAAAAAAAGGGTAATTGGAATTATCAGTGGTGCAAAATATAGAGCAGAATGTAGAGAAATTTTCAAAACACTAACTATTCTCACCCTATGAGTATATATAATGGAAAGTGTTTTAAAAGTTAAAAATAATTTGGAATTTTTCAAAAGTCATGAAATTCAACACAATCATAATACTAGGAATAAGAAAGGAACCCAATCAAAATATGTTTGAAAGAAGCTTAAAAACATTTTGCTTAAATAAACAGTATTATTCAGTCGGTGAGTTTATTATTACTCATTGACTCATTGAGTACTTATTATAGTTATTATTATTCAGCGACAATGTGTAAAGTTAATATGTATTTTGATAAATGCTACTTGAAAACATAATTATATGTATTATGGATAATAAAATTATGAAATACTCTGACACGTAATTATTGTTAAAAAAAAATAGTCAGAGGACCATGTAAGTGGGTATGTACCTTTTTTGGCCTCTTAATAAAAATCAATTATTATTATTATTTATTAACGATAAGTAGTTATTTAAAGTAAATTGCCTTTGTTTATTTTTAAATTGTGTAATTGTTTTGTTTATATTTATGTTTGACTATCTTTTTAAATTGCTTGTTGTTGTTTTTAAGCAATAACTTGCTTGACTGATGCATATTTTTAAGTATTGTGTGTGGAGGAGAAAGGAAATTAATAAGATTTTTTTTTAAAGTATTTTCTTTTATTACAATTTTGGGATTGCAAAAATTTGTATAAAGTTTCTTTATTAATTAAGTTCCTGTATTCTTTTCCTTTCACTGCATACACGTACAAAAATAAATACGTAATAATTATGCTAGCTCATTCGCATCACAATTTGTTTAAGGGAGTAGGGTATCAACCTAATATCTCAAAAACTAGAAGTGTTTTGGGTATAAATTTGGTGTCATTGTGTAGCTAAGGGTCACACCTATACGTGATAAAAATTTCATGATGTTTGACCGTCCCGAAAAAAAGAAAAAAATATTGAAATTAACATTAGGCCTTATGGGCTTAAATTTTCAAAAAATCGTATAAAATTAATTTGCACAGTGACCCCCAAATTTTTTTATATATTTGAACTTGTCTCAAGCTGAAGTATCATTGTGCAAAATTTCAGATCTTTTTGGCGAGACAAGTTTGAGTCTAATCGCCGACGTCGGTCCCCTATACTCCCTTACTATAACAACATAATCTATGCTAAACTTCAAAATAACTATGATAACATTTAATGTTATGTTGTGGAGAATAATTATTTATGTTGCTCTTATTTAGCATCATTATTGCTACCGTCAAGTGACTTAAGGCAAATTTTTCAACAATTATTTCCTCCTTAACTATTTCATTCATAGAAACGTAAAAAAAAAAAAAAAAAAAAAAAAAAAACTTGAAAGATATTGACAAAAATAATTATAATAAAATAAAAGTTACCCCAGTGGGCCATGCAAAGTCAGAAAATGACCCCATTAACGGTATAAGATTTCGTTTATCTCACTCACTTAATTTATGCTATATTTATGTCATTATACGGTATAATGACATAAATATAGCATAAATTAAGTGAGTGAGATAATCGAAATCATGTGATCGTAATCTATACCTAGCCATCATAGATGACGTCACAGAGTGTCACGTGACCTCATATTGCGGTATACCTGATTTGCTCTCGGCCTAGCCAAAGCCTATGTTATAGTGGGCACACTCTCTAGCTTACTGTGTACTCGCCAATCTGTGAGAGCGCTCAGTGCCGCGCCTCCAACCTTGAGGTCAGTGACCTAGGGCAGGTCAATGACCTCAAGGTTGGAGGTCACCATCACGTTAACAATATAAATATGCGTAAACATCAGTATTGCCTTATAATTAAGTATCGTTTAAGTATATACATGCTTGGAAAATATAAATTACGTAATTTACGCTACATTGAACAATTGCTATATTGTATTATTGTGCTGTATACTATATATTGGTATATTGTAGAGCACAAATGTTATTATTTTGTAATGACATAAGTAATTCTGCTGAACATCTGAACTATTATGCTATGTAGTATAATCACTGCACAATATAGCATAAATTATGTTGCTACATTGAGCCAGCGTGATTTATTAAATTTTTTTTTTATATTATTAATTATTTTTTTTTTTGTATTTTTACTGTATACATAAACATGTGATCTAAGCAGTTATATATGTACTGACTTTTTAAATCATGCATAACATCGCCTTTTAAAAACAACAACTTTAGATAACAATGCTTTATATAATAAAAATAAAAGATAATATGTACAATAATAGTGCCATTTTTGGCTGAAAGATAAAATAGTTTTTTTTTTTTTTTTTTTTTTTTTTTTTAATACAAATTTCCAACACCCATGCGTATTCCCAGTATAGCTTCATTTGAGTATAGACGCTGCATATTTGTTTGTTTTCTTGTCAAATTTTACTGCAACTTATTGCTCTGAAATAACAAAAGATATAAAGAAATTTTTAGGGCTAAATTATTTTATAATATTATAAAGTAAATTGTGACCGTATACCAATAGAGGTTACCAGTGGGGCGTGCTAACCAATCACAGGCCGCGGTGGTGAACGATGCGCTTCCAGTCATATACCATTAATAATACCATTGTAATAACTTTTTTTTTTTTTTTTTTTTTTTTTTTTTTTTTTTTTTGAGAAATTGATGCCTTGCTCTCACGATGCCATCAGACATGTTTAAACAATATCATAATACATATAACACATTTTAACGTGTTTTGCGCTTTGAGTCAATAGAAAATATTGATAAAATATTTTTTCCGTTAACACCCATTGTCAAAGTAAGATACATCTAAGCAAGCACCCATGCCAAGAAAACAAAATGTAAACAAACAATTAACTTTGTTAAAAGAATGTGGTTTATAAAATTAAAAGTATTTATAATAATTATAATTATTATACAAATGTAAACATAGGGTAATTTTACGATCTAGTTATCATTAAAATTCTTCTCTAAAATTATACGACGAGTAGCCTAAGGAGAAATTTCACTTCATTCATTCAGTTGTACATCAATCTCTTATTATAGAAACAAAATATTGCGTAATTTACGTCACTTTTATGGCATATATCCAGCATGCAGTGTTGCTATTTTATAACTACAAATAATTATTATTCTGTACAGCATATTTTGTTATGTTGTATTGCCTTATCAACGTAAAAAAATCTATACAAATGAAATGGAAATTTACATGTGGATTTTTGTAGTCAATTAAAGAAATAAAATGAAGAAATTTGAATTGTGGTCACGTGATTACAAAAACAAAAAAAAAAAAAAAATTGCATTACAAACACACTTTTCAAAAGCATATTATATTATATAGGATAGTCGCATTTATATAAATATCGTCGCCATATGTGATCACTAACTACCTATGGCCGGTATGAGAAAATGATACATTTTGCCAGTTTAAAAATACTAAGCAATATTTTTGAAAACATTGATGTTGTTAATATAGGTTTATTATGTTTTCACGTGTGTAAGAAAAATAAAAATAACAACTAAATTACCCGATTAGCCAAAGTATTCATCGGTTTAGTGATTTAGAGAAGGTGCCATTCATCCCAATTAATCACTGTCCGTTCTTCTTCTTCTTTTTGACCCCTCATACGACGTAACAATTATGCTATATATCTCATTTTTAGCACAATTTATTCAATATAGCATAATTTATGCTATACTGCATAATTAACTATGTTACATATAGCATAAATAATACGTTGCACAGCATAATTATTTATGCTGTTCTAATGTAGCATAATTTATGCTGTATTGACATAAATGCAGCATAATTTAAGCAATTTATTCTTTCCATGCTGCATAATAACTATGTTACAAAGCACAATAATATTATGTAGCATAAATATTTATGTTAATCTATCATCATTTATGCTACAATAACATGAATGCAACATAAATTACGCACTTTATTCATTCCGTGTCTGGTACCTGCAGAAGGGGGGGGGGGGGAAGCTTAGTGTCCCCCAAACCTTCAGTTGGAAATAGCCCCTCCTTACCAAATAACGCGCGATGACAAGTTATTTCAACCCATTTTCTCGTATTCTAATTAAGTTATAGAAATAAAATTTAAACCATATTAACTTCAATATTATATTGATCACCTGTACAATTTTGATGTTTATCTGGGGAAAATTGTGCGAGAAATAAGGAGAGTGTCCGGTCGTAGAAATCTCTGACTTTGTTTTGGCCTGCAGGGTGTTCGTATGATGCCCATAAAGGCCCAATCTGACCCTGCTTACTTGCATGAGAATGAGGAAGTTTCCATAAAGTTATAAGACCATGTTTTGAGCACATTTTTAGAAAGAGTATAAATAGTAGATTTCATTTCAGCAATAATTTCCCTTCTAAAAAGTGCCTACCACGCCCCCCTAGAAGACCCTTGCGTTCTTCTTCTGCAAATTTTAACGCGCGAATTTCAAAATCAACGTTAATTTTGAACAGATTTTGAATTTCGCGCTTTAAAATTTGCAGAAGACAAACGCAAGGGTTTTCTAGGGGGGTGGTAGGCACTTTTTAAAAGGGAATTAATCGCTGAAATGTAATTAATAAAGGTAAATATTGACTTCTATGGAATCTACTATTTATATACTATTTCTCAAAATGTTAAAACAGGGTCTTAACTTTATGGAAACTTCCTCATTACATGGGTATAAATCAGAGAGATATAGTAAAGTAAGATTTTTATTGCGATGATATAAGTGGAGCTATTTATATTTGCAGAGTGCCTCACCCAAGACGTTATATAAAAATGATAACACGAGCGCCGCTTATCTTAAATATTTTTTACCTTACACATGTAATAAGCAGGCTAACAGAGAGCTTATACCACTGGAGCGAGCGGTAACCAATCACAGGTAGCGCGGGAAATGTCAAATCTGTTTTCAATGTGCACACGGAAACAACTAAATATCGTAATTTATGCTTTACATTGAACACTTGCTATATTGTAGAAGAAAAATGTTGTTATTTTGTTATATCGTAATTATGCTGGATATATTTCACTATATTTCATTACTCAATATGGCATAAATAATATTGTTATATAAATGTTTCTGTATTTAGCTAGCATAATTATTATTACGTATTTATTTTTGCCTGTGCTGGTTTAAAAATAATAATAATAATAATAAAAGTTGATATTCCATGAAATCAAATGCACTGCACAAGCAATAATGTAAGTAAAACCGAGTGACAACTCTACGAATTTTGCAGTGCGCAGTAATACTAAGAATTGCAGTTCATAAAAATATTTTGTTTGTACTTACACGGAGTTTTGTCATACATTTTTTGTACTTACAATGACATTTAAAATTAGAATTCATTGTATGAAATAAAATTTAATTTCTTATTTTGCACTTATCTCTCACATGCAATTTTTTTTTTCTTATTTCAGTAAAACTGTTGTATTATACTGAATTGTATTATAAATTATTTAAATTTCTGTGTTCAATACAAGAAATTTGAATATTGCAAGTGGTCAATTAGACTCCACCACCAGTAGACAAGCGCGGTGACCTGCAGCAGCTGTCAGTGAAACAATCAAAGTTAAATAAAATTTGTCAGGGCCCCAGAGTGAGCCCATACGCGGCTATGTATTTTATTGTTTTTAATAGTAATATAAATATGAATGTAAAAGTAGCACCAAATTTCCTTTTAGTATGAAAGTGTTTTGAATTTTTCTGTCTGTTAAATAACCTTGACGAATACGATGTATAGGGTGTATGCATTCATGTTAAAGTCGACGCCATGTTGGATAACTCAATAACATGGGTGACATAGGAAAATAACTCATTTTGCCAGCTTAAAAACACTATATGCAATATTTTTGAGAGCATTGATGTTGTAAATATGTTGAATTAGTATCTCAAGTATGTGAAAAAAATAACAATAACAAAAAATTAACCGATTTCCTAAAGAAAATTGGCTTAAATGAAGTTTGTACTATGCGCTAAGCAATGTTATTCACTACTCCAGTATGGCCTCCAAGCGCATTAAATATGACGTCATCCGCATAAAGGGTGTATGCAGATGTATACGATTGAAGGAAAGAGAGAAATAAAGACATTTTGAATTTTGATCCATGTATCATTTTTGCAAAGTAAATAATACAGCACTAAAATTGAGCCTTGTTATAAAAATCAATTTTGTTGTTGTATCTATATATCAGTCAGATAGAGCGAGACATTAAAGGGAGATACACGTACGGATTTACCTCGCGTCTGTATCGATATATTGAGCAAATATAGGCAGACTGCGTGGTTATCTGTCAATCACTCGCGCGCTCTAGAGGGACGATACACTCGCAGAAATATGCCTCGAAAAGTTAGCACACACTGCTGCATTGTGTGATGTTTTAAATATTGGAGGTGGATTCTTGCTAGCGATAAAAATTTAAAATAATAATAGCTCGTTCTGTAAACTACACACAAATATTGAGCCAGCTTCGAAAATGTTTCTTTGTTAAAAACATCTGATTGTGACGTCGTTGCCTGTTTACTACGTTTATACATAATATGGTCGATCATTGTTATTTCTTCTTTTAGAACTTTGAACTTGATAAGAGCTCGTTCTGCAAAGTCAGACTTCCGGCGCAACTTTTGTGTCGATATGTTCCTTTGTTATAACAGCTGATTATGACTTCGTTACCTGTTTACTACGTTTATACATATGGTCGATCATTGTTATTTCTTCGTTTAGAACTTTGAACTTGATAAGAATGAAAGAAACTCCACACAATAAAGTTCCATGCTCTTCATGTGACTCCATTTTTGTCAATTTTGTTAGCTCAAAAAACAAGATCAACCAATGAATGTGTCGTATTTTGTTGGTCAGCCAATCACTGTTGTTGAGATTCACTTTACTTTACAGAACAAGCTTAGAATGAAAGAAACTTCCCCAAAAAAAGTTCCAGTCTCAATATGCGACTCACTTTTATTGGCTCAAAAAACAAGATTAACCAATGAATGTGTCTTATTTTGTTGGTCAGCCAATCACTGTTATTGAGATTCACTTTACTTTACAGAACAAGCTCTAATCAAGTTTCAGTAAGTCAAAGTGAGTTCACTTTGCCTTGGCTTAAAACATGTAAAAGTATGCCTAGCATTCCTCTTCATTTTAATTATTCTGGAATCGGTGCAGACGTTCTCTCAAAAAAAAAAAAAAAAAAAAAAAAAAAATTAATTATAAATAAAAAAAAAAATAATAATAATAATAATAAAAACGAAAAAAAGGAAAACTTGTTTCTCCTCATAAGCGTAATGTTAGCGGAGCACACAAGAAACAGAGGTATATATTGTAAAACTGTAACAACTAAACTTTTCAACGTAATATTTTTAAAGTGTAGCTCCGTGCAAAATAAACGTCGTATCTGTTATAGTGACTGACTGACTGACTTATATAACCATTGGGGGGGGGGGGGCATAAAGAAATGGCTTTGCAATGTATGAATAAATATAAGATCACGTGTGAGAGAGAGAGAGAGAGAGAGAGAGAGAGAGAGAAGAGAGACCGGATATCACACTAAAATCTCTCACATTCACGCGTACATACACGTACAAAATTAAGTACGTAATAATAATTATGCTAAATTTATTATTAAAAATTTATACTTGTTTTGAAAAATAATATTTATAAAAATTATATTTAATAATCTTATATTTGACTTTAAAAATTAAATAAAAACCATTATTTCTTTAAACTATTCACATACTTATATTCACATTATGTCTACTAGTTCCACAAACAGCTCTATATTCTTCCATTTTCAATAAAGGTGAGTTTTTTATTATTATCAGGTAAGATATCAACTTTTTTGAAAATGGAAGAAGTAGTTTTTGGAACTACCCTCGAGATTTCACGAATGTTCGATTGTTCTTAAATAATCGTTAAACTATGAAGTATGAACTGCCATTTGAAATGGACGATATGCGATATGTGTGGGCGATAATGCAAACTTAGGTTCTCCTGACTATAATATTTGTCTCTGAAGATATAGGTAAACACTACAGGCTTTGTAATTTAGACTTGAAGCTTATGTGCGCACATCATAATATATTAATATTTTGTTAGTATTGAAACTTGATCGGAGTGAGCAGACGTGCTTTGAGATTAGGTTGCTCGTATTTCGTAATAACTTAATTACGATGTGCACCAAGTGTTCGCCAATATCTAATTAATAACAATTTATACAATTTTTAAAGTAACTTACGTGTTGTTGTTTTCATGGTTCATTATTATTAATGTGCTTTGTGTTGTGCTTTTAGTTTTTGTATTTCATTATATTCACGTATATGGCTAGTTTTTTTTTTTTTTGGGGGGGGGGGGGGGGAAGAAAATGATTCCACGTACAGTATAATAGTTTTTTTTTTCTAAAAGGAAAAAAAATGTAAGTAAGTACAACTTCTTAAAATAACGCACTAGAGGCAAAATTTTACTTGGATTTATAAATAATAATTACTTAACTCATAATTATATTCTATTGTTGTCGAATATTACTGTGCATTGTTGTTGATTGTTGTAATATATTTTTATTTACGTCATGATTCATGATGATGTGATGGCAAAAAAAAAAAAAAAAAAAAAAAAAGAAAGGAAAGGAAAGGAAAGGAAAGGAAAGGAAAGGAAAGGAAAGGAAAGGAAAGGAAAGGAAAGGAAAGGAAAGGAAAGGAAAGGAAAGGAAAGGAAAGGAAAGGAAAGGAAAGGAAAGGAAAGGAAAGGAAAGGAAAGGAAAGGAAAGGAAAGGAAAGGAAAGGAAAGGAAAGGAAAGGAAAGGAAAGGAAAGGAAAGGAAAGGAAAGGAAAGGAAAGGAAAGGAAAGGAAAGGAAAGGAAAGGAAAGGAAAGGAAAGGAAAGGAAAGGAAAGGAAAGGAAAGGAAAGGAAAGGAAAGGAAAGGAAAGGAAAGGAAAGGAAAGGAAAGGAAAGGAAAGGAAAGGAAAGGAAAGGAAAGGAAAGGAAAGGAAAGGAAAGGAAAGGAAAGGAAAGGAAAGGAAAGGAAAGGAAAGGAAAGGAAAGGAAAGGAAAGGAAAGGAAAATAGTTGCACATAGTAATAATAAAAATAAAAAAAGATTTTTCAATCTTTTACTTAGTTGAAATTATAATATAATATTTACTACTTTATTTTATTCTCCTCATTCATTCTCATTTCATTCTCCTCAAATGTGACAATGGGCGATACTTTAGGCATGCCCGATTTAAATTGACTGAGGTTTTTTGAGTCGAGTATAATGTTTGTTCGTGAAATTTTAACAGTTAAATCCATATGATACTACCTTTTATTAAAGAAAAGAAAAACGTTTGTTTACTTTAAAATTGAATTCGTCATTTATTTATTGCCTTATCATCACAAGATTCACAAGGTTAAGACAAAGTCTCTTTTAACGCGTTGACTCGAAAATTTGCACATTTAGAATTTAAATGTTCCCACTTTAATTTGATTTATTTATAAATATTAATTTTGCTAGAACCAGAAATAAACTTTTATAAAATATATGTTTTCATTTTTTTGAATTATTTTGCCAAGTTTCATTGTTTTTGATGGATGTTAATTATTAATTAAGTCATCAATTAAATTTTAAACCCGTTATTTTTAAATAAATAAATTCTTTAGTCATTTCTTTCGTCCTACGTTATCATCAATGCATTAGCTTAGTTTTTAGTTTTTGTTTTTCCCCTAAATCAAACCAAAAATATATTTTTTTTCTTATATAAAGATCAAAATGTATCGGCAGATTTTTGTCAATAAAACTATAAAAATTATTTGTTTCCAGAGAGAGAGAGAGAGGACTATGTAGAAAACTATATGAATGTGTATTAAAAGCTTGTAATTGCATGTATAAAAATGAATCCAACAATATTATAAAACCAATAAATTATAGTAAAAAAGAAAAATAATTATAATCAAAATGCAGGTGGAATGGAAAATATGAATGATGTGATGTTTTTAATCATTGGCCATTGTCTGATTTTGTCTTCAACAAAATATTGTTAAATTTTAGAATTATTAAGCTTGCGAAATACTGCAGTTAAATGCAGCAGAAAGGAAAATGTAAGCAACAACAACAACAACAACAACAACAACAACAACAACAACAACAACAACAACGAAACGAAACGAAACGAAACGAAACGAAACGAAAAGTTAAGAAAAAAAAAATTTTATCGTTGCAATTTTGTATACGTTGTTCGTATGCGTTCTCTCTCTCTCTCTCTCTCTCTCTCTCGCCCTCCATCTCCCTTTAGTTTTGGACCAAAAGGTATTGTGAACTCATGTATTTTTATATAATATATTATGTATATTATGAAAGAGCCAAAAAAATTGTCCGCCAATTTATATTTAGAAAAAATGAAAGTGCTATTAACTTAATCAATAAATATTGATCGACTAAATTTAAATATTTTTAAAAGTGACTTGTCGTCTGTGTACTAAAGTTAAATTTCTAATCATGCCAAACATTATGTAATCAAGTAAATGGTGCTGCGAGCATAATATTATGCATCTTTATGTTGACAATTTATTTTGCTTCCATCTCAGTTAGGTTCAATCATATATTGGATCGAATTAAGCTTGTATAATAACAATTGATATTTTTACTATTATTTTATCGTTCTTAGTCTCATAATATACAATATCCAACCAATAAGGTAAATGCCTTATCGCTTGGGTTTCTCTTAAAATACACGCATTATTTCATTTGAAACAAATATATATATATTTTCTGTCAATACACATAAGACTTATCTCAAACAAAAACAAAAATGAGACAATGAAGGAACAAATATAATAATATAATAATAATATATATATATATATATGGAGTTCTGATCTACACTATGTGTAGTGAAGGAAAACTATATCATTTGAAGTTTACACACATATATATATATATATATATATATATATATATATATATATATATATATATATATATATTATATATATATAATATATTAATAATAAAAATAAATGCAATATTTAATTGGTGCAATTATAATACTTGATATAATGCGTTTTTTTTTCTTTCTTTAATAAATCACTATAAATGAAACTAAAATATAAACATACACAACACATACATACATACAACATACACGTATAATATACTTTATTATTAATATTATTATATTATATTTATAAAAAAAAAAGTGACTTAAATAGTTTTTTTTCCTTCTTTTAGATGCAAATAAACTTATAAGTTATTTAAACGTATAGCGCAGTTAAATAAACTTTATTTATTCGTTCGTTCTTTCTTTCGTTCGTTTTGTTCAATTATTCGTTCGTTCGTTCATTCATTCATTCGTTCATTCATTCGTTCATTCGTTCATTCGTTCATTCATTCATTCATTCATTCATTCATTCATTCATTCATTCATTCATTCATTCATTCATTCATTCATTCATTCATTCATTCATTCATTCATTCATTCATTCATTCATTCATTCATTCATTCATTCATTCATTCATTCATTCATTCATTCATATATTTTTTGTTTTGATAACTTGTGCTATTTATATGATCGAAATTTTAATTTTTATTTTTATCATGAAAACAAGTTTGTTATCGAGGAAAATATTTTTAATTAAAAAAGAAATGCTAAAGTGAACGACATAATGTTATATATTAGAAAATATTTCTGTTAGATAATAATAAATTTAATGTACCGTTGAGCAAGTTTATAGTGTGGTACGTGGGCTGGATATTTGTTGACCGTGTCTCTCTCTCTCTCTCTAACATGGTTCCTCCACACCGAGGTGGCGTGACTTCTAGTTGGGAACCAGTGACGTCACACAAAATATCTGCGAACATTTTTTAAATATTATTTTCTTTTCTCTCCTATTTTGATAATTGAATTTCTACCGTGCGTATATTTGAAATTTGCCAATGTAAGAAGAAAATCACGCAACAATGTCACGCACCATGTCAATAATAATTATTGGCTGTCAGTCTGATTTGTTGTTGTTTATGTTCTTACAATATTTAATTATTTTAATATATGATTTTTTTTGGAAAATATTTGTGTTTCTTAGAATCTTAAAAAAAGAAAAAGAGGTTTGCAAAATAGATAAAAATAAATTGAATTTTCTAATATTTAAATTAAAAATAATAACATAGTTTTCTAACTAAAACAGGCACGCTAATGACTTTTTGCGGGTTATGTAAGTGGGAAAGGTCGATGATTCTCAATTGTTGTCACCTAGATAAATATTAAGTTGAGAGTATTTTTGATGTCACCATTGAGGCCCATCCATACCATGGGTATCACAATTTACAAGTTTCTAGAAATAAGGATACATAATTATATATATATATATATATATATATATATATATATATATATATATATATATATGGTTCAAAGCCTAAGAAATAGGTTTTGTGCGGGTTATAATTATTATTTCTGTATTTATCTGTGCAGTGCTAATGGTTACATTGTTTTCTGTGTTGCAGGATGGACATAAAGACGACAGAGGAACACAGTAGCACGGCGAGCGTGGTCAAGGACACGACAGAGAGTGCAGGTCACCACCTGGCACGAGGACTCGTCAATGGTGTGCACGAGCTGCTGGAGGAAAACATGACCCCACCCTCGGTCAATGGTCACCACTCTGAGCACAAGAGAGATACTCACCATGTAAGTCAGAGGAACTTGAACTTTGACCTCATGTGGGGGGGGGGGAGGAGTCAGAGGACATGAACTCATGTAGGGGGTGTGCACCTAGGCAAAAATAACAATAAAAAGAGAAATTATTTTGAGAGTTTGTAATTTAACGCCTATTTTACACGGGAAGTTTTAATGAAAGGGTTTAGCTTTCGTGTTACACCGTGTTATATAAGCAGTAAACTGACATTGAAAAGGAATTCGGCTCGACCGGGACGAGCGAATTCCTTTTCAATGTCAGTTTACTGCTTATATAACACGGTGTAACACGAAAGCTAAACCCTTTCAGAAATTATTTTGTTGTACATTTTTCCTCCCTAAATATCTTAAGATTATTTTACTTTTAATCACTTTAAAAGGATTTTAATACAGTGTGTGCATAGAAAAGTGTGGGAATATGCTTTCGACGCCATACTGGAGCAATGAATAACATTGTTCACCATGGCACAAACGTTGTTTTGGCCATTTTCTTTAAGAAATCGGGTAAATTTGTTGTTGCAATTTCCCTCGCACTTATACTTGAAATTCATTCCTAATATCTATAAGTTAAAATATCATGACCTGTGACAGTCAGATATAAAGAGGAAAATAATTATTTGAATTTAACTTCGATCCTCATGGGAGCACGGAGAGAATTACGGAATTACCCGAGCTGAAATAACAGAAGTGCGAACCAACTCAAGTTTTTAATCGTCAAAACTGAAACTTGAGTGAAACCAACTCAAGTTTCAGTTACGAT
The DNA here is from genome assembly GCA_949318235.1 of Ecdyonurus torrentis. Lineage (NCBI taxonomy): Eukaryota > Metazoa > Arthropoda > Insecta > Ephemeroptera > Heptageniidae > Ecdyonurus > Ecdyonurus torrentis. The sequence continues at coordinate 48,294,993 of OX439131.1, read as the reverse complement.
ACTTCACAAACGTGAGTTTGTTTGCACTTCTGTTATTTCAACTCGGGTAATTCTCTCCGTGAGTAAATTTTAATATTTTCATTCATTATCTTAAAGAAATAGACCAGAAGAAAACATTATAGCATTTATATCACAAAACACTTTGATTGGGCTTACATAAATAACATATTATAGTTTGTCTCAAAACCCAACTGTAGCGCCGCAGCAATTAATGATCAGAAATTTTTAAATTATGCAACTTTCACAATATTTTCATTCTAATTTTTGCATGTTTCTGACGTCATAAACAGAAATATTCAGTCAAATTGAATACTTAACAGTTTTTTCACACACTCTTGTGGAAACATGACATTTACATTGTAGTAAAAATTGTCATCAGTTTTGTAGATCACAATTTTGTGTTTGATCATTAAAAATAAAATATTGTTTCATGTGGTCTAAGCCTTTAATGTTTCTCTAATGCTAGATTGTTTGTTTTTGTTGCAGGCTAACCCCCAGCCCGCAATAATCCACGTGAAACCCGCACAGTTAGCCGACATTTATCTTGATGGTAAGTCAAAATACCTGCATGCCTATATCGCTCTCTCAACAGTATGAGGTGTATGCGCATGACGTCATATCTAATGCGCTTGGACGCCATACTGGAGTAATGAATAACATATATTGCTCAGTATAGGAGAAACTTCATTCTTTGGCTATTTTCTTTGGGAAATTGGTTAAGTTTTTGTTATTATTATTTTTCTCACGAGTCAAGAAACTGACTATATGCTTTGCAGAAAAGCCTTGTGTATAACAAATGGTAAACTGTCTCAGGTCCGGACCAGGTGATTCCCTCAGATCGCCACTTCGCCTGCGAGCCCGAGGGTGCAGTACGTGTGCGGTCCACTGCTGAAGGCGTGTCTGCAGTGAAGCCGATCTCCGTGGTGACCATGCTGAACAACACAGTGAGCAAGTTCCCTAACAGAGCTGCGCTCAGAGAGAAGAACAAGGAGGGTACCTGGGTTACTACCACCTTCAAGGAGTATCAGGAGCAAGTACACCTCGTGGCCAAGGCCTTCATCAAACTAGGCCTGCAGAGGTTCCATGCCGTGTGTATCTTAGGCTTTAACTCACCAGAGTGGTTCGTCGCAGATCTAGCGGCCATCCATGCGGGGTAAGTCCTTGTACACAAGGGGTCCCTAGGAAATACCAAGTACTCTCATCGGAACACTTTAAAAATTAACTCAAAACACATGCGGTAATGCAGTTAAATGGCAATCGTGATTTGATTTGTGACCTCTCAACAATGAGGGGAGGGGGTCTTATTGAGTACACCTGATTTTGATAATGATTTTACTATTCAAAATTTGGCGATTAATTTCCAATGTCATTCTTCTGAGAAAATACACGGAAAACATAAATTATACAAATTGTTAAGATTCAGTATACAGTCCTATAACTGAATTGAAAAATGTTTTTGATCAGTATAACTCGTTAGTAGAAACGTAATTTCTTCACCGGTAAACAGTTAGCTCTTGACATCTTGTATAATATTATAATATATTTAAGCATTTTTTTTTCTAAAAAAAAATATCTGAATAGCAGAGATGTAAGTCCGCGAATATTCGCGGAAATCTTAAATTTGTGAATTTTACATCTCCTGCTGAATAGTAACTGCGTATAGTTACTTTGCTCTTTGCACGTGCTGGATTTAAAAGGTAAAATATTTATATAATCACAATCGTGTGTACTTGGTATCTTCTAGGGACTTTAGGCGACACCAGCAATCGCAACCGCCTCCAAGTTTTGTGGTTCCTCAACGGCTGTTCTTAAAGCAATGCTGTCCGATTGCATTAAACCATTGCGATAGATCATGAGATATGTGACTATTACACACACACATACATATACAGTATTATGTCACTTAACCCTTCAGTACTGACGAACTGAGGAGAAAACTTGTAAAGTAGGCACCCCGCGCTACTAGACCTCCATGACTTCCTAATGTTTCAGTTTTTTTTAACCCCAGGCTAGAAAAGGGCTGAGGGAAATAATATGTGTACTGTATCATGTATTTTAATTTTTTTTTATTACATAATTATCATTATTTTTTTATGAAGCGAGTATTCTTTTAGTTTGGTTCAGTTCTCAGAAGCCGTTCTTAAGAACCGATTCTTACCGGTTTCGGTTCCCGTCCCTGGTCACAATGCACTTATAGGTAGTGTGCCAATGAAATTATATTACTTAATTTGGTGTTATTATTTTTTGCAGAGGTTTCGCGGCCGGTATCTACACGACGAACACCGCCGAGGCGTGCCACTACTGCGCCGAGAACAGCCGAGCAAACATTATCGTAGTGGAGGACGAGAAACAGCTAGACAAAATCCTCAAAGTCAAGTCAAGGTTACCACATCTCAAGGCCATCGTCCAGTACAAGGGCAAACCAACTGCGGAGGGCGTGCTCAGCGTAAGTGTATGAACTGACGTGGCGAAACTTTGTTTCCACGCGAGGGACTTCATGGTCTAGTGGTTCACGCGTCCGACTTGCATGTAAGAGGCCGCGGGTTCGATCCAAGCCACCGTCCAGGTTTTTACGACAGCCTGGCGATGTCAAGGAGCTAGCTTGGAGACTAGGGAGGCAAGGTCAACCTTGCCATCATGACTGAGAGTTTCCACGGTTTCCTCAGTCTGCTATGGCAAATGCCGGGATGTTCATGTTTGCTTGGCCGCGGTGGATGACCCGTTTTGGACGAACCCACAAAAACACATAAACTCAGTGGTTCTGAAGATTCGGGGTGTAGAAATGTAGCTGGAAAACTGCCAGTGCCTCTTTGAGGTTTAGTCAAAACAAAAAATAAATAAAGTTAGGATTATGTTAAAAGGCTCATTTCTCTGAAATAATTATAATAAAATGAGTTCCCACTTATTTGACGTTATTTACTTTGGCTTCCTGCGTATAGCATAGCGCTTACAAATAGCTAGATCTGATTTTGATCACAGTGTTTGTAGTTATCTCGAAACGCCGCCTGCAAACATAGGCAACCCTTTCTGACGCTTTGTTACGCAGCAAGCCTAAATAAGTGCTGGCAACTGAATAATACTAGTGGTGCCATCGCAAAATTAGTATTATTATTTGGAGGAGGGGGTGCTTTCTCATTAATCATCATATCGGCGTAAGGAAAAAAAAAACGTCCAACTTGTAACCAAATCATAACACGTTATCATTTTGTTGCATATTCTATATAGAAAACGTCAATTAAATAAATTATAAATAAATCAATTTGATTTTTCATACGTACTGTAGTGTAGCGATTTGGTTGTTGTTTTTTTACTACATATATTTTTTCTTGTTATTATTATTTTTTTGCTATTATATGTAATATATTATAGTGAAAAGATATAAATAAAATAAATTGCAATTACTATGCTCCTTAAATTCATTTCTAAAGTCAATTTCAATTCAGATAAAATAATGAAGTAAGTTTTTGTACTGATTGAATACACGATACTTGTATCGTAAAACAATGCTTTCCTACTTGTATGGTAACAATGCTTTCTTACTTGCGACGACGTAGCATCAATCAGAGGCGCGGGACCTCGAATTTTTAATATTACGCTTAGAGGAGATTTTTTTTTTAATTTTATTTGTGAGAAAACTACTGCACCGATTTCGGGACAATTTAAATGAGGGATACTAGGCATACTTAAATGCTTTTTAAAATAATAAAGATTAAAATTAAATAAATAATCGGGGATAACGAGCCTTAATTGCTTCTTATAAAACTATTACATTGCAATGTATATATCGATCTTGTTGCGAAAAAAAGGCATATCTCGTTTTTTGTCAGTGTACGCAAAAGGCCTATCTCGTTCCCGAACGTTATGGAGATGGCGCTCGAGATAGGCCTTTTGCTTACACTGACAAAAAACGAGATAGGCCTTTTGATTCCTCTGCCAAAATACGAGATAGGCCTTTTTTTTCGCAACAAGATCGATATGTCATTTGAATGCGTCGCAAAGTGTGACTTACACTGCACTCTACAATATACACTGCAATATACTTATGTTTTAATTATGTTGTCAGTGGGAGGACGTGCTGAAGCTTGGCAAAGAACAAGACGACAGAGAACTCAAGGAGAGAATCAAGAGGATCGCGGTGAACCAGTGCTGCACGCTCGTATACACAGTACGTATAGTATATATCAACATAATCGTACACCTCTATAGCTATGCTACAAATACTGTAAATATATATATACACGGAAAAAATTACTACTAATTGCAGGTACATGAACCTGTATTTTGCAATAGGTACACTTGAATTTGGAACAGAGGTAGTTATAAAACTACAATACCTCTTAATATAAGTGAGTCACACCTTTATTGTTGCACAGTGCACCTGCATTTTAGGTATTATTGTAGTATAATAATACCTGTGTTCTAGCTTATATGTCTACCTATTACATTGTTAGTATTAATTTTTTTTCCGTGTAGTTTCGGTAATTTCTGCTGCATTATATAATTTATATGTATGATATATAGCATTAATGTTGTTATTTATACGCAGTACCTAGAGTATCAACATAATCGTCATACAGTAGTTCTCATGGATAATAATAAATAGTTTTTATTGCGTTATTGTTATATAATTAATTGTGGATGTATTTCAATAGAGACATAAGGCCAATAGTTGTAGGTTGATAATAAAGGTGACGTGAATATTATATAATTAATGGACGTTTGTTTGCTTTCAGTCCGGCACCACAGGCAACCCCAAGGGAGTGATGTTGTCACATGACAACCTGACCTGGGACGCAGTCGCCATAGGAGCTTACCTGGATATTGTACCTGGCTGGGAGGATATCATTAGCTACCTGCCGCTCAGCCACGTCGCTGCTCAGGTATATACACTATGACCAAAACAAGGTCGTTCCCGCCAAAAGCTATATCCGCGTTGCTAAACCAATCAGAGAGCGTGTTATATACCTACTAGCCAATCATAGTTGACTTTACATTGTTAATTACACTGTATATCCGCTCGAACTAGTATTGGGAGAAATGTAGATACACACATATGCCAAAAACTAGGCCAAAATCTGCACCAATCAGAGAGCGAGTTATAAACCTACTAGCCTACTGACTTAAGATAGTTAATTATAGTGTACCCGCGCGCTCAGGTACAGTACATAATTATACACCCTCATAGTCAGTACATTAAATAGGAAGTTCAGGGGTTACAAGATGGCTTCTTCAATGTTAGATATTGAGATGAACTGTTCATTAACTCACACATGATGACCCAAAGACCTTCCTTAGCCCCATGTTAGCCCCTCCTCAAGCATGCACTCATCCCGTGAGATATGCAACCCGCTACAACATTTTCTATAGTAAAGCCGTAACTATGACGTAAAAGATACGGGAAAAGTTGCATATCTCGCAGGATGATCATGAGTTTGCGGGGCTACGGAAGGGCTTTGGGTCATCATATATGAGTTTATAAACAGTTCTTCTCATTATCTAACATTGAAAAAGCCATCTTATAACCATTGAACTTTCTCTTTAAGGCCACGACGCAGCCGTTAGTCGTTCTTTTTGCAACAAGGACCGCTAGATTTAGTAATGGTCTAACTTTTACGCCAAGCCAATCGGGAGCCAGCGATAGTTGTCGCACGGCTATCGCTCAGGGGACCGATTGACGGCTGCGTCGGACTTTAGTGGCAGTGCGCCTTGTTTGACGCAGCCTGTGATTGACTTGCGCACTGCGCCGGTAACATTCATTAAAATAAATCTTCCTATATAACATGTGTATTTACTGTTTGTTATAGTGAGAATTTGTAATGACATTCAATAAAAATGGTCATATATTTGATTGTGTAATAATCTACATTGTGATGCAAACTTAAATCTGTATATTTGGACTTGCAGGTTGTTGACCTCTTCATCACCATCACCTTTGGCGTGACCGTGCACTTTGCACAGCCTGACGCTCTCAAGGTATGTCTACTAGCTGTATCATATTTTTTGAAGTCGAGTACGTAAGTAAGTAATTAGTAAATGTTTAAAAATTACGACGAGGGGCAATAAAAATCTCCTATACCAATTAAAGCCCTTGTCAACTTACTTTTTTATCATTTAGAATACTAGATTGATAATTGCCATACCTTATTATCCATGAATTAGACACCAACACGTTGATTTTGTATTTATTTTTATGTTAGCGGTTATTTCACGCATCTGACGTCACAATGTACCGATGGGGTCGTGATAGGGGTAAAGAAATTGAGGGAGGGGCTTAAATTTATCACGTGATCAGAGCGTTGTCTGTGATTGGCGGGGGTATATTATGACGTCAGATACGTGAAATAACCGTCAAAAAGAAAATAAATATAAAATCAACGTGTTGGTGTCTAATTCATGGATAATAAGGTATGGTAATTATATCAATCTAGTATTCTAAATGATAAAAAAGTAAGTTGACAAGGAATTTAACCGTTTTCTATATATGTCTCAATCTGGGTTCCGTGTTTTCTAAAATTAATAAACAAATCCAGAGTGTTTAGATATAATTCTTTGAATTGCTATTCTAATGGTTTAAATGTTTTAATTTTGCGCTGGTAATAATTTCCCCATTGGAAATAAAATTTATTTGTAAAAACATAATAAAGTAATGCAGACTTACTACTGTATATTATTACGTATATGCGCAGTTTGCCTAAAACATGGAGATGTCACTTCTCTGTTAAAGTTCTCTATAGTAACGTGCGGCAAATTTACGCGTTGTGTGAATAATACTTTTTAACTGCAATTTTTATTGTGAACTCGTACCCATCGAGAGCTTCTTACCCTGTATGTTTATGAGTGGCAGAGACACTGACTTATTATTTGTATGCTGCTTTTGTCAGGGCACGTTGCTAAAGACACTCTGCGAGGTCCGACCCACCAAGTTCCTGGGGGTTCCCCGAGTATGGGAGAAAATGTACGAGAAGATGATGGACATCAGTCGTGAGACCACTGGCATGAAGAAGACGATCGCCACGTGGGCTAAGAAACAAGGCCTGCAACACAACATGGACAAGATGAACGGGTTAGTTGAAATACGTCAATTACTCATTTTATCTAATAAAGGAGCAAATATTTTGAGTCCAATTCAAAGCAATTTTGATCGCTTCCGTTACAACGTACTGAGCATGATGCGTAAATCCCCTCGCAGTTCTATACTCCTGCCAAACTAAAGTTTTTATGTTAGTCCAATCAAGTGTTTTGTGATATAAATGCTTATGTTTTTCTCTGGTCTATTCCTAGACGTCCCAGCAACACCCTCAGCTACTCCATGGCGAACAGCTTGGTGCTCAGTAAGATCAAGAAGGCGCTTGGCTTTGACCGATGTATCACGTTCGTGTCCGCGGCGGCTCCCATCGCTCTCGACGTCGTCAAGTATTTCCTCAGTCTGGACATCCCCATCATGGAGGTATGTCACCAAACCTATATACTATTTTTGTCCATGTATTATTTATATTTCTCGACATATTACAGTTAACGCAAATGCTTACAAGACGAGTAGAGTAGTTTTTATTTTATGGAAATATCAAAATGATTTTCAAAAAGAACGTCGTCTTTTTTTTACATATAATTTGACCTCTATCTCTACGAGATTTTTTTTTTTTTTTTCTCTTTTGAAATACATATTATGCGTTAATATGAAAACGTAAATGGGCTGTAACGGCCGTAAAAATGACGTTCAATTAAAAATACTTTGCATACGCCTAAAACAAAGCAATATTATCAGTTTGAATGATTTTCTTGGTTTACATTCGAATTTCTCTACTTGTGGTTACTTATTATTGCTGTGCTAGAGAGAAGTAAAAATAATAATAATAAATTTTGAGCCAAGAATAAATAATAAATCCAAACTTTCGTCGATACATCGCGTGCTCTTTATTATTACGACAATTATTCCTGAAACACGCGCGATAAATATAATAATAAAAAAAAAACTCAAATAAATTTGAATAAGTAAATGCTATATCTCGATCGAATATCTAAAATTACGTGAAGTCGTGTTGCAAAAAAGTAACTACAATCACAGTATCACTATACCAAGCATTGTCATGCAATTTTACTAGTGAGAAGTTTCAGTAGTCAACTACTGAAAACTAGTAGAGGTAACTTCTGAACTTTCTGTACTTACTATACTGAACAACTAAAGGACTTTTTTTGTCAAGTGAGTGTACTAAAAAATAGCCGTTGAAAAGCTTGTACACAGTTTTGCAATGCTTTAAGTTTTTTTTTTTTTTTTTTTTTTTTTTCTCACACATTTATACATATTCACATTGGTCGTTTATATTGTTATTGCATTCAGCGAGCAGCGCTCATGTGAAGGCATTTTAGTAAAGAAAGATTAAAATTTAAAGAAAGAAATATATATATAATTTTTTTTTTTTTTTTTTTCATTTTTAAGCACATAATATTATTGGTCCTATTATTTCAACAGAACAAAATAAAATTAATATCAAAGGAACAATATAGTATACATTGGAAAAACGATACCCCAATTATATGGAATGAAACTACTATCCTATTTATAACTAAATTATGATTATTAAGATTTATTTTTAGGATTTTTTTTTTATATAATATTTTTTTATTTAATATTATTATTATTATTTAATGCTAATAGGTGCATTTTTATAGCTTTTTTAAATTTTGATAGAGAGTCCATGTTTTTTATATTAGCAGGTAGATCATTAAATAAATTTATCCCTTTAGTTAAGATTGACATTTTACCAATATTAGTCCTTTTAAAATCAATATGAATATTAACAGCATTAACAGTATTGTGGAATCAACGGCTGTGATGTCACTAAACGTTGATATTCAACAATAAAAACGCGTTAGTGACGTCACAAGCGTTGGGATTAAATAGAAAAATCGTAGATTTGTATAACGGCCAAAGTTTAACGTTTATTCCATTGTAATTCTAACGCTTGTGACGTCATTTATACGCTTTTATCGTTAGATTGTCAACGTTTAGTGACGTCATAATAAACGTTGATTCCACACAATATTTAAAGCATTGCAAAATTGTTTTTTGTGTGTGTACTAATGTTGATGTTGATTTGACTTGCAGGCTTACGGCATGTCCGAGGCTGCTGGAGCTCATACAACCAACATCAACTCCGCCTTCAGACTGGAGAGCGTGGGACGAACCTTACCTGGCATGAAGACCATGCTGTTCGAGCAAGACATCAAGAAGAACGGAGAGGTAAGCCACATATTACACTTCCTATCGTCACATATATCGTACGTAAATATAAATACTTTAAGAGGAAGTTTAGAGGTTACAACATGGCTTCTTCAATGTTAGATAATGAGAAGAACTGTTCATAAACTCACATATGATGACTCAAAGCCCTTCCTTAGCCCCAAGGTAGCCCCTTAAAGGAATAGACCAGAGAAAAACATAAGCATATTAATATCACAAAACACTTAATGGGATTTAAATAAATAACATTAGTTTGTCTCAAAACCCAAGAGTAGCCCCGTAGTAGTGATCAGAATATTCGATTTATGCAATCCGCACAACATTTTCATACTAATTTTTGCATGTTTCTGACGTCATAAACATGAACTTTCACGCAAATTGCATACTTTACAGTTTTTTCACGCTCTCTCGTGGGGCTACATTAACATTCTGGTAAAAATTTTCATCAGTTTTGAAGATCCCATATCGTGTTTATTCATTAAAAAGCACTTGTTGTTTTATGTGGTCTATGGCTTTAAACTTGCGCTCATCCTGCGAGATATGCAACCCGCTACAACATTTTCTATATAGGGTGGTTTCATTCATGTTAAAGTCAACGTCATAAATGAGTACTAAATAACATTGGCTGGTATTTTTGGCACATTTTGCAGTTTAAAAATACTTTTAAATTTTTTAAGAGCATTTATGCTGTCGCAGCTTGCTACTCCACGCGCGCAAAAACACTTTTCCAAAATACTTTCAGTTTATCGTAGCCAGTACCTTAGTATAAAGTCAATTGCAAGTTAATTTTTTATTGCTAGTGCTACAGTCATGAAAATTTCAAATTAAAACATTGAGTTGAGTAATGACGATGTTATGTGTGTGTGTGTTAGATTTGCATGGCCGGCCGGCAAGTGTTCATGGGATACCTCAACAACGACGAGAAGACTCGCGAGGCGATGGACGCTGATGGCTGGTTGCACTCTGGAGATATCGGACGTGTTGATGACAACGGCTTCCTCTACATCACAGGCAGAATCAAGGTATATATTATACGACAAATCATCGGCTTTATTAAAGAAAAAAAAAAAGAGGGGAGGGGACAATTTTTTTTTTTTTTTTTTTTTTTTTTTTTTTTTTTTTTTTTTTTTTTTAAAGGGCGAGGTTTAAGCCTGACAAAATGTCTGACCCACTCTTAAGGACCGCGCAGCCGTCTTATTTAATATTAACTAAAAAAAAAAGTATAAAAAAAGTAAATAAATTGCAGAGATTCTAACGTAGCCGTCACAAACCTTTTTATTTCCTCACAAAACTTACGAAAAAGCAATAAATATCAGCTTGGACCACGACTTAATTGCCGCTTTTCTCTGTGTTTGTGATGCAGATTAGTTTCTTTTTATTTATTTTTATGCGTGTAGTGAGACAAAATAGATACGAGTTCACATAAAAACGAAATATCGGGCATCTATAACTGATTCCGATTATGTGTAGTAACAAATGGGACTTAACAAACATCGTTGTATTAAAAAAGCAATTAGAAATGATAGTCAACATATATCGACATACATAATATAGATATATACGTAATTTTACAAAGATAATTGCGTTTATTTAATTTTATGTTTTATGATTACTTGTCTGACAATGAGTCGTTCATAAACTCCTCAAATGAGTAATACGTACTTATAATTAAAACACTGTCAAGCTTCTTTTACAACAAAAATGTGACGTGTCTGTTCTCTCAGGAGCTGCTGATCACCGCTGGAGGAGAGAACGTGGCGCCGGTCCCCATTGAGGACGCGGTAAAGGCTGAGTTACCCATCGTGAGCAACGCCATGCTCATCGGAGACAGGAGGAAGTTCTTGTCCATCCTCATTGCACTCAAGGTACATACTTCTTTCTCTACCGTCAGTTTATGATACATTTCACTTCTCGTGCTGGTCTTTATTTAAAGGCGTACAACACCTTGAACAAAAAAGTTATGTAATATCCTAACAAACCTGAAAATCAACGTTGATTTGGCTAAAGTAATTGACTTCTAATTTATTTTCCATTCATAAAATGCTGCTGGCAGTCACTGACGTCACAGCTCGCCCGGTTTACGCGCGCGTGCACAAGGCGAGCTGTGATGTCAGTGACCACCAGTGGCATTTTGTGACTGGAAAATAAATTAGAAATCAATGACTTCGGCCAAATCAGGTATAAGAAGTGTGAACTATAGCTGTGAACATAGGTATAAGAACTGTGAACTAGCTGTGAACATAGGTATAAGAAGTGTGAACTATAGCTGTGAACACTTGTGCTTATTATGTTTAGACTGAGACTGATATGGAGAGCGGCGAGCCCCTGGACAAGCTGACTGCTGGAGCCCTTGCGTGGTGTCAAGAAGTGGGCAGCAAGTCCACCACGGTGTCCGAGATCATGAAGGGACCAGACGAGAAAGTCATGAAGGCGATCGAGGCAGGCATCATCAAGGCCAACAAACTGGCAGAGTCCAACGCCAAGAGAATCCAGAAGTTCAAACTGCTGCCCAAGGACTTCTCCATCCCAGGAGGAGAGTTAGGTAAGCAAAAAGCGGTGAAATCAACTACTGCGAGATTGAACTAGAATAACTTAATTGTAAAGAAAGAAAAATCTATTTTACCCATTGATGCATTATAGGATAAGGTTCTAATGTGATTAAATTATGATTTTTTTTAAGTTTTAGTCCCATAAGAGCCCATGTTAATTTCAATATTTATTTTCTCTCTTATCTGATGGTCACGGGTTCTGTAAATTTTGTCATAGTTAGCTGTTACTGTTAACTTTTAAATGATCATAAAGTTTGCAAGTTTTCTTGTTATATTTTGAGATACAAGGCATCTACTATAAGTATTATGTTGGATAGCATAATTATTTATGTTGTTCTTAGCTGATCCTCTAAGCTATAATGATAAATATACTGTAGTAGCATAAATTACGTGCTTTATTATTTGTATGTAGAAAAGATATTGCATTATAAATGTTTAAATAAGGAAGAGTTGACACGCTGTTACGTGATATTATAATAATTAATAAATAATAAATATTTTAACATATAAATAAAAAAAAAAAAAAAAGATAAATCAACCGCAACCCACGTACACTCGCCTCCCGAATAAATCTGACCGCAGCGTTCATATCGCCAAATGTTAAATATATGGGGAAACTATAGACCCCTTTCATATCCTTGCGCTTTGTCGCCATGTTTGTGGTGCTTAATGTATTGTCCAGCATAGGGGAAACATCATTTCTCCTATAATTTTTCACGTAAAAAGAGTTTATTTCAACTGAACGAATTTTTCTCATATATTACGACCTTATTAGGAGCTAGAAATAAGTCTTTGATTGAGGTTTGAAGCTTCTTTGCATGGCTATTGAAAAAAATAAAAATGACGTTTTTTCCTATGCTGGCCTATGTATTCATAACCAGCAAATGAGTGCAACCGGACTATAACGCAACCGGTCAGATTTATTCGGGAGGAGTGTACATAAATAAAACGTTATCAAAATGCTAGCTCAATGCAGCAAAAACATAATTTATGCTATATTTGTATAGCTATTATACGCATAATATAATAGTTAACATGTTTAGCATAATTATCTATGTTACTAAAAACTATAATTATATATTTATATAAAAACTATGCTATAGCATATTCCACTGTTTTTTGCAATATTATTCACATATTATTATTATATTTTTATTGTATTGTTTTTATACAAATATGCAGCATAAGGCACGTTTTTTTTTTTTGTACGTGTAATGTAGCTGTCACAACAAAATTCTACGTAAAATATACTTAATATTTAGTTGTAATAAGAAAAATACATTTCTTTTTGCAGAGAATTATAGAATTATATATTAAGTAATTGATTTTAAAAGCTGTCTAATACAGCATTCATAATTATATACGTTTTTTGTATTGTTTATATGTGATACACTTCTTTACTTACTTACTTACTTACTTACTTACTTACTTACTTACTTACTTACTTACTTACTTACTTACTTACTTACTTACTTACTTACTTACTTACTCACTCACTCACTTACTCACTTACTTACTTACTTACTTACTTACTTACTTATACTCACTTACTTACTCACTTACTCACTTACTTACTTACTTACTTACTTACTTACTTACTTACTTACTTACTCACTAACTATATGAACATATTTCCCAATTAAAATTTATTTTACATAATCACTATATCTCCTATATTAAATCTATGATTTTTTCTCATCGTAATATCCCCGCCGTATATATAATATAATTAATATGATTGTATTATGTTTCAGGCCCCACGATGAAGGTGAAGAGAAACGTGGTTGGAGAAATGTACACAGATTTGATTGAAAGTATCTACACCGAGTAACAACTATTGCCGTACTTTTGTAGTTAAACTTTGTGGAACATTTTGCTCAAGCCTATAATAGCTCCGTATATACCAAACTATTTGTGTTTCCTAGTGGGTGATCCTTTATACATATATGTATGTCGTCATATTTTAATCTAACTGTGTCAATTTTATTTATGTGTATAGTTTTCTGTAGTAACTTTTAACTAGGCAAGTTCAAGCAGAAAAGTATGAAATAACCACAAATTTAAAGGCATTAAACAAAAAAAATTGTCTAATATCCTAACATATCGAAATATCAACATTGATTTGGCCAGAGTCATTGATTTCTAATTTATTTTACAATTACAAAATAGCATCTGCATGTTAATGACGTCACAGCCCGCCTGTTTCCGCGATGTGACGTCATAAACCTGCAGCTGTCATTTTAAGAATGGAAAATAAATTAGAAATCAATGACTCTGGCCAAATCAACGTTGATATTTTGATGTGTTAGGATATTAGACAAGTTTTTTGTACAAGGTGTTCTATGCCTTTAAGCATCCTGGGTAACGCAAAGAGGGTCTAAAACTGTTAAAGGTATATATCTCTTTGCAGAGCCTTTGTTGTGCAGGACGCTTCAAATGGTGCTTGTATCCTTGAAATGGCCTATTTTAACATGTGCGTGCGTGAATTATTATAATATCGTTGTTGTTTTAAAAGAAGTAAAACAAAAAACATAAGTCTCTCTTATCATAAAATCGTTAACAATTAATTGGTAATTTTGTAATTATGGCTTCGTTTACTTCGTTAGCATTCTACGTAAAGTTGGGGCCAGTTTATATTCGAGTAGTTCGTAAACTCTGTTTTTTTTTTGTGATCCAAACCACGAAAAAGTGACGATTAACTAATGATTTTTAAATGGAATTGCGCATTTTTTTTGGAGCAAGAGAACAGGGGTTACGATTATCACTATTAAAAGTATTTTCAACTTTTTTTTTTTTTTTTTTTTTTTTTTGAGCGTTGGCTTCTGATAACGAATTATATCATTATAAAAAGAACTAAAAATCCTCGTTCATTTGTTTACTTTGATTGTCGTCTTGTTTTTTGTTTCCATGGCAACCCTAAGGCAACAAATGAGCGCTTTTTCATGACGTCAGAGACTAAATTTTAGTAACTTTTAAGAAAAGTGTAAAATACTTTCAATATAATTTTTAAAAAAATGCAATTTCACGTAGATACGAAGCCAGGATTACGTCAAGTTATTTTAATTGTTCTATTAACATTTTTATTTATTTTATGTTTTTTTGTAAATTTTGGCTGCTTATATATTTTTTTAAACTCTAAAAGCAGCAAATATTATTTAGTAATAATAATAAATAAATAGGGTACTTTTATAAAATAATTGTACTGTATAAATTTGATAGAAAATAATTTTAAAAATATGTAAATTAATAAATATTCTGCAGATCAAAAATTTTGTGCAAGAGGGGGGGAGGGATTACAAAAATTTAGAAATATATATTTGTTATTAATGTTATTATAAATGAAATATAAAATGTTGCGCTATATTATTATGAACTAACATGTATATAAATAAATATTTTTGTAACATAAACTATTATGTTTTGGTTGAACTATTTCGTACTTAACCTTGCAGAGTTGGGGGAGAGGTCCAATATTTTTTTGTCATCCAATTTGATATCACTTAATTTGTTCACCGAGACAAATAAATACGTAATAATAATAACAACATTTCGAGAGAGATTTTATTTTATATTCTATATAAAATACATTGTTTTGAATAGATTTGCACAATTCTAATTATTTAGTTCGTTAAATACTTTTGAAAGTCGTGACGTCACCGTCGTTGATTTTTTTCACATGTCCGCATGTAAGTTGCCGCCAGTGACGTCATTTTTAGAATTTCAGAAATAAATTTAAAATAATTAATGATCTCAAAATTAAGAAATTTGTACTCGGACAAAAAGACAATACGTAAAAATTATGCTAGCTAATTTTCAGCACAATTTGTTCAATACAACATAATCTATGCTATATGTACTGCATAATTACTATGTTACATAGCATAAATATTATGTTGTATCGAATAATTATTTATGTTGTTCTAATATTTTGCATCATTTATGCTATAATAACATAAATGCAGCATAAATTACGTAATTTATTATTTCCGTGTATATCAATCGATTCAGGACAATGTCCTCTTTCAGAATATGAAATAAATTCATCTCCAAAAAAAATTTGGGTCGTTCTCATTTGTTCAATACAGCATAATTTATTCTATACTGCATAATTATTTATCTTGTTCCAAATTAGCAATATTTATGCTATAAGGACATACATTCAGAATAAATTACGTAATTTAGTTCGGTGAGTTATTTACTTTTGCTATAAAATAGGGGGTATAGGGTTCTACTGAAATAGGACGAAAAAAAATGCATTAAAATTATAGCCCCATGTCTTTAAATTTCAAACCCTTTGTAAATCAGTAACAATTTTGCATGATAACAATCACTTTAAATTTCAAATATGTCCAATACATCTAAAAATAATAATGTTTGTATTTTTTTTTTTTTTTTTTTTTTTTTTTTTTTTTTTTTTTTGCACCAAACCAAACCACGAAAAAAGTAATAA
This sequence comes from Ecdyonurus torrentis, assembly GCA_949318235.1. Lineage (NCBI taxonomy): Eukaryota > Metazoa > Arthropoda > Insecta > Ephemeroptera > Heptageniidae > Ecdyonurus > Ecdyonurus torrentis. The sequence continues at coordinate 48,278,753 of OX439131.1, read as the reverse complement.
TCACCAAATATGCTTTTTAGATCAAATTGCGCATTTATTGGAGCTAGAAAACAGGATTTGTGAACATTATTCTTATATAGTTTTATTTTCCAAACAACCAAATTTGCCTTAGAAATCGAATAATTTGGTTCTTTGTAAGAAGTTAAAAAGAACCATAGCCTCTATGATGCTCACCATTTTACTGGCCCTCTATCTCCCAACAACATATTATATTATCAAATATCTAATGTTTAAATGTATATGTATTGTTGATTTGTGTCAATTGTTGTTGTTTTTTGTCTGCCAAGTACAAAATTGAATGTTCCATGTTTGTGTCGTGTGTCGTCGTGTGTGGACGAGAGGAGACAAATCAAGTGAAAACTTACGTCGTCTTTTGACTATAGAATTTTGTCCATATTTCTTGCCGCCAAATATCATATTTGGATTGACTTTCTTTTCAATATAACATCACTGTGTATATCTAATAAAGAAGCAATATTTGAGGCCAACTTTAAGCACATTTTGATCGCTTCCGCTTCCGTGTACTGCGCATGTGTATACGTAGAAACGGAAGCGGAAGTGATCGAAATAGTTTAAGTTGTATGCACTTGGAAGTCTGAAGTATGGAAGTTAGTAGCATGGAGTAACATTTACCCATAGGAATATTTTATATATATATATATATATATATATATATATATATATATATATATATATATATATTCAATTAAAAGTAATAAATTATAGTTTTAAAAAAACATTATAGTTAATTGGTTTAAATGCACTGAAAAAAATAAACTACGTAAATACTGCATTGAATAATTATTAAATTTATTTATAGCGCAATTGCTATATTGTAATAACATATTATGTACAGTATTTATTTTGTACTAGAGAAATATGCAATTGTAAAATATTAATTTTTTATTACTTTGTAAGATTATATAAAAGTAATGTAATAATTGTCTTATGCTACTCCAATATGGCAATATGCGCAATACCATGTAAACACGTTATAAACCGGAAGTGAACAAAAATAATATATTCAACATCTCGTAATTTGTATTTTCTCCACTCGTCTACGTATATTAAAAAAAAAAAAAAAATGTTTTCCAATTTTTGGGCTGTGATTCTTGTGTTGAAAATTGAGAGGCTGCTTTTCTATGTAAATATATGGTAGCAAAAATGTTTAATAATATATTTTATAACAATATATTTTCACTATAGAATGGCATGAATGTGCTTTCTTATAGGTCCGGCACATTGGTTGGTATATTTTCAATAGAGAAGCATTTTCGTCATTTATTTGGATTGAAGTGACGTAACCTCGTGGTTATTTGGAACGTGTTCTAGCATTGAGTGCTTATGTTTACTCAAAATACGGAAAAGGAAGTGCCGGAAGAGGAAACCATGTGACGGTAAAAGTGTGAGAAAAGTTGGTGCCATCAGCAGCAAGCTAGGCCTGAGCTACCTTCCACTTTTACCGTCACGTGGTTTCCTCTTCCGGCACTTTGAGTAGACATAAGCAGTCATTGCATGGGCCACCTGCATTACGCAGTGAAATACCACGTGACTAATATAGCCAAGCACCTTATATGAGGAAGACTAAAAAATAAATACTTATATTTAACCATTGTCCCTGCATTATTCAGAATCGATATATACGCGTATTTCTAATTTTAAGCATATTTAATTAATTTTTAAAAGTCATGAAATGACGTTTAAGGTCGGTAACTTTCTCCTATGCTCACATGCCAAAATTACCGACTGTGACGTCATTTTTAGATTTTCAAAAATTAATTAAAAATATACTTAATGAACTCAAAAGTTTTAATCTAGCGTTTCAGTCGATTCAGGACGATGTCCTCTTTTAGGATATGTATTAAAATTAATATTATTTTTTATGTTCCTCGTATAGTAAGTGTGTTTATAATTAACGTCCTGTGAACCAGTAATTAGTAATGTGGCTTAATTAGTAATGTGAGTTACCAGCAAGGCCCTATGTGTGACACTACATGTAATCAGGTAGCTATAGTAATTACACCAGTTCATACCGCGAGCAATACTGTCCATTTAATTGCATGAAATCACCATCAGATTTCGTCCCCCTCCCCTTTTTATCAGTCGATTGCTCTATTTAAAGCGATACTATGGAGTAAATAACCTGCCTTCTTCAAAGTTAGATATTGGTATTAAGTCCCCGTTTCTTACGTCCCTTAACTCTTTCGTAGCCCCGTAAACTGACACTTTACGTCAGTTCACTCTGACGTCAGAGTGAACACACAACAATAGAAAGTACAAGACGCGGGTTGCCTACTTTACAGAATTATCACGAGTTTACGGGGCTACGGACGAGTTCAGGGACGTAATAAATGTATATATGAGGACTTAATACCATTATCTAACTTTGAAGAATACATTTTATTTACCCCATAGTATCGCTTTAAACACACACAAAATTATATATATAACATATTTTCTTATTGTTGGTTAATTGTTAACAATCCAAAAATTGCTTGCAAATATCGTGTATTGTTGTGATGTATAAATGTGTCTTCTTTGTCGTGTCAAATTAATGTTGTTAATATATAAATAATAAAGTTATTATATTTGTTATATTATGTGTATTTTTATTTACTACTTTTATTATACATCATAAGAGGCAACTTCACATAATCATGCAGCACTTGTCACTGGCAAAGGTCATCAGGTCGATCACTGACAAGGGTCATCATTAGTTTATGTTAATTTTAGCCTACCAGGTAATCCAGCCCTATAAGAAATTTCCAATTTTATTTTCATTGTTGAAAGGTCACGATTGCCATTTAAATGCATGTTATTTTAGTGAGGTTTTCAACAATACAGAAATAATTCGGTCAGATGAATACCTGGTATATAGGAACGTTAGCCTAGCTGGTATAGAGCTTACCATGTTATTGAGGGTTTTAATTAATCGCTTCATAATTATATTTAATCACGTTAAATCGTGTATACATCTTCATAAAGTACAAAAAGCACAAATCAAAAAGTATTTAGGACGTGAACGAGCCCCAGTGAAAGAAAAAAGGTGAAAGTTGACTTCAAATGAGAGTCTGGGTTCCGCCATAAATTTCAGTTTCTCATTGTTGACGTTACAAATATATGGTAATAAAATGTCATTTTGATCCATATTTTAAAATTTCTGCTTTGAGAATCTGTAATTTCTGGCGGAACCCAGACCCAGTATATGGGCGTCACATAACGCTTTATTAATCAGTATGCCTACATGCGCATACCTACACCCTATAGGCAAAGATCATTGTCAGTATTGAGTGTGGTGCAGCTTATATGCAGTATATAGTGATGCTGATACTCCTAACCAGTGCAGAGTGTGGCTTGGGAGGTGCATACCGAAGAACTTGTACAGCAGTTGGTTTATACCCAAGGGTTCCGCCCCGCAGTTATATCAGCAATGTACGGTTATCAGACACCGTACAGGCATAAAGGTATATGTGTCGTGGCCATAAAGCACGTGTCACATTACTGCGCGCCTTGTTGAGCCTGTGGCCTCGGTGACGATCGAAGTGTAAGTTAGTGTTCATAGAATGTGCCAAGGTGACATCTTACGTGTTCGTGTCTTAATTAACTTTAATTAGAGGGTGCATACCAAGTACCACGGGCCTGGATGAACTGACTTTTTTGTTGTTGTTATACAATTTACAATATATATAGGAAATTTTTTATTGAAAAATACATTTCTTTTATTATTCTTGCCCAAGATAAAAAATTTTAACTAACATTTTACTATACTATAGCATTTTATACTTGCCAATTTATTATTTTTTTCTTCGAAAGTTTCATAAAGAAAAGTCGATGCCATTATGTAGTATGTATGTGAGCACATGTAGCACATTATGTAGTATATATGTAAATATATGTATCTCTTGCTTTTCCTCTCTTGCTTTTCTCTTTAGTTCTAGGCTGGTTCTATAGGTCTTGAGGTCTTGTTGTCACCTGAGCGCAAAAATTCCAAGTGCAGGTTATCTCTGTTTACGTCATACATTATATTATATCGTTTCGGACAAAATTCAGCCAAAGAAGCATACTGAGATTGAGCGATATTTGATTTCCTTTTTTATTTTGTTATTCTGAAATTACTTTCATTTGAAGCAAACATATGTGTGTTCCTTTTAGTTATATAAATAAATCATAACTTTGATCAATTATTCATAATTTGTTTAAAAAATACAACATTTAACATTTAAGTCAAGCCTTCAATATATTCCACGAGCTGCGCACGATTGCGCACGAGCTTATCAAAGTTTTAAAATTTCGTGCAAAATTTACGCGGTATTTTTTATTATCGTTATTCATTTGAAATGTTGCAGCTGCTCTAAAAAAAAACTGGTAAAGAAACAAAAGTCGTCATTTTATTGACTTATTTTAAATATTTGTGTGATTTAAACGTTATTTGGTCGGTTATTGTGATATTGGACTGCATATTTATTGTACAGACAGTTAGCATGTCCGAGCAAGAAGTCCAGAACACCGTTGAAACAGACGAAGTAGCTATGGAACAAACTTCGAGTGCCAAGGACGAATCTCAAAAACCAACAAACCAGGTGCAAATTTAATCCAATTTTATGATTAAAACTTATAATTCTATCTTATTTATATCTTATATAAGTTTTATTTTGTAAAAAATAATTTTCTATCACGCGAATTCGTTACAAATATATTTGCATGTACGTTTAAATTTGCTCTCATGCCATGCGTTTTTTTTTTTTTTTTTTTTTTTTTTCCTTTCAATCTTTTTAAATACATGTTTGTTTTAAGATTTCTTAATGGGTAAAATCACCAGTTGTGTATGTACTTGTGTATGTATACATATATGTAATGCGTAGACATATCGCGTGACTCACTAGTGCATCAGCTGAAAATATGCAAATTCATGATCACACAGTTTCTCTTTCATATTTTATCATTGCACCGCAGCATTGCAGGACTATAACTAAGGGCCCACCCCGCTAACTATATGCTTCGTTCACAAATAAGCTTTTTCTCTAATTAGAATTGTTATGTGAGCTACATACATAAGAATGCATGTTATTTTGATCTGCAAATATGTATGTACTGTAATTAACAATTCTTTGTGTGAACAATTAAGACATTACCGTGGTGGATGTAACTCATTTCACATTATTTATCATGTTATAATTTTGCATAATAATATATAGTACAGAGTATGTATGTAGTATGTACCAGTATGTATGTATGAGATAGATAGGGTATTAAGTGAACAATTGCAGACCCAGCTGCATAGACTCACTGTGCATAGCTAACAATTAACTCTAATTCCCACTAAAAATCTTACTAATTTCATCGGCATTTCATTCCAATCGTTCACCATCCTAGAAATATGCACATATGGTATATGTGCTACTTTGTTTAATATAAGGGTTGGATAATGATTCAAATAATACGCGTCGCTCCCAAGACAAACTATTTATTATTATCCCCACTATAGTGTACATAGCGCTGGCTAGCGCGAGGTCGCTTCCAGCTGCTTCTCCTAACACCGTGTAGAGCGTTAATATTTATATTGCAATGCTGCATAGTTGCAGTTTTTCTTTATATTGTAATGATGTACCGTGGGGGGGGGGGGGGGTCGTTACTTATATAGGTGCTATAAACTTATATTCTGTTCCCTTACATTGGGAGAGACAGTAAAATTTCATATGTCAAAGTCACATGGTTTTGTATTAATCTATGTGATAATGTTTTAGAATGTATTGTAGAATGTCTGACCAGTTTTCGGCAGACCCCCAGTTTTCAGCACTTTATTTTTTGTGTGGGAAAACCACCCACAGCTGAGCTTAGAGAAAAATCAAGGAGGTAGGGGAGGTTCATATGTATGATACAAAAAATCATCAGCTCTCGGAATTGCATTTTTCTGGGGTAAAAAAAAAAAAAAAATGTTAAAGTAGGCTGCCGAAAACTGGCCCCTCTACCATACCACTTGCAATGAACAAACTATTTAAAATAAATTGTAATATTCTTTATGTATATCTTATTGAAAAATTGTTTTCACTTACACGTTGCAACAATTAAAAATATTTCATTGCAAATGGTCCATTAAGTGACTCATGCATGGGTTAACGTAGAGCTACAGTATTTCTAACATCAGAGACAGTGCCGTCTTCTATGACAAAGGGTATAGATACTTCAAGGTTAGGTGAGAGCAGCGCTGCCATAATGTAATTAGATAACTTACTATGTACTGTAATTAGCTCTTACAATTAGCGCTCAGTTATGGCGTTGACTTTATATCAATGCAATCACCCTATAGGGTGGTTTCAGTCATATTAAAGTCGACGCCATAAGTGAGTGCTAAATAACATTGGCCAGTATAGGGAAATGACTCATTTTGCCAGTTTGAAAATACTTCACAATATTTTTGAGAGCATTGATGCTGCTAACAGGTTGAATTAGTACCTCAAGTAAGCAAGAAAAACAATAATGGCCAAAAAATAGCCAATTTTCCAAAGTAAGTAGCCAAAAACTACGTTTGTCCTATGCTGAGCAATGTTATTCATTGCTCAAGACGAGCATTAAAAAGCACTCAGAATGACGTCATGCGTACACAGTCTAGATAATTGACTTGTTGTTGTTGTTTGTTCCAACAGCCCTCCAACCAAGACATAGAGAAGATGGAGGAAGCCAAGCTGAAAGCTCGCTACCCAAAAGCCATCCAGCCAATGAGTGGACACTCCGCTTTCTTACAAAAAAGACTTGCCAAAGGGGTAAGGAACCAAGTATGTTTGTATCAGTGTATTTGACAACTTGCAACTTTCAAATTTGTTGCATTGTTCGGCTGTAGGTTGGGGGAAAAAAGTTAAGAAAAGTCTCAAGTTCTTTACAAGGGGGGGGGGGGGGGGAGTAAAATTTATTCATCAACAATCTTTTTGATTTTAAAGAATCCCAAACCCATGCAAATTTTAAATTTGTATGTTTTTCCATGTAATAGTATATGTTGCAAAAGTAGGTTTAGTGATAAAATAAACAAACTGACAGCTCAACAATACTAACAAAGTGCTAGCAGACGACTTTGTGTTTCTGTCTACATTTAACATGCTTTCTTATGGGGCAATGAAGCAGCCATAACTTGAGTTAAAATTATTTCTAGGAGTTGAAATTTTTACTGTAGCTTACTGAGCCTCAAAGCTTTTGTTTTCTTGGATTTCAAGTGATTGGTTACAAATAATTTTTTTCACCCAATGGAATTCAAATCCAGGAAAACAAAAGCTTTGAGACTCAGCAAGCTACAGTAAAATTTCAACTGTGAGAAATTATTCTAACTCAAGTTATAGCTGCTTCATTGCCCCATAAGAAAGCATGTTAAATGTAGACAGAAACACAAAGTCGTCTGCTAGCACTTTGTTAGTATTGTTGAGCTGTCAGTTTGTTTATTTTATCACTAAACACACTTTTGCAACGTCTGCTTTTCTAATAAGACACATGAGTCTACTAGTTCCAAAAAGTGCTTCTTCAATTGAACAAAGGTGATATTTTACCTAATAATGATAAGAAACTCACCTTTATTGACAATGGGAGAAGCACCAGTAGACTCACATGATGGTATTATTCTAAAAATTTATTTAAAGTTGAAAAATGTTGTTGTTTATCCTTAAGAGCGGGACTTATTTTTAAATAATTCTTAACTTTTTCCTCGCCTCCAGCTGAACAATAAGAGAAATTTGAATATTGAAAGAGGTCAACTTAATATAGTTCCATTGCTTGACTGCTATTTACATTGCATGATGCAGAAATCGTTCTCAAAATACTTAAATAAAGTATTGTAGACAATCTAACCACTTGCAATAAACCAACTATTTGAAATGAATTTAAACTTTCCTTGTGCATTTCTCATTGAAAAATCTTTATCATACACATTACAGCAATTAAAAAATGTTCATTGTAAGTGGTCTATTGTATTTCTGATTTTTAAACAACCTTGCTAGTGTAAAAAATATAAATTTGAACCAAAGTTTCTTTAGATTTAGTTTTTATAGATTTTATTTTTTTACTAATTTGATGTTCATTCCCTTTTTATTATTATTATTTTTAATTTATTATAAATTGGGGTGACTTTAGAGCTTAGTAAAAAGAGAGTAAAAAAAAATGTGTAAACATTTGACTATTGTTGTGCAGAAAGCTACCAACAATCTCACTGCTTGCAATTTATTCTCTAAACTAAAGTTAGATTTTTATTGTGATAATTTTGTTTTATTTTTGCAGCAAAAGTTCTTTGACTCTGGCGACTATCAGATGGCAAAACAGAAAGGTGCTGGAGGTGCCGCCTCAGCTAAGAGGGTCACCCCTTCAATCCCACCCTTTGCCACGGGGGAGGCCATACCTACGCCAGAGACAGTACCCGTACGTAAGACATCCATCATCCAGCAACCCAAACTGAACTTCACCAACACCAGCACTTAAGAAAGCTCGTCACACGTCGCGACGTCAACCAAGTGCCACTCAAGTTACATTTAATCTTGTTATCAAGAACACTGGTTCACTATTTTGGGGGCTTTTATGATGGGACTTATATAATAAAAACAAAACAATAGGGGGGAGGGGAAGGAAACCAAGTTTGGGATGATACTGAGAAATATATATATATATAGCAATGTCTGTGTAAATCTAAATTTAATGAAAACATCTCCAAGGTTATTTGTGTTTAATTGTGTACCATATTTGAAAAGACAGTAAATTTAGTTAATTAGGTAATTTTTGGTTTACTAGCAGTATTTTGAATTGGTAATTAAAAAATAATAAAAATAAAAAACTTGAGTTAAAAAATTCAAGTTGCTTTTTTTTTTTTTTTTTTTCCCCCTTTTTTTTTATTTCTTTTTCTTAAACAATGCTGTGTTCACTTTGAGTTTTTTCTAATTAAAATTGTTAAGTGAGATCCATAAGAATACATGTTTATTTTTATTGTATTTAAAATTTCCAATTAAAAAAAGCTCAATAAGAACACGTTGAACAACAAATTCAAAATTTGACACAAATATTATTACGTTTTTATGTTCAGTTACTGGCAACGATAAAAATAACTCAAATAAAATTTGGATGTTAATTTTATTTCATATTCTAAAAGAGGATATTGTCCTGATTTGATTGATATGCACATTTGTATATATTGAGCACATTAAGTATTTTTTATTAATTTTTGAAAAACTGCATATTTCTTCATATCATGCAATAATTGAATAGTAACAGTATCAGCCAATCACTAGCCAGTTCTACATATTGTAATAGTGAGCTACCTATATTGTGTTGTAAATGTCACTCGAGCTGTCATACAGATTTAATAAAGCGCCCTGGCTGTGTCGAAAGGGCATACTTGCATTTGGCTACTTCCACTCAAAGGGCATGCTTTCTTTTTGCTAAAATCACGGCTGTGCGCACATCTGCGTTAACCTTGACATGCAAAACCAAGTGCAAGTACGCCCTTTGTGGTACTGGACAATAATACAAGTACGCCTTTTGTAAGATGACCTTGAAATGCAAGTATGTACTTCAGGCGCAACCAGAGCGATATGCATGTATCGAAATATTGTCACGTATTACAGTAAACTCTCAATTTTGTGAAGTTCAATTCTGTGATTTCTCAATTCTGTGAAATGCTCAGTTAGGTCCATAGCAGACTTCAATATAAGCATGACAATGTTTAAGCTTGCGATTTTGTGAAATGTCCATTTTCTGCGTTCATTGTAATTTCACAAAATCGAGAGTTTCCAGTACAGTACATTTATTTTTTGTCTGTAACTTTGTGCAGCAAAATAATTATACACATTGAAAACAATGATATTTGACAATTTTCAGCACACAGTTACGACAATATGAGAATGCTCCAGTAATATATATGTATATATATTTTCATTATTTCTCCAAACACTCCCTTGAAATTACTTAAAAATATTAAAAGTGCTAATGCTATCTCAACTGCTATCTGAAAAAAAAAAAAATGTTTGTAATTTTTATTGGTGATATATATAAATTTTTTTTTGTAATTTATTTTCGTAATTGTTATGTAAAATTAATATTAAATCAGGCAATGAAATCAGTTTTGTTTTTGTCGCACCTGTGGGGTTCACATTGTCGTACTTGCACCAATATGGTACGTCAAGAGCTAACAACCTAGTGGAACGAGACAGCTCAATGCTGTACAAAATTGATACTACGTCAACTTTTAACATGTTTTGTAATCAATTAGGAAAGGTTAAAACTATTTCGGTTTGAATTGATAATCAAAGAAATTGACAGGAGAAACCAACAAGCGCATTACCACAATGAGGTCAGTAGCTTGGTGAAAATCTTGGTGGCACAGATTACACTCTAAGCAACTGAAGAAGAGTGCTGTTGCCCTCGAAACATCTTTGTTAACTTGTAAATATTTGTGTAACCTGTGCCATCAAGGTTTTCACCAAGCTACAGACCTCATCGTGGTTAGGCACTTGTTGGTTTCTTATCCTTTTCTTTCAAATTGTTTTAGTACAAATAATTGGTGATTGTTATTATTACAGTAAAATCTCCATTTTGTTCAATGCTGTCAATTTCTCAATATTGTGAAATGCTCAGTTAGGTCCGTAGCAGACTTCAATATAAGCATGACAAAGTTTAAGCTTGCGATTTTGTGAAGTTTAATTTTTTTATATTACCATTTTCTGGGTCATTTGTGATTTCACAAATTGAGAGTTCACTGTATTAAATATTGGTAGCTTAAACCACATAAAAATGTATTTAGTATTCCTTTTTTTTTTTTTTTTTTTTTTTTTTTTTTTTGAAAATAACTAGGTTTACTACAGAAGTTTTCTCCAAAATTGTCAAGAAGTTCTAGGTATCCCAAGTTTTTTTTTATTTATTGCATGCTTCAAAAATACACTTAGGGTATTTATTTTTATTATTATTAATATATATATATATTTTTTTTACTTTTCCAAACAGATGACACACTGTAAAAAAGAGAAATATTAAGAAAAATAAACCATCGTCGTTACGTATGATAAATTTGAAAGAAAATGCTAGGAGAAAGCATATCCTGGTCTTACCATAGTGAAGAGAGTCCCATAGTTTAGTGACAAATCTTGCTAGCACAGATATATTTACATGTTAGTTTTTTATATCTGTGCTAGCAAGATTATCACCAAACTATGGACTCACTTTACTATGGTAAGACCCTTGGTTTCTCCAATCATTTTTATACTGTAAAAAAAAAAAAAGACTGGTTATTTTTTAATCACTAAATTAATAAATCTGCTACAAATTCACTTTATTTTACAACAGCAAAATAACTATACTGTACAGCACTATTTGTCATAGATTTTTCCTCCCTCCATACAAAATATTGTCTTATAAATATAAATATTAGAAAAAAACATTAAAGTTTAATATGCATAAATCAAAGACAAGTAATAGATTACATAATTAAAGCACTTTATGTATATTTTTGTGCCAAGTAATTTTTTATATAATGTGCTTTAACTTCAGCCTCTTCAGTCCATTATATAGTACAGTGTACATCAGATAATTATATCAAAAAATAGAAGAAGAAGAAAATTGAGATAAAAATACACAAATACATATAAAAATTGGACCAGAAAACGCCCTTGAGTTTACGCAATTTTTAAAGTTATTTTAATTTTAAGCGTATTAAGAAAAAACCATCGCGGTTAGTATTAATAAGTTTGAAAAAAAAAAAAAAAAAAAAAAAAAAAAAAAAAAAAAATAAGCATTCTATAGTGAGTAAGGAGTCCACAAAAGTAAGAAAACTTTTTTAACAAAAGAGGCATATTTTTGTAATCCTGAGAGCCGCACAAAAACGTTGTTAAAATTTACGACACTGAAATATTTGGTTAAAAATCTGGGACTGAAGAGGCTGCATAATCTATTACTTTGATTTGATTTGCAAAATATTGTCATATGTTGGATGACATTTTGTAAACAGTCAAGTACGGCTCTGTGAAACCTCTGGTAAGAATGGTAAAAATTGAAATTTATATTGTAATATGTAGTATTTTAGATTTATATCAAGTGTCTAAATAATTAACTCTGTTAATAATGATCAATGATAAAGAAAAGGATAGAAAAACCAGCAAGGGCCTTACCACAGTAGAAGTTCTATGGAGAGGTCTTGCACCTCGACCTCTCCATAGAACTTCTACTGTGGTAAGGCCCTTGCTGGTTTTTCTATCCTTTTCTTTATCATTGATCCTAACCGCGATGGTTTTTTCCTTAAATTGATCTGTTAATAATGATAATCATTATAATTATAAATATAAGAAAAAAAACATTTCGGTTTAAATTGCAAATCAAAGAAAAGTAATAGATAATTGTAATTAAAGCACGCTATATTAAAACCTATATTACTCGAAAATCTTTAATTAAATAGATACAAAAAAGGGGGATGCAAAATTGCAAGCACAATTAAGGCTCTCATTTTAGCTGCCTGTGCTTGCAATTTTGCGTCCCCCTTTTTTGTTTAATTAAAGATTTTTGCGTAATACAGCTTTCATTATAGCGTGCTTTAATTATAATTATCTATTACTTTTCTTTGATTTGCAATTATTATTATTATTTTTTGCATACAAAATCTGAGAAAGAGATATTATAAGAAATATAAATCATTGTGGTTAGGTATGATAAATTTGAACAAAACTGCTAAGAGAATGCCATACCATATGTAGCAAGATTTGTCAGCAAACTATATGAGTCTATGAGATATAGTATGACCAGGTTATGGTTTTCTCCTATCTCTTACTTTTGAATTTATTCATATCTGATTACCCTGTTTATATGTTCAGAACCTACCAGATGGTGATACTTTACATTGAACTGTATCTATCTGCTGATTGGTGTGTTGTGGTCACATGACCTCTAACTTGATCACTGATTGGCTCAAAGTTAGGCCATGGTGTTACTAACTGATAATGTCATTATGTCTATGGAAGGTTCTTACTTAGAAAATTACTTACCAATTCTTTCTCTATTCTACAGTCTACAGCTTGCATTTAATCCCACATTGTCTTATATGGTGTATAATATCTAATAAATGCACTTTAATGCCATAATTGAGCAATGAATAACATTGCTTAGCATAGGAGAAATGTGGGGTTTTGCTAATTTCTTTGGAAAATAAGTAATTTTTTTGTCATTATTATTTTTCTCGCATACTTGAAAATCTAATTCAACTTGTTAATAAAATCAATTCTTTGAAAAAAAAAAAAAATCCTAAGTATTTTTTAAACTCGCAAAATGTGCCATTTTCTTATACTGGCCAATGTTATTTAGTACTCACTTATGGCATTGACTTTAACATGAATGAAACCACCCTATTGCCAATAGTAAGAAAAAAATATATATATAAAAAAGGTAATTTTAATTCTAAAAGAAAGATATTGTCATGAATCAATTGATATGCAAATGTCTAATTTTTCAGTTCATTAATTTTTTTTATGTTATTATTATTTTTTTTAATTTGAAAAAATTGCATCATAGGAAAAAAAATTGCCTACTGGGACATTATTTTGCATTATTATTATTATTATTATTATTTTCAATAATTGTTATTGTAGGTTTTTGTAGTTTAATTTAGCCATGACTTTTCAACTTTTTATACATCAATAAGAATGTGTTTTTCTGTGCAATGAACCACTTGCAAGGAAATGATTTTAATTGTTGCAAGTGATAATGATTTTTTCAATAAGAAATGCATTAAGAATATTTGAAATTATTTTATTGCAAGTGTTCCATTGTCCCTGAATTAAATAAAATTACATTAATTATTTTGCAATTGTATTTATATAGTTGTTATTCAACATTTGGTGTATATTATTGTAAATGAAGTGGATCAATGCGAGCTCTAGATGTAGCTAGATATATGAGGTACTTGCTGGTATACACTGGACCAAGAATTGGTTAAAAACTAACAAAAACTCTGATGTGTCTATTATATTTAGTGTGCAGTTTCTAAAGTTGGGTATTTAGATTAGGGTGCATGTCTTCTGTTTTCTCACTTATTTGTCAACTTTTGTATATTTTGAATATCAATCAATCAATAAGTGATCAATATATGGTTCATCAAGCTTGGGGAAATATCAATCAACTTATTTGCATGACTTCATTATGTTAATTACTGGGTAAATAAATTTTAATCTAACTACTTCAATAATAATATAAAAAAGAAGGAGATTATTGCGCGGGGAAAGCTAAGGCCCCTAATTTAACATTACGCGTATGAAGAAAATGGATTTTTTTTTTTTTTTTTTTTTTTTTTTTTTTTTTTTTGCAAAAACTTCTCCACAGATTCTGAAGAAATTTAAATAAGATAAACACTATTGTAACGTGTTTTAAGACGTACACTTTTTTTTTTTTTTTTTTTTTTTTTTTTTTTTTAACTGACAACCACCTTTTTTAACTCCTTTTTCGGAGTATATCGGTTAAAAAAAATTCTTTAGTAATTTCTATGGCTTAAAACACGTAAAAGTATATAACTAGTGTTTCTCATTTAAATATCTCCGGAATTGGTGAAGTAGTTTTTTCAAATTTTGAGTAAAAAAAAAAGTTTTCCCCCACACGGAAAAAATAAATTACGTAATTTATGCTGTATTTATGTAATTATAGCATAATTTACGCTGAATTAGATCAAAGACAGAAATAATTATATACTGTAAAACGTAATATTTATGCTATATAACATAATTATTATACATTATAGCATAAGTTATGCTGTATAGAACAAATTGTGCTGAAAATAAGTTAGCATAATTATTACGTATTTAATTTTGTATAAGCGTATAATGTTAAATTAGTTAAATTAAATTGGTTAAATTGACCCTTAGCTTACCCCGCGCGCTAAACCAATAATCTCCTATCAATAAGTTCTTAATATTGATTTTCATTGCAATGAGAGAGACCCACACTTGTTTAATTTGTACTTGATACAATTAAACCAATACTTAATGAACAATATAAATCACAACTAATTAACACTGTCGTGGTGGTTTGTATACATAATTAACTTTAACTTTGAAACTCAATGTAAATATTGAATTATTAATATTCTAATTGTGAATTTAAATTTACTTTATATAATCATTGTAAAACTTTACTTTTTAAATCATATAATTATACAATTTATTGAAATAAGTATATAACAATAAAATAATTTTAATTGTTATGAAATATGTGTAAGAATTTTATTTCAATTTTATTAGAAAAGCAAACAATAGTGATCTGGTACCCCTACAAGAAAGTGCCTTATTATTATATCTTAAAATCTAGGAGAATTTTATTCGGTAAAAATCTTATAGTATTCACCCGTACCGGAATGTATGTATTATCGGAAACAACTATTTTCTCGTTGCCCGCGCCCGTCTACACATTTCTATGCTTTCGTTACTATTACCGCTATGTGTAGCCGAAATTTTGAATCGCTAGGGCCGTCGTACCGGCTGTAATAAATTTTTAAATCATTTCCGAAAATATAGTTTTAGGTTCCGGTAATACAGGTTAATACCATACGGGTTGTTCTGTATGACGCGTAACTTTTACGTAAAAATCCAAATAACATTGATTTTTGTATCTTTTTACATTAAGTTATGTCAATTTATGAGCCATTGTGAACATACCTCTCCTCTGACTTCTGAGATGATTTAAAAATAATCTTAATTAGTGAACGTATATAGATGTATGTAACAAAAAGAAACACGTGTTTTAAAATAATAACTTCAAACTATAAAAATAATAATACAGTATAATATATATAAACCCATGAAAAAAATCACCTGATCGCAACACGGATAGAAAAATTATCAATTAAATTGGTGTTGATAGAAAAACAGTTTGCGATTTGTTAAATTTATACAAAAATATATTGGTTTATGTTAAATTTAAAATGCATTTATTTAAATTTATACGCGTATAAATTTAAGTGGCTCATATTGCTCTTTAGAAATAAAGTTTTTTTTTATTATTATTAGCATTTTTATTTATAAAATATAAAGTTCAATGAGTGGTGAATAAGAGGATTAGGATTTGATTTTTCTGCAGGCATTCAATGAAGACTTCAATCATCGAAGTTCAATTTATTAATTAATATAAAAATTATAAATTAAATAATCAAAGTTGTGACAACTAAAATCATGGCTCCAGTGAACACGCCAACGAACTTTCACGTTGTTTTTGCAAAGATTCGCAATTTCTTATATAGCTTTTCACTTTTCAATATATTTAAATAAAAAATTCTCGCTTGTAAATTAAAATTTCAGGACTTGAAGGGCAGTTCTGTGATCAGCAGATCAAGAGCTTTCCAACGATGTGCAATTTATGAGGATTTGCGTCCAAAAGTTTCAAGGACACAAAAACAAGCAAGAGTTAACTAACTTCTTTGTTTTTCAGGCTAAAATATTTTTTGTCAAGAAACCCATCGACATGCATATTGTTAGAAATCCCTTGAACTGCTGATTACAGAACTACCCTTAAATCTTCAATTCTTGGTTAAAAAGTTATAAATGAAAAATATTTTTTGTGAAAATTTGAAAAAACTGAGTTAGACATGTTTTCTTACTAATTAAGGTCCGTAGAGTACGAATCTGAGGTCCGTTTTAAATTTCAGACCTTATTTGTAAAGTTAGCGGGGTGTGAAGTTGTTCAGTTTTAGAGTATCCTGCGAGCTAGGCAACATGTCGTGCATCAATGCTCAACAAGTTGCCTAACTTACAGGAGACTTCTCTACTGCTTCAACAAAGGACTTTTATCTTTGAAATTTGATATTTAGTGAGCGTCCAGCTTTTCAGATATCAAAATTAGACTCCCTAGAAATATCATAGTTGAGTGTGTTTTTTTCATCATTGTGAGGGGGTTATATAAATAAGTAAAAAGAGAAAACTTTTTTTTTTTGGCATAACATTTATTTTTTATTTATTTATAATCTTATAAATAATTCAGCAGTTTTGCCTTGAGGGTTGTCTTTAGTTGGCTTGTATCTCAAAATCTATAAAATAAAAGCTACGTAATTTTTTTATGTCACCTCAAATTTAATGATAACAGCTACCCATTATAAAATTTTCAGTACCCGTGACCATCAGATAAGAGAGAAAATAATTTTTGAAATTTACTAAAATTAACATGGCCTCTTATGGGACAAAAACTTCAAAAAAACATAATTCAAAATCTAGCATGGTGACCCCCCAAATTTTTTACATTTTTGAAGTTGCCTTAAGGCGGTCGGGGACCGACTTGGACCGGAAATCGCTAAAAGAAGAACTATATTTGCCCAATAATATTTTGTACTTGGTTTAATTGCAACAAAACAAACGCTATAATTTTCAAATAAAATCAAGTAAATTTAAAATAATTTTTTTTATATCAAAAAAAAAAAATTTAATGGTAATTTTAATTGTAAAAAAGTTTCTAATTTGACTAAAATTTCCCGCTCAAATTTAAATTTCCACATTTACATGTTATCTTTAAAGTGTAATAACTTAAATATTTGATCGTGTTTTCACATGTTTGACATAACTAAATTTTTAGGTAACATTTCTTCTTTACTTTGTGTTAATTATTTTTATTCGCAACCGTCCTAGTTTACGAGATATCAGTCGGTCACCTACCCCCTTAACCTAATGTATCACCATGCAAAATTTCAGATTTTTCCTTCTTTACGACTTTTTAGTCAAATCCCGTAGTAGCTGATTTCCCGCCTTAACAGTAAATAAATCTCTTAGCGAAAGATAAATATTTTTAAACTGACACTTTTTTTTTCCATACCTGCCGATGTTATTTAGAGGCGTGCACTTTTCTATGAATGCAAGCAACCTATATGGTTGTATATAGGATAAAAAAACAACTTAAAAAGCTTGGAGCACGCGTGTTCAAAATAGCTACACGTCTGGTATACTTGGTAGAGACCCCTTGTACATCCTTGCGCTTTGTCACCATGTTTGTGGTACCTAATACATTGTCCAGCATAGGGGAAACATCATTTCTACTAATTTTTCACATAAAAGAAAGTTTATTTCAACGGAACAGATTCAAATTCAAGATTTTTCTAATACCCTTGTAGCTTCTTATTAGGAGCTACAAATAAGACTTTGAGCTTTGAAGCTTCTTTTGCTATTTAAAAAAAATGTTGTTTTTCCTATGCTGGCCTATGTATTCCTGAGGAACACAATAAAAGCAGTAAATGAAAATACACATAATATAACAAATATAATAACTTTATTATTTATATATTAACAACATTAATTTGACACGACAAAGAAGACACATTTATACATCACAACAATACACGATATTCACAAGCAATTTTTGGATTGTTAACAATTAACCAACAATAAGAAAATATGTTATATATATAATTTTGTGTGTGTTTAAAGCGATACTATGGGGTAAATAAAATGTATTCTTCAAAGTTAGATAATGGTATTAAGTCCTCATATATACATTTATTACGTCCCTGAACTCGTCCGTAGCCCCGTAAACTCGTGATAATTCTGTAAAGTAGGCAACCCGCGTCTTGTACTTTCTATTGTTGTGTGTTCACTCTGACGTCAGAGTGAACTGACGTAAAGTGTCAGTTTACGGGGCTACGAAAGAGTTAAGGGACGTAAGAAACGGGGACTTAATACCAATATCTAACTTTGAAGAAGGCAGGTTATTTACTCCATAGTATCGCTTTAAATAGAGCAATCGACTGATAAAAAGGGGAGGGGGACGAAATCTGATGGTGATTTCATGCAATTAAATGGACAGTATTGCTCGCGGTATGAACTGGTGTAATTACTATAGCTACCTGATTACATGAAGTGTCACACATAGGGCCTTGCTGGTAACTCACATTACTAATTAAGCCACATTACTAATTACTGGTTCACAGGACGTTAATTATAAACACACTTACTATACGAGGAACATAAAAAATAATATTAATTTTAATACATATCCTAAAAGAGGACATCGTCCTGAATCGACTGAAACGCTAGATTAAAACTTTTGAGTTCATTAAGTATATTTTTAATTAATTTTTGAAAATCTAAAAATGACGTCACAGTCGGTAATTTTGGCATGTGAGCATAGGAGAAAGTTACCGACCTTAAACGTCATTTCATGACTTTTAAAAATTAATTAAATATGCTTAAAATTAGAAATACGCGTATATATCGATTCTGAATAATGCAGGGACAATGGTTAAATATAAGTATTTATTTTTTAGTCTTCCTCATATAAGGTGCTTGGCTATATTAGTCACGTGGTATTTCACTGCGTAATGCAGGTGGCCCATGCAATGACTGCTTATGTCTACTCAAAGTGCCGGAAGAGGAAACCACGTGACGGTAAAAGTGGAAGGTAGCTCAGGCCTAGCTTGCTGCTGATGGCACCAACTTTTCTCACACTTTTGCCGTCACGTGGTTTCCTCTTCCGGCCACTTCCTTTTCCGTATTTTGAGTAAACATAAGCACTCGACAATGCTAGAACACATTCAAAGTAACCACGAGGTCACGTCACTTCAATCCAAATAAATGACGAAAATGCTTCTCTATTGAAAATATACCAACCAATGTGCCGGACCTATAAGAAAGCACATTCATGCCCATTCTATAGTGAAAATATATTGTTATAAAATATATTATTAAACATTTTTGCTACCACATATTTACATAGAAAAGCAACCTCTCAATTTTCAACACAAGAATCACAGCCCAAAAATTGGAAAACTTTTTTTTTTTTTTTTTTTTTTAATATATACGTAGACGAGTGGAGAAAATACAAATTACGAGATGTTGACAATATGATTTTTGTTCCCTGCCGGTTTATAACGTGTTTGCATGGTATTGCGCATATTGCCATATTCAATGCAATATAAATACGTAGTTTATTTTTTTCAGTGCATTTAAACCAATTAACTACAATGTTTTTTTAAAACTATAATTCATTATCATTACTTTTAATTGAAAAAAAAAAGTAAATATATCAAATATTCCTATGGGTAAATGTTTCTTCATATGCTACTAACTTCCATAGTTCAGACTTCCAAGTGCATACAACTTAAAACATTTCGATCACTTCCGCTTCCGTTTCTACGTATACGCATGCGCAGTACACGGAAGTGGAAGTGACCGAAATATACTTAAAGTTGGCCTTAAATGTGTTTCTTTATTAGATAATACACAGTACACAGTGTAGTTATATTGAAAAGAAAGTCAATCCAAATATGATATTTGGCGGCAAGAAATATGGACAAAATTCTTTAGTCGAAAGACGACGTAAGTTTTCACTTGATTTGTCTCCTCTCGTCCACACACGACGACACACGACACAAACATGGAACATTCAATTTTGTACTTATTGGCAGACAAAAAACAACAACAATTGACACAAATCAACAATACACATCGATACACTTAAACATTATTTGATAACTTGATAATATTATGTTGGGAGATAGAGGGTTAGTAAAATGGTGAGCATCATATAGGCTATGGTTCTTTATAACTTCTTATTGTTATTTGAAAGTCAAGTTACCCCGACTTCAACGCTTGTGTCATCCAAATTGAGATAATTGAATTTTTCGGAAGAACTGTCCCTTTAATGCTCAGGGGTTGAGTATTAACCCCTTGGTGCTGACCATCGTTATATGGAAGTCAAGTTACCCCGACTTCAACGCTTGTGTCATCCAAATTGAGATAATTGAATTTTTCGGAAGAACTGTCCCTTTAATGCTCAGGGGTTGAGTATTAACCCCTTGGTGCTGACCATCGTTATATGGAAGTCAAGTTTACCCCGACTTCCACGCTTTTGTCATCCCAATTGAGATAATTGAATTTTTCGGTTGAACCGCCCCTTTAATCCTCGGGGGTTGATTATTTAACCCCTTGGTGCTGACCATCGTTATATGGAAGTCAAGTTTACCCCGACTTCCACGCTTTTGTCATCCCAATTGAGATAATTGAATTTTTCGGTTGAACCGCCCCTTTAATCCTCGGGGGTTGATTATTTTACCCCTGGGTGCTGACCATCGTTATATGAAAGTCAAGTTACCCTGATTTCAACGTTTGTTGCATCCAAATCGGGGTACTTTAATTTTACGGTTGAACCGCCCCTTTAATCCTCAGGGGTTGAGTATATAACCCTTTGGTGCTCACTATTGTCTTCAGAAGGTCAATTTACCCCGATTTCAACGTTTGCTGCGTCCAAATCGGAGAACTTTAATTTTCAGTACTGTACACCCCTAATTGACCCCCAGAGGGTGGACCCAGAGGGTGGAAGATAACCTTTCGGTACGTTCATTTGGATTACTCATCTTTTAATACCTTCTAGGTTGAATTTTTAATTTGTGTTACCGAGAATTATATTTTTATCAAGAGTTTTACTTTGCACCCTAGTACCTTTATAACCCCTTAAAAGGGTGAAAGGGTTAATTTGGGACCTACAAACTTTCAGGGTTCAAAGATGAAAGTGTGGTCCCCCCTGTCAAGTGAGATGTAAGATATAAGATATAAGATTTTATTACGTTCTATGATACTAAGGGTGCAGGGTCGGTTTAAAGGGGGTCGCCCTGGTTATAGGGTTCTACAGTTGGGCAGTTGCTACGTCACAACTGCCTGGTGCGGAATTGCGGCGGCTGCGGCGGCTGCGGCGAGTGCCATGCGACGTTATGCCGCGAGCTAGAGAGATGGCGATTTCGACTGGTCATCAGAAATTCGGTCTCATTGAAGTATACAAAACTTTTTTTTAAGGTATCCAGGGCCTTTAAGTATATATCTAACCAACTTTTATTTATTATAAAAAAAGTCTAAATTGTAAATATTTAGATAATTTTGTCCATGATTAAACAAAACACAAAATCTAAAATTAATTACTATAGAGATTTAAAATATTTTTATGTAGTATATATTTAAGTACAAGGAAAAAATTATATAACTAGTCACTATTGAGACATTTCTTTTTAAATAAATTTGTTAGATACATCATTTTTTTTAAATAATATAATCTAAAAGAGTTATATATTTACCGCTAAGGAAATTACAAGAATAGACAGGAGAAAAACATAAGTATTTATATCACAAAACACTTCATGGGAGTTACATAAATAACTTTAGTTTGTCTCAAAACCCAACAGGAGCCCCATAGCAGTGATCAAAAAAATCAATTTATGCAACCCGCACAACATTTTTATACTAATTTTTGCATGTTTCTGACGTCATAAACATCAATTTTTACGCAAATTGCATACTTTACAGTTTTTTCACGCTCTCTTGTGGGGCTACATTAACATTCTGGTAAAAATTGTCATCAGTTTTGAAGATCCCATTTCGTGTTTACTCATTAAAAAGCACATGTTGTTTTACGCGTGGTTTATGGCTTTAAATTTATAGTAACCAGTTACTATGTAAACTTTTGTCAAAAAAGTTATTGGGTTGTACACTGAAGAGTTACATATAATGTAATCTGAATAATTTCTTAAATTTAAGTTTTCTGTGTAATGATTATAGCGACTTTGTTCTATTCTAAATACAAGAAATGTGTGTGAGCTCGCGCGTCAGACTGTGCGTGTGTATACATTGTATACATTATTTATATAATGTACTGTATATACGATGAGAGCATAGTTTCTAGCATCAGTATAGATAAATAAACTAACCTAAATATATATAGCAGCCAATGAACGATCAGTCTAAGAAGACCCATGCAGATTATGCGAGAAGTTTTCCTTATTGTACAACTTTTTGCTACATATTTAATAAGCTATAATGTATATATAACATATTGCCTTTTTTTTTTTTTTTTTTCTTCCCCAATTGAAATTAAAATGTGTCTAGTTTGTTTGCAACTGTACGATATTGATTCAATATTAAAGAGAAAGTTCAGGGGTTTCAAAAACTATTTATATGCGTTGAGAAGTATTACAAACAGTAGCTTTACACCAAAATTTCATAAAAAATTTATATATTCTAATTTTTATTCGTATAATTAAACATTTGAACGCTTAATGCGATAAAAATATTCGGCAACAGCGCGAGGTATAGATATTATAGGGAGAAAGGGAGAGAGAGAAAAAAAAGATTCAAAAATTCAAAATATATTTATTCATTTCTTTCATCCTACAATCAAAATACACAAAAGTGTATCCGCTTAGGTTATTGTACATTATATATACATATATATAAACACAATTAGAAATGATTGTCAATAAAACACATTCAAACATTACACAACATATTAAAGAAAATATTAGATACAAAAAATATTAGAGTTGGTCCTGTAAATATTCATCCACTGAGTAATATTGTCTATTTAATAGTAAGATTTTAAGCGCTTTTTTATGACTGCCCGATTTAGATATGACTGCATGCAGTTAGGAGAAACTCCCCCATAGGTAAAATAAAAAGCAAAAGCGCAAAATTTTTGTTGACAATTATTAATATTTTACTATAATACTATTGTCATATTCATACTTTGATACCATTATTATATGATTTTATATTTTATTAAAATATACAAATAAATTCAGTAACCATATAAATTAAACACATTTTTATTTCTTTGTACTCTTAAATATCTTAATATGGTAAAATAAAAATATAATAAACTAATACAGTCATAAAAATCGATGTGGCGAAATTTCATTATAGCGAAGTAATTTTCTCCGGTACCGGCGAATTTTACATGTAAAATCATAGGCAACCCCCGTTATAATGAAATTTCGTAATAGCGAAGTCCAAATAATAATAATTTTGCAGCCAAAAATATGTAAAAAAAAAAAAAAAAAAAAACATACATTGCTCTCTTTCTTAAGACAATTCTTGCGGAAACGCAAGCGATAAATAATAATAAATATATTTGAATAAGTATAAATGCCATCTCGATCGAATATCTAAAATTACGTGAATAGGTACATAGGTGCTGCAAAATTATTCGAAACGTTAAAAAAAAATTTATATATAGCTATACCTCTTGCTTTTTTTTTTAAACAAGTTCCAATAATGCACAAAATTTAAGTTTCAGTTTATATCATCGTGCAAAGCATTTTTATTCTTTTTTTTTATAAATTTTTTTTCCAAACTTGAATACAATGTCCGCGTAAACAAATAAATTTTGCAAAAAGGCAATTCAATTAAACAAATTTATTACGTGTTGTTACTCTCTACATAATACTATAGTATTTTTAACTTCTTTTATTATTATTATTTTTTGCGCAAAATTTACGTCTCTATCACATTTATAAAGTACATAAATTAATGTTGTCTTACGAACAATAAAAAAATTACTGAAAAGAGTAACTATATATTATTTATTTTTGAGGAGTTTCATCTCTCTCATAACATTGCATACTTTATAGGCACGCAGTATTTTTCTTCCCTCCGCGACTGTATGTAATTTTTTTATTATTGAAGCGCGTCTTTCTTTTAAACAGCTTATAAAATATACCTACTTTAATATGCTTTAGTGGAGCATATATCAAAATATAACTATTTTATTATATGTGCAAAATACAAAAGCCCTACCTGGCGTACCATATTATATAAACGAGTGCAAAAGCAGACATTTGACATTGGCTGTAAATGTCATTTTCTCTTACTAAGTGGGTGAGAAATGAATCATGCAGCCACAGGGTCGGACTGGCACTCAAGGGGTCACGTCCGTGAAAGGGGCGTTAACACCCTCTATGGGGGCCACAAAAGGGGCGTAACATCCTGGTTACACCCCTTTTAGGGCCTTAGGGGCCTCCAAACTGGGGGGGGGGCACGTCCGCTATTGCAGACTTACTCTTATGGCCAGTCCGAGCCTGTGCAGCAGTACAAAACCTCTGCTATTGCACCTGACGCGTACAATACGGATTTGTTAAAAAAAAGTTGTAAAAATGTTTATAAAATGTTTAGAGAAGGTATAGTATTTTTATCTACCCTGACTGTCGTTTATGTGACGTAGTATTTACGAACTCCCCCCTGGATCTTTACCTGACGTACAGTGATGCAGTCTCGTATCTTGTACGTCATAGTTACGGGAGCAAACACTCTACCTGAGTTATTTTTTCTTTAATTGTGCGTTGCGTATTATACGTCACACTGAATGCACTTCGACGCCATGCTATAGCAAAGAATAACATAATATATTGCTTAGCATATAGGACAAATGTGGTTTAAGTTTTTCTATTATTCTATATTCGGTCTCAACTCTTATATGACGTCACTATAACTTTTTTATCGTAAAAATTTCAATGCTTAGTGATGTCATAGCCGTTCATTCCTCACAACAGTTGGGTTAAATTGAGAGGTTGTTACTGGGTTGTTAATTATGCCTGATTTTGCCCAATAAAAGCCGTTAATTATTATTATTATTATTAATATATACTTACAGCATAACAAAACTGTTTACATTACACGGAGAGAATAAATTACGTAATTTATGCTGCATTTATGTCATGTTAGCATAAATTATGTTGATAAATTAGTATTTGTCTTATTGGAAAGAAATAATGTACAAAAATTATTTTGAAATTATATAATTCCCTTTTTTTAGAGATTTCCGGTCCAAGTCGGTCCAGTATTACGTTTACTTTATAAAACGTTGTGTGTGTGTGTGTATTATATATACAAAATACAGTATGTATATATATATATATATATATATATATATATATATATATATATATATATATATATATATATATATATATATATATATATTATACATATCTATATATATCTAAGAGATTTATTATAAAAAAAATTAAGTCCAAATATAATAACTTTTTAGTTAGTATTTTTCGTGCGACGTCATATGTGTGTTTATGCATGCATTCCATATTTTGGTCATTGTCATAAACTTGTTATATATATTTATTAAAATACACTCTAACAATTGTTGCATTACTTATTTAGGTACGAATACTAATAACTTATTTAAGATATACACTTTAAATTAAGTTATTAATGGGTAGCTAAAATAATGCATTTTAGTAAATTATAAAAAATAGCCATTTTAACTTAAAATAGCTCAAAAAAACTTCAAAACATTTAAAACCACTTAAATTCGCTATTTTTGCTAAAATGCATTATTTTAGCTACTCAAAATAACTTAAAAGTGTATATCTTTAATTAAGATAGTATTCGTTACTGCAGTAAAAAATGCAATTTTTAGAGTGTATATTTAGGGTTTATACATTCATGTTTAAGCTGACGCCATGTTTAATCAAATAAAGGGCTCCAGGTCTAAAATAAATGAATCGAAAACGTAAAATTGATGAGATGGGACCATCATTCATACACATATTATGTCATTCAACCCTTCTGTAACCTCACAAACTGGGGTGAAAAAAAGTTTATCCTCTACTGGATTAATGCTACTCATTGATCCATTATGGCGTCCAAGATCAAAGCATATTTAGTATGACGTCATTAGGATTCCCTTTATATAGGGTCTATGCATTCATGTTAAAGTCGACGCCATGTTGGATAATTCAATAACATGGATGGCATAGGACAAAAAATCATTTTGCCAGTTTAAAAACACTATGCAATATTTTTGAGAGCATTGATGCTGTAAATATGTTGAATTAGTATCTCAAGTATGTGAGAAAAATAACAAGAACCAAAAAATTAACTGATTTCCCAAAGAAAATTGGCTTAAATGAAGTTTGTCCTATGCTGAGCAATGTTATGCACTACTCCAGTATGGCCTCAAAGCGCAATAAATATGACGTCATCCGCATACACCCTATAACAAATAAATTAAAAAAAATTTAAGCATTGTCATTTTGGCTAGTGTCTATATATATAATTATATATATATATATAATTATATATATATATATATATATATATATATATATATATATATATAATGCTGCTCCTTGTCCTTGTTAACCAAAGTACGTATAGTTAAAACATAGAGACTTTATGTATGTAGAAATTATACAATAAATAATCCAAACTGCTTTAAAATCATAATTTTTTTTTTTCACATTTGCTTTACACCACTTTTTTTTTTTTTTTTTTTTTTTTTTTTTACCCTTGGTCAACTATACCTAACTTTTCATAACTTTAGAACACCAGAAAAGAGTAAGGGCACCTATTTGACCTCAGGTGACTTTTAAATATAGCTAAAATAAGCACCAAAAATGAAGTCAATCGAACATCTACAGCAGGAAAAAATGGGACTTTTTTTGGAAATCTGCCTTTTTTTACATTTTTGTCTCTAGCTCGCAAACCACTTGGTGCACTTAAATTTCAAAATTATTTTCAAAAATGTCAAGATTTAGGCTTTAATTTCATATTTTCAACATTTGAGAATTATTAAATTTTCTTAATGTTTTGAGCGTTTAAAATCGTGTAGTTTTTTTTTATAAACACCCTGTATATATATATAAATACACACACACACACACATATATATATATATATATATATATATATATATATATATATATATATATATATATATATATATATATATATATACATATATATATATATATATATATATATATATATATATATATATATATATATATATATATATATAATATAAAGAAAGCAACAGCTACTTTAGTGGGGCTCATCTTAGGGTTTTATTGCAACATTTCTTCTTATAAATTGGTTTATAATATGTTTGTTTGATTTTCATTTAACACGTACCATGCGTCTCAATCATGACGTAGATGGCGCCATGAAGGCAAGGCGAGGCACTCAGATATGATAAAAACTTGCACAATGAGATTAGTGTGTTTTATCAATCAAGTTTTATGCATTTGCTAATATGTGACATTACGCAAAATAAATACGGAATAAAACTTAAAAAAATAGATGACAAATAATCCACACATATATATTATAGTTATTAAACAATTAGGAATTAAAGGTAAAACCAAAAACTTTATTAAAATTGTAAACGATTGTCATAATTTTACTACTTGTAATATTTTAAATAAAAAATATTTTCTCTCTTTCATTGATTTTGTATAGGGTGTATGCATTCATGTTAAAGTCGACGCCATGTTAGAGAACTCAATAACATGGGTAGCATAGGACAAAAAATCATTTTCCCAGTTTAAAAACACTAATATGCAATATTTTTGGGAGCATTGATGCTTTAAATATGATGAATTAGTATCTCAAGTATGTAAGAAAAAAAACAATTAGCAAAAAATTAACCAATTTCCCAAAAAAAATTGGCTTAAATGAAGTTTGTCCTATGTCGAGCAATGTTATTCACTACTCCAGTATGGCCTCCAAGCGTAATAAATATGACGTCATCCGCATACACCCTATATTTATTAAAAATTCTGACATGCAGCCTTACGTCATAATAAGAATAATAAGAATTCAGAACAAGAATAAGAACAGCTTTGCTTGCATGTAGTAATGTTTTTCTTCTTTTTTTTTTTTTCCTCCCCTTTCTTTCGTTTATTCACTATTTTTTTCAAACCTAATTTTGTATCTGTTGCCATATATCGATACATAATTATCGTTATTATTATTTTTTTTGCTATGTATAGTATTATTATTTCCCTCTAATTAAAATTTTGTATGTAATAAAAAAAAATTCATTGATGTTTTGTGTTGGGGTTAGGTGTAAGAGTGGGCCAGACGGATTGTCAGGCTTAAACCTCGACCTGTCAAAAACTTGTATTTTTTTTCCTTTGCATCTTCTTGAATAAAGACGATTATTTATTTATTTATTTAGAAGAATAATAAATGTTATTGACCTGCAGCCAGTTGACATAGTAACATATAACAATGTCACAACAAGCATGGGGCATGGTCAAAACATTTGATGGGACTTACATAAATAACGTACTTAGTTTGTCTCAAAACCAAACAGTAGCCCCGTAGCAGTGATAAGAAAAGTCGATTTATGCAACCCGCACAAACTTTTTCATACTAATGTATGCATGTTTCTGACGTCATAAACATGAATTTTTACGCAATTTTCATACTTTACAGTATTTTCAAGCTCTCTTGTGGGGCTACATTAACATTCTGGTAAAAATTGTCATCAGTTTAGAAGATCCCATTTCGTGTTTATTCATTAAAAAGTACATATTAGTTTAATGTGCTGGTCTATGGCTTTAACAATGCTTAATGAAAGACGTAAAATGTTCCAAGTTTGAGTGTGTGGTAAACATAGTACATCAATTTCATCAATTTTTTAGTTGGGGTAAAAGTATTTGGATAAGCCGGATAAGGTATCATATTCTTTATAATTATATTAAAAAAAATTTCAATAGGTTTTTTAATAATGTATTTTTAATTACATTTCGAAGTATTGATGATATATAGACAGTCATAAATTTTTGCTGTCATGTTATATGGGCTCCTTTCTTATACTTTAGATTTGTGTTTTGGAACTGCGAACTTTATTGAATTTCGTGTGTTATAGTTAAGAGTTATGAATATTACTGTTATTTAAAAAAAATTGTGGATTATTTCTTTTAAATAAAGCACAATTATAAATAAAAAAACAAAAGTGAAGACACTGTTTAAAATTTAAATTTAGAAAATTTACATCTACATGAATCCAAATATTTCAAGTTCTTGAAGATTTTTTTTTTTTTTTTTTTTTTTTTTCGTATAAGTATAATTTCAAGTTTTGTTTCTTCTGTTCCTCAAAACATGATATTTAATTTCAAATAAGAATAAAAATAAGCATAATAGACAGTTAGTAAAGTAGACTCAGAAACAACATGTTTAATAGAAAATAATGCAAAATTAACAGTAGTATTTAATTTGTTAATGAGTTTTAAATTTAAGTTAAATTTCGAGGTCCCAAATCAACGTATATTGTATAATGAAGCCTAGAAAGGAGGCTTTTTTCAGAGGATATTATTGTTTTCTGAACAGGGCGCAATGTAATATGCAGGGTTTTTATAAAAAAATGGTATGATTTTTAAACGCCTTAAAAATTAAGATGTATTAAATTTTCACAAACGTTCAATATATCTAATTAAAATCTAAAAGTAAGTTTTGATATTTTTTAATATTTTTTCTATATTTTAAGTGCATCAAGTGGTTTGCGAGCTAGAGACAAAGATAAAAAAATGAGGGATTTTAATTTTATTTATTTATTTTTTTTTTATTTTTTTATTATTATTTTTTTTTTTTGCTGTAGCTGTTCAATTGACTTCAGTCAGGGCCCTATTTTGGAAGTCTCTCATTTTTGTCTCTAGCTCGCAAGCCACTTGATACGCTGAAATTTCAAAAATATGTTGAAATTTTTTAAGATTCTGGTTTTAATTAGATATATTTAAAGTTTGAGAAAAATATTAAAACATCTTAATTTTTAAGGCGTTTCAAATCGTGCCTTTTTTTTATAAACACTCTGCATTGTATATATAGTGGTTTTTTTATGACATCAGAAAGCAGCAAAGCAAACTGATATGAGTAAAGATTTGAGGTCACGCCTCAAAATAAGTGCCGTTCACATAAATGCTAACGTTATACAAACCAAATACAGATGCCGCCAAGGCAATCGAGGATATTTGACAAAAATTACTAATAAGATACACAAGCCAAGCTCAAGGTTTTATCCATGTCAGCTTAGTGACGTCACCGACCAAAATTTTTTTTTCCTTCTTCTTCTTCTTCTTCTTCTTCTTCTTCTTCTTCTTCTTCTTCTTCTTCTTCTTCTTCTTCTTCTTCTTCTTCTTCTTCTTCTTCTTCTTCTTCTTCTTCTTCTTCTTCTTCTTCTTCTTCTTCTTCTTCTTCTTCTTCTTCTTCTTCTCGTTTTATATCTTAAGACTAAGCAGCGTAAAGCCTAGCTTATTGACGCCTTGATCGTCAGCATAGAGCAAACCAACATAGAGCAAGAAAATACTAAAAAGAAGTTAAATTGATATTGCAAAAGTTGTGTATTAGATTTTATGAAATTCGCTCTATGCTCGACTCAAAAAACCTCAGTCGATTAAAATCGGGCATGCCTAAAGTATCACCCATTGTCACATTTGAGGAGAAAGGGGGCGGCTGGACGATACCGTAAAAGGTCGAACGGCAGGTAACTCAGTTTTTTTGAGTCGAGTATAGTTTTCAATGAATTACCAAATAGTATAACTTTTAGACTTAAAAAAAAAAAAAAAAAAAAATACTCATCAGACAAAACTACTATACGGCAAAATTTACACTTACAAAAAAAAAAAAAAAACTGCCTTTGTTCCAAAAATGATATGACGCTCAAAATTATTTTAAGGTTGTAATTTTATATTCCTGAAATAATCTTTTAATCACAATGAAGTATTTTGTGTTAGTAAAGTTTAATTATATATTTTTTAAGATTTTATGTACTTGGGGTTGCTGGGTGTTTTAGGTACTGCGGGCTGCGTGAATGCTGCTAAAATAAAATGCGGTCAATATAGCAATTTATAATTTTTAGCTTATTTTAATGTATATTATATTATATTATATTATATTATATTATATTATATTATATTATATTATATTATATTATATTATATTATATTATATTATATTATATTATATTATATTATATTATATTATATTATATATATATATATAATTATATATATATATATATATATATAAATTTATATAACACATGAAGACTGTGTTCCTAAACCGATACGAATTAATAATGTATATATTTTTTTTATAAAATACAGGAATATTTTTTTAATCTTCAATCTTTAAGTTGACTTTCCAGACCAGAAAACATGCACTTTTATTTCATAACACTTAATAGGGTTCCCAAAACTACAATTATGTGTTCAAAGAACTCGAAATCATGACGCATTAAACATATTAGAAATTTGTCAACTTCTGCAACCCGCAACACTTTTTCTATTGAACATCACTAGTCATGACGTCAGCAATAGTGCATGCATGTGGTTTTCACTACTTTACAATATTTTAGAGCTCTTTTGTAGAGTTACATTTTTGTAATAGTAATCATGAAATTAGATAATGTTACTGAATGTCCAATTTTTCTATCAATTAAAATAAAAGTGCATGTTGTTAGGTCTGGCCGAGTAGCTTATGTTTAATGTTTTAGAAATAAAAATTTAAGATTTCAGTTTTTAGTAAAGTTTTCATGTTTACTATAGTAATAAGCGGTTTAACTTTGTATATTATTGATAAATAAGACAAATTTTTAGTATATTTTATCCAACGTTCTACCCAAATTAATGCAAACCATAAAAATAATTACAAAAAGGACTATTCGAAAGGGTTATTCGATTGTATAACCCTTATTTATGTATTTATAAATGTATCCCCAAGATGTATATATAGAAGGTGGTGACGACAGAAAAAGGGCAAATTATACCACCTTCTATATATACATCTTGTGTATCCCTAATTTTCAATGTTCAACAATTTTTTTCTAATATCCTTACAAACCTGAAAATCAACGTTGATTTGGCGACAGTCATTGATTTCAAATTTATTTTACATTCTCAAAAAGACGTGAGCGGACACTGACGTCACAGCTTGCCTGGTCCACAAGCGTGTACATAAAACAAGCGAGTTGTGCATGACGTCATTGTCCGCTCACGAGATTAGGATATAAAACACCTTTTTTGTGCTATAGTTGTTTGATCTATGCTTGAAATTTCAATAAAACATTTTTGTTCATAAATAAACATAAAAATATCATTGCTTAAAAATCATTATTTTATTATATTTATTTACTTATATTCATTAAATTTTTTTGACACATTTAATTTTTATTAAATAATAATTAAAAAAAATAGATCTTTTAAATTAAACTTTCTTTAAATCTACAAAGAGTCTTTTTCATTCTTTCGTTTTTTCCATTAACATATATAGACAACAAAAAATTTAGCATTTAAATCACAAAGCACTTTTGATGGGACTTACATAAACAACATTATTTGGTCTCAAAAACTTAGTAGCTGTATTGAGGCAGCTAGGGATCAGAATGTTTTGGTTTCAAACCCGAACATTTTCATACAATAGTATTTGCATACTTAACAGTTTTTTCACACTTTTTATTTGTAAAGGGGCCACATTACATTCTAGTAAAAATTTATTATCAGTTTTGTAGTTCCCATTTCGTGTTTAATGATTAAAAAAAACATTTTCTTTTCATGTGGCCTATGCCTTTAAAAGTTCTTATCGTCTCTATCGCAGCAAAATGTGACAAAAGTGAAGTTATTATTAATTCGCCAAACGTTCCACGTGACACAGTAAATCCTATGTAGATGGAACGTTCAACGAGCTCGTTATTATTTCACGTCAAACATTTAGACGCTATAGTGAATATATATATATATATATAATATATACATATATATATGATAAGAACATTTGTTGGTGAAATAAATTATTGTCTTACCTTCTGTGAAGACACTGGGCTTTACACTCGCTGATATGTCACTATTTTAAATAACAATAATAAAATAAAATCAATTCACAGTCTTTTTAAAATTACATAGCTATGTTATTTACACACAATGTTACACACATTTCAAACATTATGCAGTGGCGGTCCTACAGGGGGGATTGAGGGGTGGATATCCCCGGGCCCACTAGGTTTGGGGGGCCCGGGACGAGGCCTACATGTAAAAAATTCAAAGCTAACAAAAAAAAAAAAAAAAAAAAAAAAAAATAGAAAGTTAAGGAACGGGAAGAAAAGAGAAAGAAGTTTATGAACCAATTTAAGGATTTTCAAAAAAATTAACAAACAAATTATCCAAACAAAATTATAATATAAAAAAACAATAAAAAAAAAATGAAGCATATAAATCTACAGATAAAATACAATATCTCTTAATTAACTAGTAATAATTACAACTTTATTCAGTATTTTTTTTATCTTTTTAAATAAAGGCTGCCCTGGTTTAAAAGGGTAAAATAAACTATCCACTAGAATTATAATGAAGACTAAAAAATTTTCAGGGTGTTATTTTATTGCATTTTTATTCTAAAAGAAGACAATATTCTAAGCCGATATACATAAAATATGGACATTTCTAATTTTTGAGTTCATTGAGAATTTATAATTAATTTTTAAAAGTCTTAAAATGATGTTACAGTCGGTAACTTTTTCCTCTGCCCGCATGCATAGGTATTGCGTGACGACATTCTTCATTTTTTTTTAATAGAAATGCTTAATGAACTTAACATTTAAAAGTTTGCAAATAAATTGATTTAGGACAATGTCTTCTTTTAGAATATGAAATAAAATTTTACCCTGAAAACATTTTTAGCCGCCCTTCTTGGCCTGGCATAAGTGAAAAATTTTCAATGATAAATAAACACTAGCTCGATCTTCCTAAATTTTCACTCTTTCTATTCATCAAATTGACCCTGTCCTCTGCTCCTAAAATGATAATGACGATCAACGTTGGTTATTGTGCATTTTTTTTTTGTGCAAGAGAACAGGGTTTATGAACAACACTTTTCTTTTGGAATTTTGCAAATAATTCTAATAGAAAAAAAAATAGCTTTTTGAGAATATGAGAATTAGGACGCATTTTTTCCATTCGCTTAATCTGTCCTAAATCTGCAATGTAATTAAAAATTAGTGATTTTTCATTATGAATTTTTGTATAAGAATGCAGTATACTTTTTTTTTATCTGTAATAAATATTTGTATTTCATTCTAAAATAATTAAAATTTAGCATTTTTCCCCCCCTCTATTTTAAAAAAATAAAAACAATAATTTTAAAAAATCATAACATAAAAAGAACATTAATTATTTTTTTCTTAAAAAGCTATCTGCACTGACAATTATACTGAATCTAAATAGTTACGTGGTAAAAAAAAATTAAAAAAAAAATAAAAAATCACGCCTGCGGAGGGCTATTAGCGCTTCGCGCATCTATAAAGGGGGCCCAGTCAGATTTCTGTCCCCGGACCCAAAAAACGTAGAACTGCCACTGGAAATTGTAATATATATATATATATATATATATATATATATATATATATATATATATATATATATATATTATATATATATATTATATATATATATATATATATATATATATATATATATATATATATATATATATTATATATATATATTATATATATATATATATATATATATATATATATATATATATATATATATATATTATATATATATATATATATATATATATATATATATATATATATATATATATATATATATATATATATATATATATATGTTTAAACTTCAAATGATATAGTTTTCCTTACTACACATAAGTGTAGTTCAGACTCCACGAGATGGCGATATTTGTATCAATATATAAATATTTGAAAATATTTATCTTGCACTATATATATATATATATATATATATATATATATATATATATATATATATATATATATATATATACATATACATATATATATATTACAATTTTTAATGACATTATTGTTATCTATTAATTTTCTCTCTATCTCTCTCTTTTTAATATTACATACATAATATATATTTTTATTTGTTTCGCCGTGTAAGTGCCGCTGTATGTAATCAGAAATTTCATTGATATTTTCTGTTGGGGTTAGGTGTAAGAGTGGGCCAGACATTTAGTCATGCTTAAACCTTGCAAAAAAAAAAAAAAAAAAAAAAAGCTTTTTTTCTTCTTTTTTTAAATTATAAGATGGTTATTTATTTACTTATTTTTATATTAATTAATTAATTAATTTAGTATTTTGGAATGTTTTTTTTTTTTATAATCATTTTGCAGTAATAAAGGTTTGCAAGAATTGTTTCACAGGGGAAAAATAGTTTCCTTACAGGCCTTACAGCAAATATAAATTCCTATATCATAAATGTTTGGATGCAACAAGGAATATTTGACGTCACAGTTCAGTGACTTCATGACGTCATGCTTATTCTAAAGTTGCTTTGTTCTCCGTGTGCTATTTGTTAGTGCTCTCTATACTTTATTTTGCTTTCATCAAATTTATACAGTTTTAATTCTTGTTGCTGAATTCTTTTGCTGCAGGCGTAATAGTATCAACTACTGCGACCTAGACGTTTTTTTTTTTTTTTTTTTTTTTTTTTTTTCACTTTACTTTATTTTAAAATATTTGTGCTTTCACTTACTTACAGAGCAACGTATAGCATGCCAAACTAAAAATATATTTATGGTATTATATAGTATTAAAAAATATAATAACAAAAAATAATTATTGATTTCTTATACACATTGCATGATTTCATGATCAAACCATCAATATCCTTTATGGTTTATTATATATATAAATATATGGATCAAATATATTTTTTAAGACTACTAACCTTAAGGCAATGCAACTTTCATTCCGTCTTCAATCTTTAAATTTGTCTGATGATCTTGTTAAAAATTTGCGACTGTGAAATTATATATATAACATATACAGGGTGTCTATAAAGTTCTTGAGCGTGTTTAGGCGTTAATAAAAGACATAAGGCTTAACATAAAATAAACTTTTTATACATCAAATTAAAGCTTAGATTTTTACAATTTTGAAAAACTAAACGGTTTTAAAATCAAATAATTATTAACTCTTGTACAGGAGAAAAAGCAAAAAGTTAGGTTTTGTCAAAAAAAAAAAAAAAAAATTGCTGTTTTACGATTTTTTTTTTTTTTTTTGAAACCTTGCAGTATGGTATCTTTACGTGGGCATGGTTTGTTGCACGACAGAGGATATCACCGCCGCCATCCAGTCCATCACACCGAAAATGCTCCATAATGTGTGGCGCAAGCCAGGGGTTCATCTGGACGTCTTTCGTGCAACAAACCATGCCCACGTAAAGATACCATATTGCAAGGTTTCAAAAAAAAACAAAAACAAACAAGCAAACAAACAAACGTAAAAAAGCAAAAAAATTTTTTTGACCAAACCTAACTTGTTGCTTTTTTTCCTGTAAAAAAGTTAATAATTATTTGATTTTAAAACCGTTTATCTCTTCAAAATTGTAAAAATCAAAGCTTTAATTTGATGTATAAAAAGTTTATTTTATGTTAAGTCTTAAGTCTTTTATTAACGCCTAAACACCCTCAAGGACTTTATAGACACCCTGTATATATAATATATGTATATATATATATATATATATATATATATATATATACATATATATATATATATATATATATATATATATATATATATATATATATATATATATATATATATATATATATATATATATATATATATATATATATATATATATATATACATATATATATATATATATCGTGTTCTTCGTTTGGTTCTAAAAGGTCATCTGCCAACACATTGTCTGATTTTGTTCAAATTTGTTACAAGATCAAGATTAGGGTTTAGAAAAAATTACTTTTATGATTTTTGAAAATTTTAAAAATTCCCGGAAAAACCCCGCATTTTTGAAATTCTAAACCTCCCGACTTTGCTTGGGAAAATAATTTATTTCTCTTAAATGAATTGCAATAGAAAAACCAAAAATAGTGGATGTTAAGACCATTAATCAATAATTATTTTGTGATGAGTGACCATGACCTTGAACTCGTGTCAAGGTCAATGAAGTGCATCCAAAGTGGAAAATTGCAAAAAACTCCAATTTTTGTAATTTTTTTGGCCACTTTTATTTCATCATTTTATAGACCATAATACTCCCAAAACATGTGCAAAAATTTGGAATGGAGAAATGGTAACTAAAGACGTGGCGCCACGTCAAGCAGTGGCACTTCGGGTTAGTTGCGGTGTACCGACCATTTTTAAAATTCTAAATAAAAATAAGTTACAGAGATATTTACACAAAACTTTGTATACATACACACATATATGTGCACCACATATTTTCAAAGTAACGAACTTATGGCGCGAAAATTCAAAAATTGACAGTTAAGATACTTTTAAGAAATCGAGTTTTTCTGTAGTTTGATCTGTATACATGTTATTGGTGGATCGGGATATTTAATTTGGAATATTATTAATAAATGTATTATTATAAAATATTATTATAAATGTAAATATTATTATCAGAAATAACAATTATTTTTATATATATTATATTTATATTTATATTATTATATTATATTATATTATATTATATTATATTATATTATATTATATTATATTATATTATATTATATTATATTATATTATATTATATTATATTATATTATTGTATATTATTGTATATTATTGTATATTATATTATATTATATTATATTATATTATATTATATTATATTATATTATATTATATTATATTATATTATATTATATTATATTATATTATTATTATATAATATATTATTATTATATTATATTTATATATATTATAAATAAATATTAATAATAAATATTATTATTATAAAATGTATTATTATAAAATATTAATAAATGTGAATATTATTGGACTATAATTCATTTTTTTTATGCCCGCCTGCAAGATTTTCAGTGGACTTGTCTCTGTTTTATACAGTAAAAATATTATAATTGTTGCGTTTTATGTGCATTAAAAAGGAATTTCATGGCTTTGCTTTAATTGAATCTATAGTTATAGTGAAATAGACATTCGATAAAAATGTCAAATTGTTTTTAAAAAAAAAATTAATAATATTTTAAAATACGCATATTAAACTTTTTACATTTTTGATGCTATTTGTTTTTACACCTTTACTGAAACTGAAAACTGAACTTCACAATTTTTATTATAATACTTATATCAAATTATATAAAAAAGATAAAACAAATGTTTTAATAGTTATTTATTATTTTTTTCACTTTGTATCAATTAAATTTCATATTTGACAACATGACAACGTAATCGACCAAAACTCATTGACTCATCCCCGCCTTATTTAATTATAGCACCGCTGTTAAATACATTACCTTTGCAGCTTTATTTTTCGCGCCGCTGCTTAATACATTAACTTGAAAGCGAAAGCCTGCACCACAAAACACTGGGCTGATCTCCGCAATCCTTATCTACTCGCTTGCAAAATAAAGAACTTATATTATGTCTGAAAAAATTCTTAATGCAACATAATTCCCATAATTTACACGTGAAATGTTTCACCTGAAACAAGTGCTTTATTTTGCTAGTGGCATACTGTCTTAAAGCACGGATGAAATATATAATTAATTATGTTACATTAAAATAACAATAATATAGCTTAGAAATGTTTGAGGGTTGAATTGTAAGGGTTTGAGGAAAGGTTTGAAATAATTGTTAAAGACAATTGTAATTTTTAACATCAACTGATTTTATTGTACAAATATTACAATTTGACAGAAGAAATATTGAACAATATCTAAATTGCTAAATAGCACACAAAAATATAATTATTTTTTTAAACTAAGTTAGAAAACACTGAAATTAGAAAGCAAATAAACAAACTTAATTGTGAAATTAGAGAGAGGATTAGAAATTAGAACTTCTAAAAGAAAGCAAAAATATATATATATATATATGTATATTTAATTTCAAAACCAGAAAAAAATAAAGAAAAATGAGAATTTATTTAATTGAAACAAAATATTTCTTTATGAAATTGATCTATTTTTCTAATTCACAGCAAAGAAATAATAAAATTGAGTTTTAGATCCTAAACAGACAAACCAAATACAGAGTAATTTAATAGAAACAACATACAAATATATATATATATATATATATATATATATATATATATATATATATATATATATATATATATATATATATATTATATGACATATAAATGTTATAAATTTTTTTATTATTTTTTAAAATATAACCTCAAATCTAGGTGACTTTTATCTATGTTGAAATTGGTCCGAATTATTTTTCTGAAAATATTAAAATTAGTTGACAAGCACATCAGTAAGCCACATACCAAATTTTCACAAGTTCTAACTACTGGTTCTATGTAAAGAAAATAACATAGGTATAGCTTATGACTTAAAATATTCCCTATGTTTTTTTGCATAAAACCTATGGTTAAAATTTGTTGAAGTTTTGTATATATGTGACGAGCTTGCAAATTTATGTTAAAAATTGAAGACAAATGGTTTACAGCAAATTTAGAAAAATAAAAAATGCCTTAAACTGTAATGTTGTACATTTAGAACCGATGTTGGAAATTTTTGTTCAAATTAGGTTTGGAACATAAAAAAAGATGGCACCTTGTCTAAATAATGTTACATAATTATAAAATTATGTCGAATATTAAAAAACAAATAAAAAATTCCTGACAAGTGTAAAAAGCTCACTTCAATATATATTGGAAGAAATCACATAAATGCTCTACGTTAGAAGACCTATGTATTTAAATGCATTTATTTATGTTATTTATATATGTATTTATATTTATTTATGCTGAATCTTTATTTTAAACTGCACATTTTAAAATAAGTAATCATAAAAAGACGAAGGATTTTATAAAATTAATTTTTAAACTGATTTAGTTGTTGTTTATTGAAATTACTATAAAACATAATTTATCTTTAACTGGTTAGTTATGAAATTAAATATTACATTTTTTTACAACTTTTTGTTTAGAAAAATTGTGTCATGGTTAACGTTGGCAAGAAAACACTACATAATGTACTGTACAACCATGGATTAAAGATTGATGTTGATGATTTTAATGATTTCGAGAGAATATAAAGTTTTAAAAGGATCCACAATTTTTACCTTTATAATACTGTGTAACAAATTTATCCCTAAATCACACTTTAAAAATATGTTGTCGTGTTAAGTTTTCACACATTACAGAGATGTTTTGTGAATTGTATACTTTACAATTTTTAATCAGCATATAAAGAACTAAAGGGAGTTGCAGTTTCACAAATGAGAGCAAAACATCCTGTTATAACATTATATTCTCTTTATAGCAAACCCATTAAAATAAAATATGATATTATTGTCCATTTGATATATTAGTGGTTATCACTATTATTAAATAGTTTATTATAAACATAAAAATGGCTTTAATACTTTTGTAAAACTTCTTTAAAAAATTGTGCATAAATTGTTTCATGCAGTAAATAACTAGCAAATCAAAATATGAATCAAAAAATTATGTCAATGAAAATAAGATAAGTAATGAAATAAAACCCAAATACATAACAGAAATTACAACTTACTGCCTTTTTTGCAACTAAATTGTACCAAAAAAATTTAGAGCTAAATAAAATATAAATCTAATTATATACCATCTACATTTATTAATGGATACAAAGATTTAAAATTTTCTTTATTAAATGCTATAGAATAAACATACTAATAATGTTAAATCAAAGTTAAGGTTAGTATAATAGTGATGATTGGAGTGAACATTATAAGATTTTCAATGTTAATTTCTCAAGTAAGCTAGCTCAGAGCGCAGATACGAAAGCAGAGTACGTTGTAGACAATTAATTGGATATAGCTAGTTTGGGCTTGCAGGCGTACAAGCATTTGGTAAGATTTTCATGAAGGCGTAATCACATTTGGCCAGATTTATAACAGAGTGTACTTGCATTTGACCAGAGTTACATATAAGTGCTTACATTCATTTGGCCAAATTCTAATCAAGGCGTATATCATCTCTATCGCAGCAAATTGTTTCAAGTGAAATAATCACAAGCACGCCAAATATGTAGACGGAACGTTTAAAAAGATCATGATAATTTTACTTGAAACATTTTGACGCGATAGAGACGATATGCATATGGCCATTTGTTATTAGAAACTACGTACATTTGCCAGGTAACAACAACTATTTGAATTATTCTAACTGCGCAATATTGAACCTGTGACACATTAAATTATGCACTATCGCCAACTGGTAAAACTTGCAATCACATCTTAGAGAGTTATGGTTTAATCCCGTAAGCTGCTTTGCTTCTGCGTTTTGATTTTT
Source organism: Ecdyonurus torrentis (assembly GCA_949318235.1). Classification (NCBI taxonomy): domain Eukaryota; kingdom Metazoa; phylum Arthropoda; class Insecta; order Ephemeroptera; family Heptageniidae; genus Ecdyonurus; species Ecdyonurus torrentis. Next base: position 48,236,947 of record OX439131.1, on the reverse strand, counting down.
CTGAAGGTTGTCAATGTAAATTTAATGCACGTGTGTGAAAAATTTACATTGTGAACATAGAAAAAAGCGAAGCACAAAAGCAAAGCAAAGTATTTGTCAGAGTAATTAACCTTGAAAATAAAGATTTTTTTGCTACAGATGCATTTTCAAACAGAATAAAATGAACTAAAATTACACAGATTTTATTTTATTGTCACGTTTCAAACTAATTTTTTTACCATTTGAAAAATGACTGTATGCAAATTTCTACTCACACGTTAGTCTTATTATCATGTTTTGATAAACAGAAGATAAAAATTAACAAACAAGAATTAAATTACAGTAAAAAGCAATTAGAACTATAATAGGTTTACGATACCTAGATTCTTGCTTGGCTATTTCAATAAGTTACAAACTCTATTTATTCCATCACTTTTTATTTTTGCATGTGCTATCTTTAAACCTAACAACCCTAGTTATCATAGTAACATTATTATACATAATTACAATACTTGGCATTAAAAAAAATGTCAGTCCCAAAACACAAATCTAAATTATTTAAAAGGAGCCCGTATTATATCCTATCAAAAATTTATGATAGTGTACCGTCATTAATTAGAAACGTTAACAATTATACTTTATTCAGGACCTCTTGAAATATATATTAATATTTAGGGAATATTACACTTTAGCTAAATTTTATGATCCCAATTCAAAGTGATGCACACTACACATACAAACCTACAATTTTATACTGACTATAAACTGCATTAATTTACTAAAAATATTTTATTAAATTTCTTTAATTTTATATATTTTTTAGTTGCATATATATGTGTTACTTTGATATTCCTTGCACTTGGTATACTACCTATATCCTATATGTAGTTTTTGTTTAATGGATACATTCTGAAAAATTAATGTACGAATGTTAATTTTGTATTTAATTTACTTAAAATTTATGGTAAATATTTTGACAAGACCAACGTTTGTTGTAAGACCATACCTACGGTCTCGCGACTATTATACGTATCAGACAATCTCACCACGCCACACAAAATAGGTGTTAGACAATCTCGTCGCGACACGCAAAGTAAGTATCTGACTTCCTCGCAATACGCACAATATTATAGGATTATAAAATCTCGCCGTACGCAAAAAGGAGGCATCAGACAATCTCGCGAGTAATTTTCCATATAACATGCTGGCAAATATTAAATATAAGTTTAATTAAATTAAAAATACATTACATTTAATAATTGAAAATGTCTCATATTTATTTTACACAAAATATATCTATAGTAATTTAAAAGAAGCTTAATTTAAGTATATAATTTTTATATAATAACATTAATAATAAAATATTATTATTGTTTTTTAAGTTTAAAATTTTTTGAAATTAATTTTTCGTGGACTATATTAAAATTTACAAATTTTAAAATAAATATTAATTATTAGTAAAACTATAGTAAAAAGATATTATTAACAAAATGTTAACGTAAATTATTTAAAGTACGTATTTATTTATACGTGTATAACTATTAAATTTTATTCTTAAATAAATATATACCTTTTTATTAAATTTTATGAAATATTTCAATTATATCCAAAAATTCTCAAAGGCTGTGAGAAACAATTTTGTGTAAAATACAGATACCTCATTTGTGCGTACGGTGAGATTGTCTAATACCTATATTGTGCGTTTCGCGAGGAATTCAGATATGCTTTATGTGTCGCAGCGAGATTGTCTGACACCTATTTTGTGTGGTGCGGCGAGATTTTCTGATACATATAATAGCCGCGAGACCGTCGATATGTTCCTAAGAACATCCTGGGTCAATAAAGAATTCTTATTTTTATGACATACTTTTTTGCTGTAATTAAAATATAAAGCATATTTTAAAATTTATTTTTAATGTTACTTAATATCTCTAACAATAAGTTACCAGGTAAAAGCATGGTATTTGGACAAAGAAAAAAGATATTTAGCAAGCAATAAAGCTCACGACATTTTTACATTAGAAATAGGGAATACGTAGTTCTTTAATGATTTTAGGTGTGCAAAATTTATTTTCAGCATTAAAGTAGAAGGAATTTTTAATTAATGTAATAAAAAGTAATTATATTTAAAACCTAATAATAATTGATAAGCTGAACAAAAAGAACCCAATTACAAACGTTTCTTATCCCGTAGCTATAATTGTGTGTAGCTTACTAATATGCTAATATAACCGGTTATTTAAACTTTATTTAACCAGACAAAAATGTTGTTATAAATATAGTTTTAAAATGCAATGCATAATCGTAGCTAATAAAGGCTAAAATGGAGTATATAATGAATTTATTGCGCCCACGAACAACTTTTAACAGTTTCATGATGAAAGTCATGATTTTATATTCAAAATTTATAATTATAACAAATTTCTAAATAAGCAATAAAAATACAAGCTAGTAAATAAATATATATAATAAACTATTTCCCAAAACTTAAAATTTATTTTTAAATGCAGTTTTCTGAAATCTTCTATTCTAATATCTTATTTATTCTGCTGGTAATTTTTCATTTTTGGTGTTCTTTGCGATAAACCACCGTCTGTTACTTTAGATTTGGAAAGATATGTCACAAAGTGCTCCATTTTATCAAGAGTACCTTTATCGCAATTATCTGGTAACATAAGAACTGGAAACATCTTATAAATATTAGAAGGCAGACTTAAATTATATTTTTCAGCCAACTCATTGAACCGAACTCTTTCATTTGGTTTTGGAATACTTTTAAGAAAACTATTTTCCTGCGGTAACATATTAGTAACACTATCTATTTCTGCATGCCACAAAACCTTAGCATGTTTAACTTGCTTAGAATTACCAATCAAATTATTTACTTGATACTCATGTTGATTTGTTCGTTCATTTATATCCGTAGTTTGCCCAGTGTAAGTTTTACCGGTTAATTCACAAACCTTGACATATATTGCGTTTTTATTACATCCATTTGTAAGATTTTGAAATAAATTAATGTTATCTTTCATATTAAGCCAATCCCGCATTTCCTCAGTAATATTATATACTGGTTTATTTTTTTTGCAAATAACTCTATCATTTCCAACTACTTCTATAGTGTAAGCTGGATCAGCAAGCAGCTCTAATAAATCTTGACATTTTTGAACTTTTTTTGAACTTTCAGTATTTAATATGGAATCATGCTCAGAAATAGGTCTGTCTACTTGGTTTAAATTAAAACTCTTAAAAATATTGACAATTCTTATATCTTCAACTTTTATTTCAATATTCGAAACACTAATATGTTTGCTCCTATTGACATTATTTGCCCCACCAACCAAACCTTTATCCATTCCAAATGCATGCCATCCCATTTCTATTCTTTCTCTAATATTATCATCTGAAACAATTGTTTCAGCAATTCTCTCCCGGAACTGTTCAGGTGTTAGACTTTTAAGTTCTGGTATTTGTTCAACCAAAGCAGCGAAGAGACAATTGTTATCTGTTGAATCCCCACCTCCTTCAAAATGATTTCCTTTCACACTAAGTTTTATGGAATTTTCTGCAACAGCACATCCTACTGTAAAAAACTGTATGTCTCCAGCTGTGTTTTTTATTTCTACTGTTAAGTTGCTTATACCTTGCATTTCACAAATTATATTCAAACAAGCTTTTACGCATGTTGCATCCATTGGTATGTTTTCCTTCATAATATCAGCAAATAACTCAGGGCTTCTGCATTTTTTCATTAATTGCAATAAATTTTTATTGTATTTTGACTTTATTGCATCAATTTGTTCAGGATTAGCTCCTAACTCGGCAACGAAGCCTTGTTTTAATGCCTTGTATTCATTTCTGCGTATGGTATTCCTTAAACTTTTGTATCCTGCTTTAATTCCTTGCACTGTATACTGTGCTGCTTTATTTGTACCCCAAGTAACTAAAGGTGACACTAAGCTGTCCTCCACTATTTTCGCTCCTTTGTTTTTAATTGCCAGTTGTAATAGATCTAATAATTCATTTTGAACTACGCTTAGATCATCAATGTTATCTTCAAAAGTTTTATCCATTTTTTTAATTTCTTTAGTTTTCTGTATTAAATCTTTCATTATATCATTTAAAGTATTATTTACTGAGTTTTTAAGTGATAAAATATTTTTAGCACTGAGAGCATATTTAGTACCATCAGACACAATACGTATGATCAACGAAACTGTTGCAAAATCCCCTTTGCCTGAAGCACGACTTATTTTCTTTGATGCTTCACTAATTCCAGTCATAGCTACTCCACATATTTTTCCGATGTATTTTTTAAAGTCTTTTAGGAAATTAGAATCCGTATTAAAATGCTGTGCTATTGCTGTTATAATTTGAGATTTAGCAACACTAGGCCCACAAATTTGTATTAGTTCCTTTACAACGTCATTTATTTCATGCTTATAAAGTTTTCTGTCTATTTCTCCTATAATTCTAGAAGCTAAAGCTTTACATAGACCATTCATTGTACTTTTTATTTTAGTGTCTGCAAAATAGTTAAATCCTGCAAGGACGACTGATTCAGCAAGTTTACCTAGCATTAGTTTTCCACCAGTTGCGCAAAGTTGCTGAACACCAAGAGTTTTAATTAAATCAGTTCCCTTGGACATCGCAAGTTCTTGTCCAGTTTCAATGAAAAAGCCTCTACCAGCAGATTCGTATCCATATCGAGAAAGATAGGTTCCTTTTGATAAATACGCAGCAAATCCAAATGTTGCAGCTGTCGTTGCCACACTTGCCAATTTATGGTGTCCGTAATCTGTCCAGTTAAAGTAACCAGATTTAAAACAAAATGCTGAATATATAATGTCTCCAATACCTTCACTTATTAAGGCATTGCCGAAGTGTGTCATAGTTCCAGTCGAATATACGAGTACAGCAAAACCCAACGCACATTGCAATATGCCAAGAGTTACTACTGCTAATGTGCCAGAAACCATTTGAATTGTATATTTCTTCTCACATGTAATTATAGTGTGATCAAAACCATTAAGTTTAAATTTTTCAATTTCTATAATAAAATCTCCTTCTAGATTAAATTCTGTTAATGAACGTAGAAAGGCTGTTGGATGATTTAAGGTCAACAAACAAGACTTTGCCTTAGTAATTTCATTAAAAATATGATTTTGAACGTCAGTACTTGATAAAATAAGTTTATTGTTAAGCATTAACGCAACAGTAAGATTAATTGACTCAAAATGATTAGATAGTGGTTTTCTGTCAATTATATTTGCAATTTCTAATAAATTTTTAGAAGATTTATACAAGTCACATAAAACATTACATAGCAAATTATCCCAAATTTTTGTATCAAACAAGGATGGAATTGAAAAAAATATTCTTTTGTAAAACTCTTCAATTAAATCCCAGGTAGTTGGTAAAACCCAATTTTTTTCCTTTAATTCATCTATCAAGAAATCTGCAAGTTCCTCGTTTTCAACAATACCAATTGCCAGAAATTCTTTTTTTAGATTTTCCTTTGATATAAAGCGAGTGTATTTACGTTTAATCATCTGTTCGATCATATCTTTATCTTCTGTCACTTTTGGAGAGACAATGACATTTTTGTTCACTAAATCAAATATTAGTTTACTATATGGATTTGTCTTCAGAGATATAGTAATTGGAAAATCTTTTTTATTAATTTGCTCAACTAGTGAAATTAACTGTAATCTATAAATAAATTTAAACTTTAATACTCGAGATATATGTTGTTCATATATTAAGTGTTCTTTCGGAATAAGTCTAAGGTTACTATTTAACAGTTTGAAGCGTTCATTATTAATTTTTTCCAGAATATTCACTTCACACAACGATTTAATTATGTATTCTACATCTTTTATAGAGATTGTCGGTGTAATAAAATCATCGAAACAAACGCTATCAAATTGTGAAAACTGCACACTGCTAACTTTACAAGTATCCAATTCAGCTTTTTCATTTATCTCGATAACATTATATTTTAAAAGAAAATCAAATCTTTTTTTTGTTGCATGTTTAATAAAAATAGCTTTTGAAAATAGTTGAGAATCAAAAGACATTGCTAATGGATATTTAAAAAATATTGATCTCTTATTTGCTTCATATAAAACTATAGGAATATTGTTATCTTTAACATCTGTTTTTAAAGAACTCTCAAATGACGGGTCAACCATTTTTAATTTATTATAATACACACAAACAAACTCTTCATGGCATATCAAAATATTTCCCCTGTAAAGTTCATCCCAGAAATCTTCACGAGATGGTATAGTCAATTCTTTTTTCAAGTCATCCTCAAAATTCTTGATTTGAAACGGACTCTTATTTTTCTCTAATATATTTTTAAGACTGGTTATATCAAATAAATTTTCTTTTGCCATGAAAACAACATTGTTTTCAAGGTGATCAAAATTAATTTCAGATAAGTTAAAGCAATCTTGTACCTCACTAAAAATCTTTTCACCAGTGAAAACATCAATGTCTGATCTAACAAAATTATGTGGTGTTAGTTGATGACCTAACATATCATTTATAGATCTGATAAATAATCCATATATTTGCCCAGTTATCTCTTTTTGTTTCCCTAAAGCATCAACTTGAACAATGGATGATATATCTTCAAATTTATTTTCCCTAATTTCATTTAAAATTGCACAGGTCTGTAAACTATTTTGATACAAATTTTCGATCTTTTGACTAGCAGTTAGTATATTTATATTCATTAGATTGTATAAATTTGAGTTAACAACGTCATTAAAATAGAGTTTTTTATTTGAGTCCATTTGTTTTTGAGACCAATCGATTTGCGACAAGTATATTGCTGACAAATAATAATGTGTTAATTCATTGCAATGAGGTTCCTTTTCTAATATTTTTAATAGTAACTCTAAAGCTTGGTCAATAAAATCTCTACTAAATAACGATTTTGCTATTTTCACTTGTGTATACTGGTCAATGATCCAATTTTCCCATTGTGTATTATTTTCATCATTCAAATGTTTGATATTTTACTTCCAAATGATACACATAACGGTAAGGGTAGCAGAGATGTTGAAATTGAACCACATTGTCTTAAAAAGCTTTTTACTTTTGCAGATGTTGGATATGGTCCTTTGTACTCTAACTCTTTTATTTTTAGTAAAAATAAATTAAAGCTTTTTGTGACTTCCTCACTTTGATCTTTGTGTATATTTTTTCTGCTATATTTATCAAGCCAGAACGCCCAATTATTTACGCAACCATTTAATAAAATATCTTTAATTTCACTATAGACTTCTAAATGTTCTAATTCAGTTTTCTTTTTTTTGAACAATTGTGTGAATTCCTCGAAATATTTTTCTTCGACTAAAATTTGAGTTCTATAAAAATGTTTTATTTCATTTAACCTTAAACATTCTTCGATATCTCTTTCTGTTTTTAGTTTAACGATTGATGTTATGGAGTCTGTATTTGAATTGAAAATAATCAACTGGCCACTTCCTGGTTCCCCGCAACGTGAAGCTCGTCCAAATGCTTGTTGCTCAATCCTACAATTACGAGGTAAGTATGTTAAACAAACATGTAAGCCACCTGAATTAACAACTTCATCTGTTAACTTAATATCTGTACCACGTCCTGCAAGGTTAGTAGCCAATATTATTATTCCAGATTTAAGACTTTCATTGCCTTGAGTAAGTTGAAATTCTTCATAGTCTCTCTGATAAATTTTAATTTCATTGCATACATTCTTTTCTCTAAATTTTCTTTCAGCATCTTTCAATTCCTTAATGGTGTCAAAAATAAGAAGCACAGATTGATTATTTTCTATTCGTGGCTTTGTTTTAATCACTAACTCTTCCAGCCAGTATTCATATTCTGTGCAAACAACTGGTGCATCTTCTATAAATTTTCTAGACTTTTCAGTTGGAATTGTAACAAAATCCACTAAATGAATATATTTTAAAAGTTCTCTTTCTACTTTAGAGCCTAGTGTTCCAGTTAACCCATACAGTTTGTTATATTTTTTAAAAAAAGTGACATTTGAAATAAAAACAGCCTTTAATGACTGAAGTGATAATTTGCAACCATGTTTAATCTGAAGAAATTGATGCAAAGCTTCATCCCACTGAGAGTTACTTAGATCTGATCCTGTATCTCTATCTATAATTGTTATCATAGGGTATCGATCAGGATGACATTTTGTTCTGTCAACATCTACAATGTAGTCTTTTCCTTCATCCATTAATTTGGCAATCATAGCATTGTCTATCCAGCTATCCAAATGTAGCATTATAAAATCAATTAGGTAATTTGGAACAAGTAATACAGGTTTAAAATTTAAATGATTTTCAATAAAGTAAATTATTTTATCTTTATATTTTTGATACTTTTCGGATAAGAATTTCATGTCATTTAGTTCTGTTACTGACCTTATAAGAACTCGTCCAATTTCGTCAATTACATTAGAAAGGTAAAGGTCATCCCATAAGCCGTCAATATCATCACTTGTAAGCTCTGAATTAATAACATGCAAGTCGTTCCTAATTATTGTATTAAAAATTGCATTAACAACTGATTCTTTCACATCAGATTTGTGTAGGTAGGCTGTGTTGGATGTAATTATTTGCCAAATAAAAACATACAGTTGCTCAAGTCTGTCTAGTCCTGGTAAATCATGTGACAAATATAGCATGTTATTTCCCTTATCTAACAACATACTATCAACTTCATCTACTATAACACTATCATACTTTCGATCTCCTAATATGTTTTTGTTATAGAAAGTGTCTAATAAATAATCACGTTGAAAGTTTGAAATTTGTCCATAAATAACTGTATTTTCTGCATATGCTTTTTTCCGTTTGTCAACGTCATCAAAACAGTTGTGTGAAACAGTAACATTAAAAATTTTATATAAATCTTTGCATCCCTTTGGTGGCTCAGATATTGCATCTCTCATTGCTAACATGGATGAACTAGTTATTATATCGACTGTATTACCAAGAATAGCTTTGAAAATGGCAACAGCAGCTACAATGAGAGACTTTCCTTCTCCTGTACTTACTTCAGCTAATATATTGTTTTCGTTGTTCAATAGTAAGACAATTGCAATTTTTTGTGTATCACGTAGTTGAAAATTTCGTAAAAGTTGTACAGCTCTGTCAAACAGTGATAAAAGTTCAAATACCATTTCATCTGATAACATGAATTGATAAATTGATCTATATTTCCTTATGTATTTTTTAATATCATCCAACGTAAAATTATTAAAATCAATTCTTCTAGTGCACTCTTCTAGATTAATTCCTGAAACATGTTTTAGAATTTCTAATGTTGTGTTAGAGAATCCATCAGGTAAATTTAATTTATAAATATACTTTTTCGAAAAAACAAACTGATCCTCTCTAAAGTCTTGCAATTTTAGACTGTTACGACAATCATTGACTCTATTTATAATTTTATATGTTGCATCTAAATTTGTTAAGATTGAAATAGAGTTATTGAAATTACTTTTTATATCGGAAATAATTTTGTTTGCATTGCGTATGCTTTCAAAATCAAATGTTCCTTTTAAACTGTGTATGCTTTTACTTTTGGAAAGAAGTTTAATACATTCATCAAAGTTATACTGACCATTAATTAGTTTTATCAGTAAATCAGTTATATTTTCAGAACTTGTTATGTCAATTGCAAGAGAAATAGTCTTAAACAATAATTTTACTTTCTTATCACCAATTAAATTGCAAAGTACTGAGATACGATATACATCTCCCAACAAATCATCATCAGAATATTTTAAATATATTTTTTTAAGGTTGAACATATAATATTCATTTGCCAAAATATATTTCCAGTCAAGTAGCATAACATTATCTAAAACACTTATATCAAATGAAGTGATTGTTCCAAGCATTTTTAAAATATAAATAACGTCTTCAAAATTAGTTAATTTGGAGGTCGTGTTTTTTAATTGATAATATAGAAATATTTGAATTTCTAATTCTTTAATTAGTTTTAAATGATGCATAATATTTAATTTCTCATCTTTTAAACATTTTCTGCAACAATTTTCTAACTGAAGAAATAATATTTCGTATATCCAGTCATTTTGCTCATTTGAGGAAACAATCCAAGCCAAAACATTAAAAGTACTTAGATCAAAAATATATGATTCAATAATTTCATTTAAAATAATGCTCATGACAACAATTGGCACACGAACAGCATCAATTTTAAAAACATTATATAAAGAATGTAACAGCAAGTGTGGTGGAAATTTATAATACGTCGAGATTTTACTAACCTTTGCATACAAATCTGTATAATTGCATTTTTTAAAGGCATTTTCTAAGTACGTGACAAAATTTTTATCAAAATAACAAATTTTTTTCTTTTGTTCATGTAAACTTTCTTTATCAACCTTAAATGAAAGAGTATAATCATTCAATTTGGTTTCAGAATCTAGCAAATTCACATCAAGAATTGTAGTATCATATAACATTGATATTTTAAGTCTATATTGATTCAAGTTATAATATTCATAATCAATTACCATTGATTCATAAAGCACACCACGATTTAACACATATATGAAATCATTTTCTTGAGAAGCGTCAAATGTGTGCAAATAGCATTTTTCAAAATCATCAAGAAATTCCAGAAAATAAAAATTTATTGCTTCCTTGTAACTTACTAAGTCTCGATAAGAAGAAAGTTTACAGCCATCTTCATTAAACGTTTTAAAAATTGCAGTCAAAAGTTCATCTAATTTTTCATACTTTGCCCAAACGCAATACGATTTTTTGCTTGAAAATTTATCTTGTAAATGATTTTTTAATTGCTTAAATTTTTCTACAATTTTAATTTTATACGATTCTTTGTCCTTTTGCATTGTATTTTCAAATTTGCTAAGTTCTAATTGCTCTTCAAGTACATCTTCTTGTTTGTTGCCCTTATTATAACTAGTTTGGAGGAAAGATAAAAAAGGAGTGAAACGATCAACATTGTTTTCAAAATTATCTAATATCAATTTTGTTATGAATTGGTCCAAAAAATTAGAATCCTTTTTAATTGAATTTGTTTCATCTTTCTGTAACAAAGACTTTAAATAATTTATTAATTTTTCAGCATTTTTTAATTTTTCAGTTTTAATATCTGTAAAATATTGTAATATGGGGCTTTTCGATGCTTTAGTATCCTCTACTAAATACATACACTTAGGTATATATTTATTTTCAATACCTTCAATGGTTTCAACGTTTACAGATTGAATAATGTTATTAAGACTCAGCAATTTTCTTCTTCTTAAAGCTATATTATACAAATTATTTCCAGTATCGAATTCTATTTCTGAGTTATTAAGTTCCAAAGCACGTTTCCTAATTTGCTTTAAATGTTGTATTTTTTCATTTATATTTTTAATCGCAAATAAATCCACATTGACAAATTGTCTTTTCAAATCCATATTATCATTCTTAATGTTTGTATTAATAGATTTTACTGTTTTACCTAAAGTAGCACCTATTTCTTTATTATTTTTACTTTTATAGCTATTTGTAGATTGATTTATTTTTGTGGAATAGGAAGTTAGACGCATTTCGTTTACTTTTGTAGTAACATTTGATTGAAAGTCTACATTAATTTTATTTGTGAGTTTTGAGGTTTGTGATAAATTTTCTGCTACGTTGTTTAATTCTAAAAGTAACGTACAATTTAATCGTGATGAATAGTTTTGTTTTATACTATCCATGGAAATATTCTTTTTCTTTTCAGTTATTGAACAAACATTTCTTGTTAGTTTTTCAGTCTCATTGCGTGATTGTGTAAATTTCTTTTGTGTTTCATCAGTGCTACCACAAGATCGAATATCACAGTAACACTTGTTTTTAAAGCACCACACACTGTCTGATTCTTTAGAATCTATTGCAACTCTCAGTTTACTAGTCTTGCTCAATCCATAAAAACATTCTTCTGTCCAATAACTTTTGTCTGCATATCCCATATCCCAGCCATCAAGTCCTGGCATCCCACAAATTCCGCCTGTTCCGGTTTGGCCATTAGTGCCTCGTTCCATTTTAGTTTTAATTCCAGATTCTTTTTTATATTCCTGAACAATTTCAACACTTCCCTCAAATCCGCCTTCACCCCCAAAGCCAGGTTTTCCTCCCTTCCCTCCACATTGTCCTGGGTTGCCTTTGTATAAAAAGTATGCGTATTTAGTTATTAGATACATACAATTGTATGATGACATTACAATTGATTGTCCAGATGATGTCTCACCCTCTATGTAGTTATCACCAACATACCATGCGTCTTGGTGCTCCCAAATAAAATTGCACTTCTTGTCACAACGACTTTTAATGTTTTGTATACTTTTCTTTCGGTTGCTGCCTGCACTTTTACCTCTTAATTTAGCAAATGATGGAAACATTTCTAACATTTCTGTTTTTTCTATACCTTTTCCGTCTTTGCCGTTTTTGCCATCACCCCCATTTTGTCCATTAGAGCCTGCCCCTCCATTAGAAATAATACAAAAATTTTCAGAATTAAAAATATTGTTAGCCATGATTAGTACATTTCCTCCACTTTCCCCACAATTTCCATCATCACCATCTTTTCCATCGTCTCCTGGGAATTTCCCATGCTTTTCATCTAAATTAAGTTTAGTTCCATCATTTCCAGATACGTCTATTTCAACCTTGCCTTTTATAAATAAATTTTTAGTACACAGCACCAAATTCTTGCCATGCCAAATTTTCTGTTTAAGACAAACGTCGAAATGAATGCTGTATGGTGCAACGATATGAATTTCTGTAATTTTTTCGTTTTTAATAAATTGTGATTCTATTTTGGCCAAATATTCTGATATGTATAATACACCACCAAATATTTCTAAGTACGTTCTATTCATATTTTCTTTTATCTCTAAAATTACATTCAAAGTAGTATACTTCAAACAGTCTCTAATTTTATCTTCAAAGTAATAAGTTGCCCTTTCTGCTAATTTTTCAGCATTTTTTTTTAAAGATTCAAATGGTTTTACTTCCCATTTAGCACTAATAATTGTTTCAAGAAATTGTCTGAAGTTTGTTTCCTTATTAACAAAATTTGATATTTTAAATACAATAGTACAATTTTCATAATGTTCTGAATTTGCAATTAATTCAATAAAATCATTTATAAAAGTAATTTCTTCCACGGCAAGTTCATAATTTGAGAGTTCGCTAATACATAGCTTCCTAAATCTCAATATTATCATTTGTTTCAATTCTAAATTAATATTTAATTCATTAAATCTATAAAAATATTTTGAGCTTGGTAAGACATTTTCCAGACTTTTTAATTTTAAATCACTTTCATTTAATAAATTTATAATAGAATTTTTATCACTTTCCAGGCTTTCTTGTAAAAACTCAGTAATTTCATGCAGCCAACATTTCATAGTATAATGTAAATACTTGCGCTCTACATAAGCCAAATCAACATATGACAATTTTTTACCTACCACCTCATTTTCTATATCGTAGATTATGCTGTGAAAACTTGCTCCTGCATCTATTCCGGTGCGAATTTTCAACTTTGTTTTGTTTTCTTGTGTATCACCCATTTTTTAATTTTCTTAAATAAATGTATACTTTGGATTTACCAGAGTAAATGATAGGACAGTTTGTACCTGAAAAATGAAACAAAAATTTAATAAATATTTTTTTTTAATATTGGAAAGAAAGTAGTCTGCTTTTTTAAAAAAAATTGGCAAATTTTTTAGTATACCAGCTATACTGGATTAAATTGATTTAAAAAACTTTATGCGAAATAGAGAATATATATGGGGGAAAAACAAAAAAGAACTAAAGAAATATATATAAAAAATTAATCTTATTAAAAAGCAATAAAATTTATAAAGTTTTTTAACTAGTTTGCTAATTCATTTACGCATGTATTAACATAAAAATTTACTTATTTTATTTTAAAATATTAAGTATTTAAACCTTGAAAAAATATATTTAAAAAAGACCTTTTAAACGAAACAATTATAATATTTAAACCTTTTTTAACAAGCATTTTTTTGATGCGTATGTGACTCGTTTTTTACATTTAAACATTTTATTCCATTGTGTTGCATGTCGTCAGAAGTAGCTACGAGTCACATACACGGAAATGCATAATTCCGTTGTTTTAAAATATAAGTGTTGATTATCAAAAATAACATGCCAGTAACTTTTTAATAAAATTATTATTCGTTTCAAAACAGCAATTAAATCTGACGTTTTAAAATTAATAGTTTCGTTATATATAATTTGTGTCTATTTAGACATACTACGTAAAATAATATGTTGAACTGACCTGTTAATACAAATTAATTCCAAGCACTAGATGAGTTCCCAGTCAATTTGAGAAGGTCTGATCCATCACTTAAACTTGCAGTTGACTGGTTATGTGTTGTACATCTGGATTTTGATTGATGCATTTCAAATATATTTTTTCTAGCAGGAACGAGGATTGTAATTTTTATATTAGAGTCATAAAATTCTCTTCTTATGGCATGTTTAACCTCAACCCAAGAATGGTTAGAAATGTTTAATTTAGGCATTGCAAATTCTACAATTCCTAACATTTCAGAGCATTTCCTGGCATTTGCTAAGCACCGTGTTAGCTGGTACATTGTTGATACATCTTTTGTTGCTCTCTTTGTGACCATTCCCATCACTAGTCTTCTAGCTTGTTTGGTTACAGCAATTTGACCACATCTCTTCATCTGAGCCTGCAGAATATCATTCACTTTTAGAACTGAAGTTATCCCACCTTCAATTTTGTTTTCACAAATAGGCACTAAGATATTGGACTTGCATTGTATGATATTACCGTATTGTTCGTCTATTGTGAATTTAGGGATTTCATTTTCTTTATTTCGTTTAGTTTTGGTTAATTTTGTTTTCATTTGTTTCTTCTCTCGACATTCGTCTTTTTTTTCATTATCTAACATAGAATAGATATTTGGGGACAAAGTAATTTCATTTGTCTTTTCCTTGATTTGAATTGATTTTCGAACGCTGCGTTTTTTTGTGACCTCCACCCAAGAATTTGGCATTTGACACACATATGCTGCCTTTTGACTGGAGGGAAGTTCTGCCGAAACAATTTCATGTTTTGGTAGAGGTGGGAAATGATGCGCAGAAAAAGAAATCTGCTTTTTTTCATTTTCAGTTGGTTTTTGTATGACATTGTATTCAGAGTTAAGGATAGGATTTAAAGTATTATTAGTAAATACTAACGTTGGAATAAGTGTAAAAATTTCTTCGTCCATATCGTAATCATCGTAGATTTTGTCAAAACTTGTGCGCTCAAAAAGCTCTCTTCCTGGCTCAATGGTAAACATTGCAGAATTTGTTGGTTGCATCTTAAACTATATCTGTGAACAAAAAAAAGTATGACTTATTTTTATTGCTATTTTTTTATTTGGTTCTTATTTATTTTATTTAATTAATTTTTTTCTTTAAATATTGAAAATGTAACATTTTACTGTTTTCAGTCACTTTTTTTAAATGCAAATGCACTTAAAATAAAAAAATTAACAAAATTAAACTTTCACTTTCCTCCACGTATAGCTTTAATTTTATACACTGTACTGTACCCAATAAACATCTATGATTAAAGCTAATATTACAATTTAGAAAATGTAATGTAGGGAAAATAAATTAATATTATCATTATGTCATTAAGCACCGTTGAGCTGCGAGAAGTACATTTCGCCGACACTTCAAAATGCAACATAGTTATCAAAAGAGAATTCGAGAATTTTAATTCAAATCTGGCACCCAGTTGTCAGTGTTTTTCATTTTATCACTGACTTTGTGACGTAAGTTTGTGGTTATATAGGACTACCTAAACGTGTACATTAACGAATTTTACAATTTAAAATAATACAATATTCAATACATGCAATGATAATTTAAGAAATATATTATAAAATTTATTAATAAAATATTTAAGATGATGGGTCTGGACCCATCCCAAAAAATTTTGTTTTGGGAATACTTCTTAAAAAAATGCACATTTGCTTTTTGTATAACTGGCTTAGAATTCACGAATAACGACCTTTGTAGGGTGACCATGAACTTCACATACGCCGTTTGGCCACATTCACTTTGATATATTATAATACAGTTAAAAACAGGAAAACAGCTTTTCCTGTAAGCTAGTCAGAACCACTCAGCTATTTGATTGATGATTTGACTAAATTAAAGTCTAAATGACACAAAAATCTGATATTTTTGTACAGTAATACTTAATTTGTTATGAGAAGGATGTGCAAATATGTAAAAATGTTATAGGATAACCAGGTAAATTCAATTCACAGTAAATGACAGACTTGGCTGCATGACTGAATTTTTGTAGGGTCGTTACGTTACTCATTACTTTTTAAAAAAGCACGACGTTACGTTTGAATTAACACAATTATTTTACTTTTAAAAGTAGTGACATAACTTTACACGTTCTTTTTTTATTAAATTAGTTATTGACAATGTAATTTTTAGTGCTTGACATTGACAAATATAAAAAATATGCAATCAGTAAGAATAAAATTATATATTTACTAATATTTGCTGATAAAAAAAAATATATTTTTGATAATTTATTTACGTATGATCGTACTGTAACATTAATTTTCTATGATTTTCATAACATAATATATTCGTACAAAAAGAGAATATATTTATATAAGTATGGTATTTATTTTACTGTTATATTTCTATTTTGGTATATTTTATTTGTCATTTTGCTGACTAGAGAAGAGCTAGAGAGATATTTTAATAATTTGTTATACCTGGTAGCAGTTCCGGTAAAGCCCTCAGCTATTGCGGTATTATACAGGGTCAAAGTGCAACTATCACTTTGGCACCTTTCTTTCATGTATAAGTATGATGGTAATGACTAATCAGCCATCATTATTAACTGAACTGTGGCCGCCTCACTTTGCACTCTCTCTCTCTCTTGGTCGCCGAGTAACTTGTAATTGACGTGCTTATTTCAACAATAAAAATAACAAACGATTTGAATAATAACGAACCCGAATGTTTGTTCCTTAATTTTAACCTAACCAACAAGTAATTTTAAGGACCAATGGTGTCAGAAGCTTGGGAATCGTTATCGGGTGTTTATTTATCGTCAAGATTTTTTTTGTAAGTGCATTATTTCATCATAATAAGAAATCTACCAGAACTTCCATTTTTCTTGTCTCCTGTATTGCTGCCTGACTGCGGCGTGTGTGTTTGATGTGTTCCTGCCCTATCTACTCTTACCTCACTGGACGTGGTTTGCTGCCTTTCTTACGGACAAATAAGGGTGAGTTCAATGCTTGCAATAATATATATAAAAAAAATTGTTGTAAACTAACAATTTCTTTTAATGAGATATTTCATTACAATAATAAATAAATAAATAAACAATTAAAATGTCGACATTTCATATTGCTGGTGTCGATTATTCATTAGAAGATGCAATTGCATTATTATGTAATGAAGTATGTCAATTACAAATGTCTAAAACTGAATTACACCCACACAACACAGACTGAGATATATTACATATAATATATGTATTTTATATTAGTATACCAACAGAAAATATATGTATAATATCCATTTGAAAAAGGGATGTTGATGGTATGAGAAACGTTCAAACGTCCTATATCGAGCGTATATCAAATGTTTAAATGTAGATCAAAAATAAATGTATACCATACATATAATATACATATGGGTGGTAGATGCTTTTTAAGCAAAAATTTAAAATATTGTACTTTAATTTATGTGGCTCTAGCTCCAAGTCTGATACGTACCCAACACATATCGTTATAAACAACGGCTCACTTATTTTTTAACACTTACCATACTGCAGCGGACTTTTATATTACTATATTTTAATATGTCAAGTTGGGTATATAAGCTTCAAGCTTTGTGGTACCTGACGGTAGTGAGTGCTCTACATTCCAGGCCATAAGGTTAATAACTACTAGCAGTTTTAAAAACATTACAAAATAAAATATCCATTTTATAGAAAAGTTATCACTCTACCAATTTCTATTTATAATATTTTCTAAAAGTCATTTGAAACTTTAAATTAGCAATCCTAATTACATTATATATATTTTTAGTAGAGTTTTAAAGCTAGAGCTTTTAAAAGCATTTTGATTCAAAGATAAAGTGAAAAAGAAGCCAATTTTGTTAATTTCAAAAATTTGATGATTAAAATGCGCTGTAATTAGCACTTTTAAGGAACATCTACAAAACGTTTGGAGGTATACATTTAGTAAATGTATATAAATAGTATATGTGTAGATGTAATTTTCAAAAAAATGCATACCAATTCTATCTGTATAATCTACATTTACACTTCATATGTAAAATATACATAAAGCAGTATACCAAATGAATACATATATTATATGTATGAAAATAATATGCATATATCTGGTATATGGTAGATGAAAGGTATATGTATACTATCTCATTGTGTGCTGTGTGGGCAACGTCAAATAGCTAATGCTGACACACGTGTTAATGACATTCAGACATTGTTAAAGCCACAATTACAGCTTATAAGCCTAGTTCCTGCATTTAAAGGTACCGCTACCGAAAATATTGCATTGTTTTTTACTAAATATGAGCAACTGTCGGATTTAGCACAACTTACAGGTCAAAATAAATTAAAAGGCGTACGTTCTCGCTTAGAGGGCAAAGCATTAGAATTTAGCATTGACAATGCTGAATGTCAAGAAGCAAAGTCATATAATGAATTCAAAGAAGCTATGTTGACTAGATATAAATCTAAAAATACTGCTCGATATCATCGCGCATTATTACGTACGTTAACACAGGAAAAGGATGAAAGTATAGACGATTTTGCGTCTCGTATTGAGATAGTTAATGGGAAAACATATGAATTAAAATCTAGGGAACATGTCGACGCAAATCGTATTATTAAAAGTGAGGCAGAACAGCGAGCACTTGATACATTTTTGGATGGATTAAGGGAGGATTTTGCTGACAAAGTTAGAGTTACACTTCCGGGACATTTTTCTGAGGCTGTTACTAATGCTAATAATATATATCAAGCAATTATTCGTTCCAAACAACTTCGTGACGTCACATCGACTCCTGCCACAGACGAAGTACTTACAGAGGGAAATGTTTTTGTTGCTAGTGCCACACATTGCACTCGTTGCAATCGTAATAGTCATACCGTCAAGCAATGTTATGCACGTTCACCTGCCCCGCGTAGTCAAAATAGACGTCCATTTAATTATCGTGGTAATTATCGTCAATACCAACCATTTTACCCTCAACTATATCAACCTTGGTTCCCATCACCTCGTAACCAAAATTATCGACCTAGACCATATCCACAAAATTATAATTTTTCATTTGGGCAACCAAATAGGGGTGGTAATCAAAATAATTATAATAATATGCAACAAAATAGGGGTGGTTATCAAAATAATAATAATCAGCAACAAAATAGGGGTGGTAATAATAATAATAATTATCGTCAAAATACACTTAGAAATTGGAATTATCGTGGGAGACGTGGATATAATCAGGGAAATTTTTATCAAGCTCAATCACAAAATCAACAGCCTGATCCTACACCACAACCTACTCCTACCGCACCCCCACCACCTCAGCCTCAAGAAAACTAGCTCGGAGTTCGCAACAAAGCCAGCCAATAATCGAACTCCCATCTAAATATGTACCTGTTAGTAAAACAAATAATAATTCAAATTATCATGCTGGTTGCTTATTAGTTAATTTATTATATAAAGGTCAGAATTATAAATATTTGAATGATACTGCCGCGGAAATTTCTGTCACTTTCAAGCATGTTACTGGTACGAAAAAATTAAATAAAAATAAATATACAATTAAAGCATTAGGTAATACAAAAGTTCATTCACATGGCTCAATTGATATGCCAATTAAATTAAATAATGTTCAATATAATATAGTATCTCATGTATTAGATACCTATCATAAAGCATATGATGGTATACTTGGTATGGATTTCTTGGAAGCTAATAAAGCTTGCGTAGACGTGGGAGCATGTACATTGAAACTAAGGGATGATAATCATATCATTTCTCTGTCAAAACTTGCTCATGGTACTCAGAAATGCGTTACTTCACTTGCAATGAATAATGTTACGCAATCAGTACTCCGTATTTCGCAATCAGATTTTATTTTGCCTCAGGGTGTTTCCAAAACTATGCTATTATGTATTCCTAAAAATGTTATTGATAGTGAAATTTATCTTATTAATCCTATAGAAAGTAATGAAAATTTGAATTCAATTCATTGTTATGTGGCTAGAAGCATAAGTAATGCTCTTATAAAAAATAATTATAAATATGTACCACTTACTATTGTTAATATGTCAAGGCATAATGCAAATATACAAAAAGGTACACCTCTTGCACATATAAGTATTGTTAATGCAGAGGATATTTGTGACATGGAAGATAAAAATGATATCGATATCGAAAATAATAATAATAATGAATCTCCTGTCAACAATGCTTGTAATTTAAATGAAAATATTGACGTCATAAATAAAGAAAATATAATTAATAAATCAAATGATATAAATATTAAAAATGAATTATATAGCGATCCATATCGCAAAGATCAAGAATATTTAAATGTTAATAATAATAATTGCCACATAAATGCTTATGATACTAATATTACTATTGATAAAAAATTATTACATAATAAATTAAAACATTTGCCAATTGAACAATATAATAAAGTAAAATCACTCATAATTAAATACGAAAAGTTATTCTTGAATATTTATAAGCCTCCGGCAAGTACTACAGTTACTCATCGTATAAATACAACCACCGAAATTGCTGTACGTTCACCACCCTACCGCATTCCTAAGAAGCTTCAACCCGTCGTTGATGAGTATATAGAAAAATATTTAAAACTTGGAAAAATTCGCCCCGGGTTTGGTTCTTGGTCAGCTGGGTTGGTGTTAGTAAAGAAGAAATCACAGGATGGCATTGCAAGATGGAGAGTTACGGTTGATTTTCGTGGCTGCAATGCAATTACTATTCCTGAGAGCCACGCCCCCCCACATGTTCAAGAAACTATTGAAAATTTAGCAAATTCTAATTATTTTTGTATGATTGACTTAAAGGATGCATTTCATTCAATACCCATGCATCCCGATAGCAAAGAAAAAACAGGATTTTGTGTTAGTTCCGGTCCATACGCTGGGTGTTATGAGTATAATTTTATGCCCCAGGGCCTCCGTAATAGTGGAGCGAGTTTTTCAAAATTTCTAATGGGTGTATTATATGGTTTAACACCACTTCAAGCGTCTGTATTTGTCGATGATATTGTTATTGGTGGAAGTACATTTGATATTACATTTGCTAGATTTGAAGCTGTATTAAATAGATTATATAATGCTTATCTTACTGTATCTCTGGAAAAATGTGAATTTTTTGTTAATTCAATAATATATCTAGCACATGAAATTTCTAACCAAGGCATTCGTCCTGATCCTCGATTAGATAAAATTGTTCAAGAATTTCCTGAACCTACTAAAATAGTTCAAGTACAAAGTATACTAGGATTATCAGGATATTATAGAAAAATGATAAAAAATTATGGTACAATTGTATATCCATTAACTGAACTTGTAAAAAATTCTACGTCTCCTGATATTACAAATTTTTCTCCTGAGTGTAAACTTGTATTAAATAAAATAAAAGAAATATTAACTTCACGACCGCTACTGAAATTCCCTGATTTTAATCGTGAATTTACCTTAACGACTGACGCATTAACTATTTGCCTCGGAGCTGTTTTATCACAGAAAGGTGATTACGCTATTGACCATCCAGTGGCGTACGCCAGCCGCAAACTTACACCTGCTGAATCACGCACGACAACTACAGAACGTGAAATGTTAGCTTTAGTGTGGGCATGCCTTCATTTTAAACATTATTTATTAGGTCTTTATATGTATAACAGATCATGCTGCACTTAAATACATGCAAACAATGAAAAATCCAAGTAGTAAAATTATGAGATGGCTAATTAAATTAGCAGATTTTAATATGACAATAGTTCATAGGCCTGGTTCTGAAATTGCAAATGCTGACTCATAAAGTTGATTAATTAATAATATTCATCAAGATACTGTAACATCTACAATTAATCTTGAAATGATTAAATCAAATCAAATTACTGATGCCGATTGTATTAAATATTGTAATAAATTTTTTTTTTTTTTTATATTGACAATGTATTATATAAAAAAACTGCCTACGGCTCTCGTATAGTTTTACCTGCTGCTCTACGTAATATAGTATTATCACAATATCATGATTCAATATTAGCTGGTCATACTGGTAAGAAGAAAGTTAATATGGCTATCGCAAATCAATATTGGTGGCCAGGAAGACGAAATTTCATTAATAAAACTTGTAGTTCATGTATTAAATGCGCTCAACGTGATCCTACCCAACCTACCAAAGTTTAATTAGAACAATTGCCTGATATTTTTGCTCCATTTGAACGTGTTGGTTTGGATATTACTGAACTACCAGTAACAAAATAAGGAAATAAATATATTTTAACTATAATTGATCATTTCTCTCGTTATTTGATTATGGTTCCTATGCGTAATCAAACCTCTGAACTTATAGCACGTAATATTCTCAAACATTTAATTCCTAAATATCAAATTCCGAAGGCATGGATCACTGATCAAGGTGCTAATTTAATATCAAACATTAAGACTGATCTTTGTAAATTATTAAATATTGATCGTCTTCGTAGTTCTGCATATCATAGTATGGGCAATGACCGTACTGAAGCCATTCATAAAACAATAAAACGATGGCTAAGTTTCTATGTAAATAAAGCACAAAATAATTGGGATGAGTTACTTGATTATGCTGTGTCAAGTTATAATAATTCACCTCATTCTAGCCTAGAGCCATATAGTCCATATGAAGTATTATATGGTCGTTCAAAGAATTCTCCTTTCACTGTAATTCAAAATCATGATAATGCTACAAATCCTATTGTAAATGAACATGTAAAACAATTAAGTGGTAAATTACGTAGAGTATGGAGCGATATACAAATTTGTAATAAAGAGGCCGAACAACTTCAAGCTAAAAAATATAATAAAAATCTTAATCCTCATGTATTTAAAGTTAATGATTTAGTAATGTTAAATAATCCTATCGTACCAGTAGGACACAGTCGTAAACTTACAATAAAACACACTGGTCCTCATACTATAATTGCTGTCAAACCTCCATGTAATTATTTAATTCAAAAAGCTAATAGGAAATTGTTAGTACACGCTAATCGTTTAAGATTGTACAAAGCAAAGCATTGGACTTGTAACTCCCTTGTTTCTCCTTGACCACAGACTGATGATACAACAACAACAACAACATCTGTGCCGCAACAACAAAGAGTTACGTCACCAGTGCCTACACTACCAACACCGAGCGCTGATACATCGAATTCTCAATCAACATCAACATCAGCTGCTATCATTCCGAGACCGCAACAAATCAACACGAAATTACATCGTAATTTACGTCAAACAATAGCTAGAACTCAATCAGGTTTTTATAATAAATTGATAGGCTCATCAAAATAATCATTGTAAAATTATATTAAATATCATTAAATAATATTTTTTTTTTTTTGGGGTTAAAGTTTTTTTTTTGTTTAGTTTATATTATACATTTTATCGTAAAAATGATCACTATTTTGCTAATTATTTTTGTATGTTTTAAAAATTTAAATGTAAATAATGCATTATTTTTTCAGCCTAATAATGCCGGTACAATATTTGGTAAAGAATCTTATATAAACTTAATCACTGGTCGTGCTAGAATCGCTTTAAATATTAATTTTGATAATATATTTACTAGAGCTGTAAAAAACTCGAAATATTTTTAGCCCGGGTTCAAAATTTTTAGCCCGGTTTGGCTTGAAACCCGGGTTTAGCTTGAAATCGAGCTTAAACTCTAAAAACGAGCCAAAGCTCGGAAAGCTCGACATTTGAGCCAAAGTTTAAAAACGAGCCTTCGAGCCTATGAGGAAAAAAGCTCGATTTTTATTATGAAAAATTTGTTTTTGAAGGATAAAAGTCATAAATAAAATAAAGAAATATTTTAAAATATTTTAAACAGCTTATTTTGCATGATAGAATATTAAAAAGGCCATTTTAAACAAAAATTAAAAACATTTATTTCTTTGCTTTCTTCAAAAATTGTACTTTAGCTCGATTTATTTTCAAAAGCTCGTTTTTTTCACAAGTCATTTACGAGCTTAACTCGAAAAAGCTCGTTTTCGAGCTAAAAGCTCGAAACCTGGGTTTACCATTTTCAAAAAAACGAGCCCCCGAAGATTTTGGCCCGGGCGGGTGCTCGACCCGTTTTCAATTTACAGCTCTAATATTTACTGATCATGATATAATAATTAAAAATGTCAACACAGTTGAAAAATCATTATCAAATATTGTTCTTAAATGTGAGTCAAAACTATCAAAACAATTTTTAAATTCTTATTCTACTACTCAAATTTTACTTCAATCATATGCTACTGAATTTGATCTAATCTCTACAATTCTTCCTACTAATCATTCAATATCAAAACGATCTTTATTTTATTCACAAGTAAATTTCACCATTTTTTATATGGCACTTTAAATGAAGACGATAAACAAGAAATAATTTCAAATTTTAATTCACTTGTTAAATCAACTAAAAATATTCAATTCAATTTAAATAGTACAGTTATATATATTAAAAATGTAGAGGAACAAATACAATATAATACAGTAACTCTTAAAAATATTACTGAAAGACTTGTTACGCAATTTGAATTACTTCAAAGTAATCTCAAACAAAAAGTTATTAACTTTGAAATTGTATCCAATAAATTAGAATCTGATATCAATTTTTTATCTCTTTTGTCTGAATTTAATGTCATTTTAACTAAAGCGAGACTTGATCTAATGTCTTTCCGTACATCAATTTCAGAAAGTTAATATACACATTTGAGTCACACACTTATTCCCCCAAATAAATTCCTTTCTATTTTACATACCTTAGAATTAACTGTTCCTAATGAGTTTTCCATTCCTCATACAGTCGAAGTCAATAATATTGAATATTTTTATAAATTAGCTCACATAAACTATTTTCAATCTTATACAAGTTTAATACTCATAATATCTCTTCCTCTTATTTCTAATAAAAATACGTATCATTTCAAAATTCAACCTATTCCATTTTTTCAAACTGATTTCGATATATTTTCCGAATGGAATGTAAAACAGAATTTTTTTTATTAATACTCTTAATAATACTCATTTCTCCACTGATAATGATTTAACTTGCGTAAATTCAAATCCACTTACAACTTTGTGTTTATATAATGACATCATATTTGATATGTCCGTCCAATCTTGTGAAGTAGATTTATTTTTTAATGTAACTTGTCCAAATTGTCAACGTTTGATTACTAAAGCCGTTACTCCATTTTTTAAAAGAATAAACATTAATGTTATTTTTTCAATGACAAAACCCTCTCATGTAACAATTATATGTTACTATAATAATAAAACTATAACTACAGAAACTATTTTATTGAAAGAACATGGTATTATTCAAAATTCATCTTCTTGTTCTTTTCATGGTACTAATTTTATCTTAAATAGTCAATTTTTAATTAATATCACTTATAATATATCTTTAAATTTTAATTATCCTACCTTAAAAGGTATTATACCTTTCAAAATCAATTTTGCTAACTTTTCTGATCTTAATTTAGATGACCTTAAACACACTATCAATTCATTGTTGCTTAATCCTAACACTAAAATTGATATCAATAAAATACAGCAACACATCAATGAGAATTCACTCATGTATTATAATACTAAACGTTCATTTTGGTTCTCTATTGTCAATCCATTTGGTATACTATCACTCATGATTATAATTACTGTTCTTGTATGTTTTTGTAAAAAATGTTTTTGTTTCAAACCTAAAACTAGAATTAATATTCCCTTACCCCATGTTACCTTCAGTAAAATTATCGAACTTCCTAATATAGCTAAAAGTCAGAAAATGCCAACACCATCTTTATTATATCCCCAATTAACATAAATTTATGATGCATTACATCATATATTACTAATATGTATGATTAACGAAAAAAAAAAAAAAAAAAAAAAAAAAAGTAAGAATAATATTAATTCCTATTTTTATTATGTAAGGTATAATGGTATAGAAATATTAATATGGTATGTTTTTGTTTTTTGTGTGTATTTGGTATTGGTATATATTACTATTTTATTTTATTATCAACACATGGAAGTGTTGATTTTTTCTTTATGGTGTCTTATGTAACATTAATTTTCTATGATTTTCATAACATAATATATTCGTAAAAAAAGAGAATATATTTATATAAGTATGGTATTTATTTTACTGTTATATTTCTATTTTGGTATATTTTATTTGTCATTTTGCTGACTAGAGAAGAGCTGGAGAGATATTTTAATAATTTGTTATACCTGGTAGCAGTTCCGGTAAAGCCCTCAGCTATTGCGGTATTATACAGGGTCAAAGTGCAACTATCACTTTGGCACGTTTCTTTCATGTATAAGTATGATGGTAATGACTAATCAGCCATCATTATTAACTGAACTGTGGCCGCCTCACTTTGCACTCTCTCTCTCTCTCTTGGTCGCCGAGTAACTTGTAATTGACGTGCTTATTTCAACAATAAAACACGATTTGAATAATAACGAACCCGAATGTTTGTTCCTTAATTTTAACCTAACCAACAAGTAATTTTAAGGACCAGTACTATCTCTAAAACTTAGAAATAATGATTTGTTTTTATTTTTAAATTAAAATCAAATCTATTTGCACATAAAAAAAGGATAATTTGTTACGACTTTTGTTACGACTTTTGGGTTAAAAGTAACGAAATTACGTAATTTCGTTACTGGCTAAGTTTGACATATGATTATTTAAAATTTTAAAAGTATGCTGCAATAACAATTGTTTATATAATACTTTACAGGGTTGGATTAAATTAAATAAAAATCCTAGAACTAATTTAGAATTACATTGAATTAGGTAAATTTATTTTTCTTAAAACTAAAATAATAAAATTTGCTTTTTAGCGTTGTTCGCATCAAAAAATTTGTAAAAAAAATTTGCTGGTTGCTATGGCAACAACTAAAACAACTCCATAAGCGATATTGCTAATTATGTTATAAACATTTTATAAGAATTCTTTATACCAATCTAATGTGAAACGGCTTTAAACAATTACTAAATAAATTAAAATTTATTATCATTAGCTATTGAATAAATTCATATAAACCTAAAATGAACTACAGTAGGGCCAACATGCCCAACATTACTTCTATTGCTCACACCAAATGTACAGTTTTGGCCAAAAGTTTCCAAACGGGGCAGCGGCGACCGCTGCGTTTTCTCATAAAGATAACATGGGTTGGTTGCGGGTTGCCTATGCAAATCGTTCGGGAACTTTTGGCTAGAGCTGTGCGTACTTTCTTTTTACCCCCAAAAACATATTATTTGGTGTGAGTAATAATGGAATTAATACTGTTATTATGTATAGCTACGTGCCTAAGAAATACTTATTTGTTAATAATAACTTTCTATTCTCATTTTCAGATTAAAACATTATAGTATTTTTAATATTGAATTGTTATAACGAATTCGAATAAAATAATTATAACAGCGCTTACGGAGTTGTTTTGGTCCTTGCCATAGCAACTAGACAATTTTTTTTTCATAAAAAACTCTTATCACAATCCTATGTGAACATGACATAATTGTATATACATATAGCATTAGATTTTACCATATCAGCCTGTTTTCGGTATAGCGACAGAGATCTAAAATGAAATTATTAATAGTTTTAAATTAACAAATTAACTTTTCTTCTTTAAAAAAAACTCATTATGAAAACTGTATAAAACCTCTCAGTAATAAATAATAATACAGTAGAAATAAATTTACGTACCAATCGTACCATACATCGTGTGTATTTAAGAATACGTTAAAACAATGTTATGTCATTTTGCACTTTTTTGTTACACAATACATGCACAACAAAATAAAATTTAGGTCCTACTTTTGTGTAATGTGAAAACTATACTTAATATCTGTTTTGTGATTGGTTCAATCAGATCACGTGGTCTTTATATTTTAATGCCAGCCATATGCGTCATTAATCCTTATCTATTTATAGTAATTTGATTATTATATCGGACGTTTCCTCAACATGCGCAGGCAAGACTTTTTTTTACATTTTATTGTAATCTAATTTTTTATTCTAGTGTGAGTCAAACCTTATTTTTAAATTTTATTACATACGTGAATAATACTTTGGATTATGCTGTGTGACGATCAGAGATAACTCCACTTTTTATTGGCTGGATCAATTTTCTCAAATATTTAACGCTATTCAGATTGCAGGCTTGGCAGTAAGCCAGATACCAAACTTTTATTGATAGACGTAAAAGTTCTCTGCGATAAAATAAAATAGGTATATAGCATTTTTATAGGGTCTATGCATTCATGTTAAAGTCAACGCCATGTTGGATAACTCAATAACATGGGTAGCATACGACAAAAATCATTTTGCCAGTTTAAAAACACTATACAATATTTTTGAGATATTTGATGCTGTAAATATGTTGAATTAGTATCTCAAGTATGTAAGAAAAATAAAAATAACAAAAAATTAACCAATTTCCCAAAGAAAATTGGCTTAAACGAAGTTTGTCCTATGCTGAGCAATGTTATGGAATACTCCAGTATGGCCTACAAGCGCAATAAATATGACGTCATCCGCATACACCCTTAAGTCTTATATTATATTACGGTGTTATGTCGATTTGCAAGCAACGGTTCTCGTTAAATCACCGAAGTTAAGCAACGTCGAGCGTGGCCAATACTTGGATAGGTGACCGTTTGACTTTTTGAAGGTCCACATCCAGTGTTGGCATTTAAGGCTGCCACGTGCTGTGACCTAGGATATATTGTATACCGCGGATTTGCAAACGTGTAAAAATAAAAATGAATGCAGACGTGCCCCGCTTAGAAATGGTTAGATAGTTCGATGATGCATGCAGACTGGGTATTATACGAGTCCCAGAGAGCATGGGAACACATTAACCACACGGTCGTTGTTCTGTCATAAGACAACAACATATTATGCAACATGTTATTTTCTCATACACGGATAAAAATAACTACGTAATAATTATGCTAGCTCATTTTTAGCACAATTGTGTTCTTTACAGTATAATTTATGCTAATTAAACTGCATACTAAATATTTTACATAACATAACTATTATGTTGTACGGTATTACTATTTATTTTGTTCCAATTTAGCAGCATAAATTACGTAAATTTTTCTTTCCGTGTATGGATCGAATCGAACTGCAGATGGTTTAAACTTGTTTGAATACTGCGAGATTACAAAGATTTAGAAAATCTAAGAGGAATTATAACAAATTCTTATTAAAAAAAAATACCCCATTTTTTTTTTAATATTAAGCATAAATTTAGATAATCTACATAGATTTTTAACCAGATTTTTAACCATAGGAAAACCGGTAATATGCAGATTTATTTAACATTACTTTAAATGGGCAAAATGTTCCAAGCACAAAATAATAAAATCCGCCCGAAGGACTTTTTTGAATTTGAGTATGAGGAAGATGAATTTACGAGATATATTTAAATTTTTTTTTTTAGAATTATTAAAATATTGGAAAATTTCAAGGTCACGGAATTCAATTTAATAATCCTGAAGGGAGTAGGATACCACGTGGTTTAATAACTTCAGATTTTGATCTTAAGAGAGTAGGATACGGGTTCAATATCTCTAGATCTTAAAGGTCAACCACTATCAAATTTGGTTTTATTTTAAAGCTCTTTAAGTCATACCACTGATAAAACTTTCAGGTTAGGTCACCATTGAAATAAAAAAGAAAAAAATTAACATGTAATCATATGGGACTTAGACTTTAAAAAATCATAATTTCAAAATTTCAGAATCGACGCCCTAAAATTTTTTTAACGTGTGCTATCCTTATATGTCACTGTGCAAAATTTCATATTATTTCACCATCAAACTTTAAGCCAAATCCTGTAGTCAATTTTTTCGATCCAATATAATTTTACAGAGTTATCTTTAAATTTATACCTTTATTATTTTCAAAAGTGTAAGTTTAAATTGTTTAAATTATATCACAGGATTTAGTGACGAAATACATGAAACAGTCCCCAAATTAATGACAATTAAGATGTTTGTTGTATAATCAAATCAATAAAATTTATTTCTCTTCGCGCCAAAGACACCTCACAAAAAATACATACAAAAGCAACAAGCAAATTGTATTTATATATGTTATATAAAATATAAAAGATATATAATATGTTATATAACATAAATATAAATATATATATTATATTAGTGGCGGATTGAGCGCCGAGATTTCGAGATTATCTCGAAGGGCCGCGACCAAAGAGGGCCGTCGGGCCGTCGTCGCAAAAAAGCAACTCAAAAAAAAAAAAAAAAAAAAAGAAGGGGGGAAGGAAAACATTAAATTTTATAGATAGTTAATAAATTTATATAATTATAATAAGATCTTATGGCGAGGAATAATCCTTTTGATGAACTTTGTAAAAAGAAAATTTATAAAATTTATTTGCTGTGTCATGTCACAGAAATATAATATTATTATACATAAATATCATGTTCTATTCTTGCCTTTTTTTTTTTTCTTACGTAAAGTGATCGTAAAACTGGCAAGCCACGCCCCCTTTTTCGTAAAATTTTCACTTGTGGCGCAATCCTGGGGGCATAGCCCCCCAGACCCCCCAACGGGGAGGGGCCGTCTCTCTTTAGATATCTCGAAGGGCCGTGGAGGCCCAGTCCACCCCTGTATTATATTATGTTATATAATATAACATATATAAATGAATGTTATATAACATATATAAAATATTATGTTATATGATAATAATTAGGGACCGGACAAAAAGGTGAAAAATATCGTAAAAAAGGTACCTAAAAAGGTGATTTTGTTTATCACAAAAAAGGTATTAAAAAGGTAAAAAAAAGGTGATTAAATTACAAAATAAAGGTAAAAAAATGT
The DNA here is from genome assembly GCA_949318235.1 of Ecdyonurus torrentis. Classification (NCBI taxonomy): domain Eukaryota; kingdom Metazoa; phylum Arthropoda; class Insecta; order Ephemeroptera; family Heptageniidae; genus Ecdyonurus; species Ecdyonurus torrentis. The sequence goes on along the minus strand of OX439131.1, from coordinate 48,205,706 downwards.
GAACAATTAAAGTAAAAATAGAAAATTATATATAAAAAAATTATATTTATTACAATTTTTCTAACATTTTTCATCCTTGTTAAACTAGATAAAATAGGCATAATATGCCTGATTACGATTACATACGATTATTATTCTTTACACAATTTGAAAAATGGATGAAAAATTACGTAAAAAACAGGATGCTTTTTTTAAAATCATCATGGCATGGAACATTTTGGTATATTTTTTTAAAAGCTACGTAATTTTTCAACTTTTTTCTTTTCATACAAAAATTGCTATTCGATGAAAAAAAAATGGGATGAAAACTCGTGCTAAAAAAATGACACATTTTTGAAATCTTCATAACATGGGAAACATTTTTGGATAGGTTTTGAATACTACGATTTTTTTAAGTTCATTAAAACATTATTAATGAGAGATAAAAAATATCATTCTAAAAAGTTTACATTTTTAGAATTTCATAGAATGGTAATATATATATATATATATATATATATATATATATATATATATATAATATAAAAGCTATGATTTTTAATCTTTTTTTTTTACTCTTTACAAATAATGCATTTTTACAAAATGTGCATAAAAATCCTGAAATAGGTAAAAAAAAAAAAAAAGGTAAAAAATGGTAAAAATGTTAAAAAAGGTATTAAAAAAAGAAAAGAAAAAGTGAAAACTAGTTGATGCCAAATTACTGGAAAATAGAAATTCTCCAGTTCGTGGACATTTCTATAAGTAAAATTAACATATCAGTAAAACAAAAGAAATGGTGAAAACCCAAAAATCCGGTCCCTAATAATCAGGGGGGACTGCGGGGACTTAGTTCCTCCAAAAGAAAGTCAGCGGGAACTAGGTCCCTCTTCATTTAGTTGATTTCAAGGATAAAAGTATATAATTTTTACAAGAAATTGTCGCTTAAATTTCTATTATAAAAAGAAAAGAGAGAGAGAGAGAGAGAGAGAGAGAGAGAGAGAGAGAGAGAGAGAGAGAGAATTCTGTTTTTAGTATTTACTGCCTTATAATATTATTAATTAGACGGAAAACTTGCAATCACCCACACAGCACACAATGAGATAGTATACATATACCTTTCATCTACCATATACCAGATATATGTATATTGTTTTTATACATATAATATATGTATTCATTTGGTATACTGCTTTATGTATATTTTACATATGAAGTGTAAATGTAGATTATACAGATAGAATTGGTATTCCTTTTTTTTTGAAAATTACATCTACACATATACTATTTATATACATTTACTAAATGTTTACCTCCAAACGTTTTGTAGATGTTCCTTAAAAGTGCTAATTACAGCGCATTTTAATCATCAAATTTTTGAAATTAACAAAATTGGCTTCTTTTTCACTTTATCTTTGAATCAAAATGCTTTTAAAAGCTCTAGCTTTAAAACTTTACTAAAAAATATATAATGTAATTAGGATTGCTAATTAAAAGTTTGGAGTGACTTTTAGAAAATATTATAAATAGAAATTGGTAGAGTGATAACTTTTTTATAAAATGGATATTTTATTTTGTAATGTTTTTAAAACTGCTAGTAGTTATTATGGCTTGAAATGTAGAGAACTCACTACCGTCAGGTACCACAAAGCTTGAAGCTTATATACCCAACTTGACATTAAAATATAGTAATATAAAAGTCCGCTGCAGTATGGTAAGTGTTAAAAAATAAGTGAGCCGTTGTTTATAACGATATGTGTTGGGTACGTATCAGACTTGGAGCTAGAGCCACATAAATTAAAGTACAATATTTTAAATTTTTGCTTAAAAAAGCATCTACCACCCATATGTATATTATATGTATGGTATACATTTATTTTTGATCTACATTTAAACGTTTGATATACGCTCGATATAGGACGTTTGAACGTTTCTCATACCATCAACATCCCTTTTTCAAATGGATATTATACATATATTTTCTGTTGGTATACTAATATAAAATACATATATTATATGTAATATATCTCAGTCTGTGTTGTGTGGGCAAAACATAAGGATATAATATATATGTTATATTCTGTGTGTTTTTCAGTTTTGCTTTTAAAGCTCTTGTCAACTTACTTTTTTATCATTTAGAACACTAGACTGATAATTACCATACCTTATTATCCATGAATAAGACACCATCACGTTGATTTTGTATTTATTTTCATTTATTTTATTTTTGCGGTTATATCACGTATATGGCGTCACAATGTACCGATGGGGCGGTGAGGGGTAAAGAACTTGAGGGAGGGGCTTAAATTTATCACGTGACCAGAGCGGTGACTGTGATTGGCGGCGGTACAGTGTGACGTCAGATACGTGATATAACCGCAAAAAGTAAAATAAACGAAAATAAATACAAAATCAACGTAATGGTGTCTAATTCATGGATAATAAGGTATGGTAATAATCAGTCTAGTATTCTAAATGATAAAAAAGTAACTGGACAAGGACTTTAATTGTTATCGTATAAAACATTTTTATTTTTAGTAAGGTATCTGATGCATCTTGATCTGATGCATCTGTTTTTAGAATAAAAAAGGAAGAATGCAATGTATTTCTTAGTTGACATATTAATGTTCAACTATTAAATACCTGCAAAGTTTTTTTGTAAAAAAAAAAATGTAGAAGGGGGCCCTTTTCTGTGTTTTTAGGTGCTTTAAAAAGAGAAGTAAAATAATTATTGAAATAGTACCATGGTTAATTTTACACATTGCGTCAAGATACTAACTGTCAAACACTTTAAAAAAATATTCTTATTGGGTTTCCATATTTGAAACTGCTTAGTAGAAAGAAAAGTGTTTAAGTTTGTGCGTAAAAAAAAGTAAAAGGGGACCTATTTTTATTTATTTATTTTTTGCTTTTTTTTTAATGAGAAGTAAAAAAAATTGAAATAGTGAGCTTATTTTACACGTTGTGTCCAGATAAGAGTTTGATGTTTTTTGCAACACTTAATTTAGCAAGGGACAACTTCTAAAAATTATAATTTTGGTAAAATTTTATTCTTTACCTTTCACCCCAAAGAAACAAAATTTACGTTTAATGTCTCTGTGTATCTACATTTTTCAAAATTCTTCAGCAAGCATCTTTTAATGCTGTGCTAGAATTGTTTTTAAAATAAGCAAGAACCAAAAACTGTTTATTAGTAACAAAGTTACACAAAGTTGCAAAAATGTTCACCACTGAGTGGAATTTTGCAAAATTAAAAAAAAAAAAAAAAAAAAAAGACATTCAACATAAAATTTTCTATCTTTGGTGAAAGGTCAAGGTAATTAACAAAAATTATAACTTTTAGGACACACTAAAGTTGTTCTTTTTGCTAAAAAATGTTGCAAAAACATCGGTTTCTTATGCTTTTTATTTAATTCCAATTTTAATAAATAACAAAAAATCAATAAGAAGGAAAAACGACTTTTCAAAAAATGTTTTTTATTTAATTTGTATTATAAATATTGCTGAATGTATGAGATATGCAAACCCAAGTATTCAATAATAAATGTTTTTCTGATAATCTAGATTCATATGCAATATATATATATATATATATATATATCAAAGTTAGTCTGTAAAACAGGCTTAAAACATGGTCTTTTAAAAATAAATCGCGCCTTCGACGGTAAGGGGGCTCTGCCCCTTTACCCTGACTACTTCTATCCCTGCTAATAATAATAATTAAAAGGGATATAAGTTAAATAATGTTAACAATAATAATAATATTTAATAATGATAAATGATACAATAAAATTTGTAAGTGCAGTAAAAACATGAAATTTATCAAGTAAAAAAATTGTTAGTAACGGTTTATCTTAACTTGAGAAGTACGTGTATTTAATTTTCAAGTAAAAAATTTGTTATCAATAGTTTTATCTGTATTTGAAGTCTTGTTTAATTTTCTTAGGAGTGGTTATATGACACTCTTATCTTTCCTCTTCACTTATCACATTTTTTAATAAGATATTTATTTTACCCTTGCTAATTTGAACCACGTCTAAATCCATAAAATCAATATTTGAAACCTAAGCAAAACTCAAGTACCATACACAAATAAATGCAAACAAACACGAGGGACGGGTAAAATAGTAAAGTGACCAAAAAAAATCACGAGCTCGATCGGTGCATATATATATATATATATATATATATATATATATATATATATATATATATAAATATATATATATATATATATATATATATATATATATATATATATATATATATATATATACTACACACAATAAAGAAAAATTTATTTCCTAATTATTTATTATTTCAATCAGACTAAATTTTTTTTTTTCGGGTAAAAACTATAAGATTTTAATAATTTGAATTTAATTAAGAGAGTGTAGGATACCAGTTCAATATATCTCTAGATTTTGATCATTGATTACTGTTGAATTTGATAGTTTTGAAGTTCTTTAGGTCAGCTATACTTACACCGTAGATAAAAATTTCAGGGAAGGTTACCGTTCAAATAAAATATATATAACAATTTTGAATTTAATTTAACATGGAATCATATATGGGACTAAAATTTTAAAAATTCATCATTTAAAATTTTGATCGTTGACCCCCTAAAATTATTACGCTTTTCAACTTGTGCTATTCTTATGTAGAGACCGTATTTTTAGGTGAAAATTATGATACACCTGCAAGTTTCATAGTTAGGCTTTTTGCTTCACAATCTACTGTCACCGGTCGGATTGGGACGGAAAGGCTCACTACGCGATTCACCCATAGGGGCGCTAATACCCAGATGGGGGGTCAGGGGAGCGTATCCCCCCTGAAGGGGGTCAAGGGGGCGTGAGGCCTTTTGCGGGGGGTTAAGGGCGGCAGAGCCTTCTTTACCGCCGGAGTCGAATTTTTTTTAAACCTTATTTTTTTTAATCTATTTTTTTAATTAAAATTTGGTAGTAAAATACGTATTAACATGTCTTTTAAATTGTATTTTATTAACATTTTATTTTTATTGAGCAAAGAAAAAAAAGGGTTTAACAGACATTTAGGTGAATGGTATATTGCATATCAAAATATCATACATAAATGTACTGTAGTACTTATTTGATTAAAAATTTGTAAAGCAATTTGGACGCCCCTGCATATTTCTCTACTTGAGAGTGTAGATTCCAATTCTATCTTTGTTCTTACACTTCCATTTTTTTTTTTTTTTTTTTTTGCGATTAATTAATTGTTCTCCTTGGATATATTTAAATCTATTTTGTAGTACATCTGCGCAAAATGGCACAGCTTTGCAACAGCTCACTAGGAATGTATTTTTTTAATTAAGTTCAGGCGGCTGTACCCAAAATTAAAATCCAAAAAATTCTATCTCAAAAATTCTCGTCACAACAGCGTCAAAGGTCGCTACCCCCTATGCTAATGAATCTATATTTGAACCCCGATTTTGACCCACTTGGATTTTTTTTAAGCAGCTAAAAAAATACTAGCTTGTTTTTTCGTGTTGAATTTAATTTAAAAAAGATTTTTCAAATATTTGTAGAATGAATTTTCCGAGAAAAAAATTACCGCAAATTGCCCATGTTAATTTGAATATTCGATTTTTAATCATTTTGTTCTCCGTAAAAATCGTTTAAAAAGTCAAATTCATTAAAACTTGATCTATAGAAGACACTAGTATTTTTTTTTTTTTTTTAGAATTAAGTTGATCAAGAAATTTTTTGCACACGGTGAGCTTCAAGTTTGTGTGTTTTACGTGTTAAAGGTGGCGTAGCTGAACGACTTTTTACGCTAATTTGAGAATGATTTGATTTGAGCTGAAACTTTTTGAAGTATAGAGTATTGTTCTTTGGTTCATTATGAACCTACAAAATGATAAAAAATTGTATTTTACCACAACATCGCTACCCTAAAGTAGTACCTTAACTAAGTAATTAACTTTACTAAAAATTATTTGAGATTGCTTAGCTCAAGCCCTATGCCTAGAGTCGTTCAACATTTTTTTAAAAAATAGTGTCAATCCGATCACCGATCCGATCAAATGATCGTCATCTGATCGAAAAAGATCGATTGACTACAATACTGGAGTGTTGGGCGCCCTTTGCCGTAGTATCTCACGCGAAGAAAAAAAGCTTCTCGATCGAGATTTGCAAATTAAACAAGAGTTTGAGATTTTGTTTGATTATATGCATATATGCCCTATACTTGAAAATTAAATAATGTAAAAGTAGAAAATAAAAAGGTATCCGGAGCACTGTATTTCACGTCTTAAAAATAACATTTGGTTTAAATTTAAAATTAATTTCAGTAAAAAAAATATAAATATAATGATAATAAAAAAAAACTTTAATACGATAATAAAACATTTATGATTTAGGGAAGGGGGCATGTTATTCACACAAAATAATGAATAATTATTCTCTTGATTTGTAAAGATTCCATTTTTTTTTTTTTTTTAATCTTCTTAGTTTTAGTACAGAAAAAGATAGTGACTAAAAAGGAGCATAATTTATTATTTCTTTTTATTATTTGGAACCTTTCAGCTTTCTAATTTTTTTCTTTTAATAAAAAACGCCCCTTCGGGGTGCAGAGAGGCGCCAGCTCGGGGGGGGGGGGGGGCGCACTCCGCGAACGCGGAGTAGCTCTTATGGCCAATCCGACCCTAGAAGTTTAGAAATAATATTTATGTAAACTCACAGTAGGTTGTGATGCAGGTAAATAGCTTACTTTTTTTTGCAGGCGCAGCAGCCATTTTCACCTAAAAATCCGGTCTCTATGTACCATGTATCACTGTGCAAAATTTCAGATTTTTTCACCATAAAAGAGTATTTATAGTCAAATCCCGTATCGTCAGTCCTCTACATCCTTAACTACTTCTTCCCCCCTCCCCCAGTCGAAATCCTGGGTCCACCTATAATGGGTTTAGCAAATAGCACGATCTCACAATAAAAAAATATTCCTAAATCTTATTACAATTAAATTGTCACCTAAATATTTTCACCAAGCTTCTATAAATAATTATAATATTAGTTCTTTATACCTTATTAAAATTAAACGTATATATATAAATATACAGTATAATTCATTCTTTAGTGGACAATTGAAATTGTTTTAAAGTATACTTCTAATTTTGCGGTCACCCATCCACTCAACAACTACGGTTATAACGTTGAATAACTTTAAATGTTACTGGTAGAAAAGGAATACACCATTTTCGCTGCTTTGTTTTTCTTTCTTATATCCTTATAATCTTAAATTAATTTTAAAATTGGTTTCACAACTTACCGGACTTTGCATTTTCTTTCATGCAGATCATTCTCAAAATATTTCACTTGCTAACAATCGGAGCTCTATAAGTAGAATAAATGTATTAGCGAGTCAGCGCAGCGCTGTGCAGAGAAATGTAGTGTATTTAACAAATTTTTAACTTTTGTATCAGCGCTCAGCGCATGCGTATATCTCCCTCCCTCTCCAAGGTTATGCAGTTCGATGTAGCTGCGTGTTAATTAAATTTTCAGTCGCGTATTGGCACTGATCGTGGTGAAACTATGTACACTGACAACTCTCATAAATTTAACATCAAAGACGATGCCGCTTTTTAAGTAAAAGGGTAGAAATGCGTAGTCTGGTAAGAGCAGCGTTGCCACCTGCTCTTTTCTTGCTTTTGCTGAATGAGAAAGTGATTGACATCTCACTTCATTATTTTTACTGTTTCTTTGTATTCGAGCATGAAAATAACATAACAAAACTTAATAACTTAAGTGAAAAAAGCTTTAAGACACAATAGCAAAATATTTCGTGTCTTTTACAAATAATATGCAGAAATATACAAAGAAAGAGTAAAAATAATGAAGTGAGATGTCAATCACTTTCTCACTCAGCAAATGCAAGAAAACAGCAGGTGGCAACGCTGCTCTTACCTGACTACGCATTTCTACCCTTTTCCTTAAAAAGCGGCATCATATTTGATGTTAAATTTATGAGAGCCGTCAGTGTACTATAGCCTATTTAGTTTGTACAAATGGCTAGAGATGGCGTTGATTGAATTGCGCTAAAATTTAAACAGGTTGATCCTTCAAATAATTTATATTTAAAATTACATTTGAAAGATTTGTCCTATCATAGAGAGCTTGTGTAGTTGCTGGCTCCTGAGCTTTTTTATAAAAGGAATATATGATCATATTACTCATTTTACTCATGGTATCAAGTATGAGATTGAAATCTTTAAATCTTCATACACATATAAGCATAACAAATAAGAATCGTCATTATGATATACGCATAATTCACAAACTTTTAATTTTAATTGACGCCTCTTGATTTTTATACTATACAGTATAATAGAACTTATTTATTTAAAAGAAAAAAAAATCATGGTGAGTTTAGAGTTATGCTGGTGTATATGCATTCATGTTAAAGTCAACGCCATGTTATTAGATCACTCAATAACATATTACAGTATATGGGCAGCGCATAGAAGAATAACTTTTATTTTAGCAGTTTATAAACACTATAATATGCAATATTTTTTAGAGCATTGATGTTGTTAATATAGGCTGGTTTCATTCATGTTAAAGTCGACATCATAAGTGATCGAGTACTAAATATCATTGGTAGATAACTAAATAAAGCTACATTAATACACTCTTCTCCTTTTGCTTCTTAATGAATCAATATCACATTAGGCTCATCACAAAAATAAAAAATACGAGACAAAACACAGTATGATCAGGGAAAAAAACATGCAAAACTTTTTAAAAAGTTTCTAAAAATATTTGTTTTTTTAATTATATAGGTGGAATATATTGCAAATAAAATTTATACATTCTTCAACTTTTTAACTAATTAATAATTAAATTAATATAAAAGTAATCTACAGTTTAAAAACAGTTCTTTGTAGTACTCGATCAGATCTGTCATCATCACTAACTACCTAAATCATACTTTTTTTTTTCGTAACAATAAGCTGGCATTTTCTCTCTCTCTCTCTCTCTCTCTCTCTCTCTCTCTCTCTCTCTCTCTCTCTCTCTCTCTCTCTCTCTCTCTCTCTCTCTCTCTCTCTCTCTCTCTGAATAATTGAATCCAATTGTTTCATACAAATATGAATTTATTATAGATCACAAATGAGATCAATATAATTACATAATGCAGTTTGAAAAAAAAACATGTTACAAGTGCATGCATTTTTTTTTATCAAATTAAAATTTTAAATTTTTAAATAATGATAATAATAACAATTTAAGCAATTCTAAAAGACACAATTTTTTTGTGTCGACCTGATGAATAAATATAATAACATAATAAAGCATTATTCACATGACGCGTAAATTTGACGCGCCCCAACGTGCGTCGACGCGCGTAACAAAGCTGGAACAATGTAAACAAATGGAGCCGTTCACATGTAGTTTTCAAAAACCATGTGAACGGCTCCATTTGTTTACATTGTTCCAACTTTACCAAATTTACGCGTCATGTGAATAATACTTAACTCTTTAAAATAAACGCAGGGCACAAAAATATATATTTAAGTTATGCACCATAAACATTCTAGTTTGTTGGAATTAAATTATTTTGGTTCTTATGAAATATTATGTTCATATTTGGGACCAAACATTAACATTTTTTTTCAATCTTGTCATTGACGCTGATCAGCTTAAACCCCCCCCCCCCCCCTATCATGCTTTTATGCCATAATATATAACAACAATGAATGTACCAATATTCAATGTATTTTTAGGGGACATGAACTTTTTACGTGATTCTTTATTTTTTATTTATTTATTTATTTATTTATTTATTTATTTATTTATTTATTTATTTATTTATTTATTTATTTATTTATTTATTTATTTATTTATTTATTTATTTATTTATTTATTTATTTATTTATTTATTTATTTATTTATTTATTTATTTATTTGTTTATTTATTTATTTATTATTATTATTATTATTATTTTGAGAGCAATACCTCAATCTCCTCACTTTTCTATCAAATATGAACATCATATTTAAAGAAATTGCCAGAAAAATATATTATATAATAATAATATCATTATTGTTTTTTATACATTTATATTAAATACAGTATCGTTAACAAATAAGTACCAACCATTATATTTTTTAATGGGGGGGGGGGGGGGGATTTTAAAGTGTTCCCGTGGTACATACTATTATACTATTTCATTTCATTTCACTTTATTTTTATTCTTTGCCAAAAAAAAATAATCCAATATGAATTGAAAGTATTAGGTTTTGCATTTATGTTCTTATAGCATAAATGATGCTAAAATTGAATAACATAAATAATATTAAATACTGTAAAAATATAATATTTATATGCTCTATATAATGAGGAAGGTGAATTGAAATTTTTTTGTTGAGTTTATGATATTTTTGGAAAGAGCTTTAAAAAATTTTGAGGCGCTATTTTTTCTTAGGACGATTGGAGCATGCGAAGTATTTTTAATTAATTTTTGAAAATTGACCTAAAAAGACTCTGACGTCATCAATCCACTTTTTTCTCGGCAAATACTAATCGTTCGAGGTTCAGTAACCAGTTTAATGAAATCCACACGTCCTCAGGATTTCAAAAAAACTGGCTACTGAACCTTCTACGGTCAATACTTTCCGAAATAAATGCCTGATTGATGACGTCAGAGTCTTTTTAGGACGATTTTCAAAAATTAATTAAAAATACTTCCCATGCTCCAATCGTTTTAAGAAAAAATAGCGCCTCAAAATTTTTTAACGCTCTTTTCAAAAATGTCATAAAAAGTGGGGGTTAAAAAATTCACCTTCCTCATTATGTAACATACTTATAATTTGAGACACAACTAATAAACACTGTCGTGGTGGTTTGTATACATAACTTTAACTTTGAAATTCAATGTAAATATTGAATTATTATATTCTAATTGTTAATTCAAATTTACTTCATAATTATTATAATCATTGTAAAACTTTACTTTTTAAATCATATAATTATACAATTTATTGAAATAAGTGTATATATAACAATAAAATAATTTTAATTGTTATGAAATATGTGTAAGAATTTTATTTCAATTTTATTAGAAAAGAAAATAATAGTAATGGTGTTCGTAAACCTGTTTGGGGCATGCTCCAAAAATGCGCAATTGCATTTAAAAAGCATTGGCTGATTGTCATTTTTTTGTGTTCTGGAACACGAAGAACAGGGTTTACGAACACCATTAGTGATAAAAAGATACCACTTTTTCTGTGTACGAATTGAATATATAAGTGTTAGTTTTAATTTAGAAAATTAGAAAAGCGAGAAATATAAACTTAAAAATGCAGAAAAATGCAAATTTTATTCAGAAATAGTTTGATTTAGTGGGTAAAAAACTATAATTCGGATTAATAATAATAAAGAAAATTGTATAGAATTACCAGCGCTGGCCTAACTTACTGACAGAGTACAAAAAATATTCTAGCCCCGCAGGCTGAAAAGAAATTTATAGGCGTATGTAAGTGGCTCATATTGCTATTTAGAAATCAAGTTTTTTATTATTATTATTATTATTAGCATTTTTATTTGTAAAAAATAAGGTTCAATGAGAGGGGAGTAAGATGATATTAGGATTTGATTTAAGTTTTGCAGGCATTCAATGGAGACTTCAATGATCGAAGTTCAAATTGTTAATTATTGTAAATATTAAGTTATTTAATTAAAAATGCAAAGTTGTGACAACTAAAATCATTGCTCCAGTGAACACGCTAACAAGCGTCACGTTGTTTTGCAAAGATTCGCAATTTCTTATATAGCTTTTCACTTTTCAATATATTTAAATACATATTTCTCACTTGTAAAAATTATAATTTCAGTACTTAAAGGGCAGTTCTGTGATCAGCAGATCAAGAGCTTTCCAACGATGTGCAATTTATTAGGAATCGCGTCCGAAAGATTCACGGTCACAAAAACAAGCAAGGCTATACAATATCTTCTTCTTCTTTGTTTTTGTTTTCTTTGTTTCCTTCTTTATTTTCCAGGCTAAAATATTTTTTATCAAGAAACCCATTGACGTGCATTTTTTTAGAAAGACCTTGAACTGCTGATTACAGAACTGTCCTTAAATCCTCAATAAACCCCTTGGTTAAAAAGCTATTAATATGCAAAAATTTGAAATCTTAAGATATGTATGGTTTCTTACTAATTAGAGTCCGTAGAATACGAATCTGAAGTCCATTTTTATTTTCAATCCTTATTTTATGTTTTAATCTAGTGTGAAGTTGACGTATCCTGCGAGGCTCTACACCCGCGATATATTTATGTACAAAAAGTTGCCTACCTACTCAGGCGGCAAACCAATAAATAATAAACAATGAAACTTAGTTGTTTTTGCATTTTGTGCAACTTAACGAAGAGGGGGACCAACTTGGTAGGAAACCGTTAAAAGAAGAACAATATTTTCATAATAATTCTTTGTACATTATTTATTTCCAGCCAAAAAAAAAAAAACATTTTTTTTTTTTTTTTTTTTTTTTTTTTTTTTTTTCTATCAAACCTCTAGGCGAGGTACAACTTATGCTAGTTATTTACATATTTACATTGCATTTATACTGAATTTACACTCCCGAGACTTCCGAAACCCTATCATAAGATTCGCGGGTTCTTCCATGGCGGGTCGGCCATGGCCTGGCAAATTCTTCCCGGCATTCGCCTTTACATACCGAGGAAACCATGGAAACCTCGGTCAGGAAGTCGGTAGAGGAATACCCTGAGATATCCCTTCCACCTCCCGAATACACTGTGTATTTCCGGTGGACAAAGCTTATTGATAAACTTTGCCTCTGCCGGGAATCGAACCCGTGACCCCTCGCGGACGAGTCAGACACGCATCCACTAGACCACAGTGCTCGATTTTAATTTTCAAATAAAATTGAGTAAATATAAAATAAAGTTTTATATTTCGAAAAACCTTTAAGTAATATTTTTAATTTAAAAAAGTTTCTAATTTGACTAAAATTTGCCACTAAAATTTGAATTTACACATTTACACGTATATTTAAAGTGGGATAACTTAAATATTTGATCGTGTTTTCACATGTTTGACGTAACTAAACTTTTAAGTAACATTTCTTCTTTATTTTGTGTTAACATTATAATTAGCGACCGTCTAGTTTGCGAGTTATTATATTTATGATAACTCTTTCTCAGATAAAGGTTCTAAACTGTGGAATAATTTGCCTGATAAATAAAAACTATGACACAAATGTATAAATGTATAATGTTACTATAATTAATGTATAACACTGAAAACTAAACTGCTGAATTATTAAGATATATTTCTATTTCTATATAAATAGTTTCTAAGATAATTTTTAATTTTGATAATTTTTGAATGTGATAAAATTAAATAAAAACCAAATTTAAATTACAGTGAGTTTTATAACCATCATTATATCATAAATATATATGTGATTAAAAATTGATTAATTTAATTTAGGTTTAATTTAAATCAGTTTAATGTGTATTGTATTTCTTTCTTTTTCATTTCAAACTCTGACATTAGAATTATGTTTAATATATGTCAGAGCTAGGACCATGTAACTGGGTGTATATCTTTTGTGGCCTCTCAATAAAAACCATTTATTACTATTATTAGATATTAGTCGGTCACCTACCGCCTTAAAGAGTAAGTTCAGGGGTTACAACATGGCTTCTTTAATGTTAGATAATGAGAAGAACTGTTCATAAACTCATATATGATGACCCAAAGCCCTTCCGTAGCCCCGCAAACTCGTGATCATCCTGCGAGATATGCAACCCGTCCTGTATCTTTTACGTCATAGTTACGGCTTTACTACTGTATATAAAATGTTGTAGCGGGTTGCAAATCTTGCAGGACGAGTGCAAGTTTAAGGGGCTACCATGGAGCTACGGAAGGGTTTTGGGTCATCATATGTGAGTTTATGAACAGTTTATCTCATTATCTAACATTGAAGAAGCCATATTGTAACCCCTGAGCTTTCTCTTTAATGCAGTACTGATGGTAATTATACTCCTAACCAGAAAAAAATCGCAAATTTTGTTGTTTTTTTCCCTGATAATAATGTAATTTAATTTTAGTCTGGTATTTTTATTTTTGTGATGTTACTGATGTTCCTTTGACGTGATCTTGAAAAAAAAAAAAAAGAAGAAGAACATAATGTAACTTTATCTGTTAACTTTATCTGCTGCATTTGTTTTTTAATATTTTTGCTGCAAATTATATCTACTTATATAAAATTTGAAAAATGCATAGTAAAAAAGTAATACTAAGATTTTAAAGTTTCACCCATATGTTTGTCTATTTGTTCAATATCTACATATTTTATCTTTCTTCAAATACGTAAGCTAACTGAGGATCAATGTTGCACTGCAGGTGTCACGGTATAGGGTGGTTTAATTCATGTTAAAGTCGACGTCATAAGTGAGTGCTAAATTGGCCGGTATAGGAAAATGTCACATTTTGCCAGTTTAAAAATACTTTGTGATTTTGTTTTTGATAGCATTGATGCTGTTAACAGGTTGAACTAGTTTTTCAAGTATGCAAGACAAATAATATAATAACCAAAGAAAATAGCCAAAAACTACGTTTGCCCTATATACTGAGCAATGTTATTCATTACTCAAGATGAGCATCGAAAAGCACTCAGAATGACGTCATGCGCATACCATACACACTATAGGCAAAGATCATTGTCAGTATTGAGTGAGGTGCAGCTTATATGCAGTATAGTGATGTTAATATTCTAACCAGTGTAGTGTGTGGCCTGGGAGGTGCACAGATAGAAGAGCTATAGAAGTTGGTCTAGCCCCGCAGTTATCAGCAATGTACGGTTGGTTATCACTGTTATCAGACACCGTACAGGCATAAAGGCATCCGTGCTGTGGCAAATAAAACCCACATATATGTCTCATTAATTACCATAGTATGGTTTTACTATGCTGCACACATGCCTGGTCGTATCGCGGCCTCGGTGACGATCGAGTGCAAGTTGACGAAGAGTTTATTACAAGTTATCTTTAGAGAACTTTAACAGAGAAGTGACATCCCAAAAAGTTAGGCAGACCCGCAACACGTATTTCTTTAAAATTGGCAACGCTGCAGACGAAATTACTATTACGCGCTCTCTCATTGGCGCCTTGATTTGGCCACTTCTGGTCTCTGATTGGTGCTTCAAAACGCAACGTTGCCAAGTCAAAATTGTTGAGTGTTGTAGTCTGCCTAAAACATGGGGATGTCGTTTCTCTGGTAAAGTTCTCTAGTTATCTTATGTGCCGTGGTGACATCTTACATCTTTGTGTCTTAATTATATCTTTAATAATTAATAAACATGGTGACAAAGAGCAAGAGTTCTATACAGGGTGTGTGATATTTTTGTTAATAATCAAATTACTAAGTTTATTATTATTACTATTTCCAGCGTTATAAAAAACTTTTTTATTTTTTTTTTTATTTTTTTTTTTTTACAATAATTAAATTACAGACTAGAGTAACGGCGGGCGGGCCGGTCCCCCGTGGGACGCTCAGCCGCCCGCGGCTAGTCGTTGGTGGGGCCCAGAGACCACGCATTGGCACTCTATCGTCGATTTTGCGCACGCGGCAGTCGTTCATTGCAGGTCTTTGTGCTTTTGCGCAAATCCGGAAGTAGACCGATGTAAGTGCGAAAAACGTGTCGTGCGCAGCCCTAACGTTGCTTGTTTGGTTCTGCGCAGGACCGGAAGTATGCTGGCCGGAAGTGGGTTATCAAGTGTCACTCGAATCCGTAGAGTGCTCATGGCATTTCACTTTAGTTTTGCTGCAATTGCATGTCGGTATGACTTTAGGTGTGGTGCGCAGGTCGTTTGGGTTGCCAGTTTGTTCACCAATTTTGACTTGTTGAACCCCCGCGCTCACTCTTCAAATTTCGTTAAACATGGAATTTTGCAAGTCCGTAGTCTGTTTGGCCCCCTTTGGGTTATGCAGCCTTCATTGCATCATCCTGTAAGATATGCAGCCCGCATTGCTGTTAAATGTTCTTATATATAGAAGTATTGTTGTTAATGCTGCAATAGTCGCCAAAAATAGGCAACCCGCTGTACACGTACATGTGTTTGATTGCAAACAGTAGGAGCCCGACACAATGTATTAAGCACGTTATATTGCATTGTGGGTCGTTTTTGTAATTAATATTAGTAAAACATAAGTTTGTCGCACTCCATGTAGTTCCATGTATAGTCAAAATGCAATATATATAAAATCGTAAAAAATAGGCAACCCGCAAAACATAATGACCATTAAATGACCATTACATTCCCACAGGCTATGAAAGAAAAATTATGGTTTGCATTACACCACTTAAGTATACCCATATACTATACATATGCCAATTAAAAAAAAATCGCAAAAAAAAAAATTGCAGTGCGATGTTTTTGAAACTTTAATAGAAAGTAACCCAAGTATGGCTGGAAATATGTATATGGCCAAATTCACCCCAACCCATCTCCAAATAGCATTAACATCCGGTTTTTCATCCAAAAAGTACAGAAAAAGCTGGTTTTAGGGTCCTAACTCGTCCGGTAATAGGTCCCGGAAATTGGCGTTTCCATTTTCGTGATCAGCGTGGTCGATTTAGTCATAATAGACATTAAGATCACAACTTTGTGAAAAAAAGTTGTTTCATGAAAAAAAGCAAGGGTAACCCCTTTGTAATTTGGCCCTTGTCGTAATAAAGATCGATGTTTCCTTAATAACTCGAGTTTAAAAAATGCGATGTTCATGAAACCTGAAACATATTTTAATATTCATGTCGTCGCCCATCTCCAACAATCAGATCGATGCTATGTCGATTTAGCGCCGACATATTGCCGAAAGCGTCGAAATTTTACGTAGCGCGTTAAAAAATAGTAGATATTTAAAATTTTGAATTTTTCTGGTGCGGGAAGTCAAATGGCCCCTAGCACTACCTTGTATAAAAATTTCGTCGTCCTAGCATTGTAACTTGCCGAAATCCTATGTTTCAATGTCGAACCATAGGCAGAATCGCTGGTTTTGGGTTGAAACCAAAAAAATTGTCGCCGATGGCAGAAATAGCTCAAAACACGTGTCAAACACGATTCCAGCAGTCAGATTGCAAAAAATCACAATAGCCGAATTTTGGCGCCGCTTTGAAAATTTTTGGTTGGTTTTTCGCGTTTTGCGCGCCGCCTATGGGAAATATCGAAAATTATATTGACATTAAAAGTGTTGCAAATTTAATTGCGCGTCTTTTTTGTTGGAAGCATTTTTTTGTAGCGCCGATATTAAAAAAAACGGCATCCCGAAAACGCTTATTTTCTGAAGTCACAAAAAAAAGTGTTGAAGCAATTTTGTAGAGCACAAAAAATAAAGACATAAGAATTTCCTCAGATTTCACCTCCGACGCACCGTTGAATTACTACGGCGTTCCGAAGGTGTCAAAATGGTGCTTTTTGAGTCAATCACCCCCTTTTATTTTCATACTATCCTCACGGGCGCAGTTTTCACGCTAGCGCAAAAAAACGGTGATATTCGGAATCCTCGCGCGATTTTACCTCGCATGAGAAAAATTTCGGGCCGTTTCGGCCGAAAACGGCGCTGTCAGAGCGTTTTCCGAAATTTTTTTTGTTTTTGGCGTCTAGCGCGCTTGCTATGGGAAATTCGAAAAAACGAAGGGCAGTTTGATTGTCGGATTCGTCGAGGCGCGTCTTTTTGGTTTCCATAAAATTTTTCGTGGCGCCATTTTCGGGCGCAAAAAATTTCAAAAAGCGCCGAAGTTATGAACCGCGAAACAAACGGTTGGCGCCATCTTGTTCCGCGGCTCGTCGGAACTCCCTCAAATTTTTTTTTCAGAGCTCTCCGACGCACCCCTGAATTGCTACGGGCGTTTGAACACAAAAAAACGCGATTTTTTTATAAAAAAAAAACGAAAGCGCCAATTTTCGGAATTTTGTAAATCTGATTGCGCCATCGTCTTCCTCTCGTCAAAATATGCAGGTAAAGTCTCATTTTTTATTTTCGCGCTGCGAGCACCGGAAGTGCGAAAAAAACGTGCGCATTGCCGCCATCTTGTTTCTATGGGATCCAGCGCTTAGGTCACCGTTGCAAAGTTGTGCGCCGTGGTCGGTTATGGGGGGGTAGCCAAAATATCTAAGACATCGGACCCGTAGAAAAAAATCGCGAGCGCGTCGAAGTTTCCCTATCTAAACAATGCGTAAGCGCCGCATTTTGTCCGTTTTTCGTTTATAACGGCCGATTTTACCGTCTCATCAAAATTTCGAGATAAACGTTTTGTAGGGCTTGCAAAACCACGTCTTGTGGGTTGCCAGGTGACTTCCGGTCCTATAAGAAAATCTGGTTCCGGTTGCTTTTTCTCCGGGTTCGACTTCGATTTCGACTTCAATTGTTGGTGCAATCGATAGAACGGGGTCGAGTTACTATTGCGATGTGTCCTCGTTTTCGCTCTGGCACGCATACAACCGCCGCCAGAGGGCTCCGAAGTCGAAAAACCGGGAAAACCGCCATCTTGGCGGTGCCCTTCGAGACCCCCGATCGCCGCCTATGTCGTCGGTAGGGGTCCCCCGGGCGCAGTTTTTGGCTAAAGGAGGGTCGATTCCCCGCGGCGGTTTTTCGGCAATCGCCGTTTCCGTTTTTCCAGAATCGCGAAAAAAGTTTGGCGCGCCGTATCTCCGGAACGGAGACGAAATCGAAAAAAATGCAACTTGGCGTTGCGTCCCGACATGTCGACTGCCCGATGGCCGAGTTTGGTCCCCGTGGCTCCGAAACCCCGGGCGAAATATAGTTTGGCGTGAGGGTCCAAAAAACGTGTTTTTCGCGTTTTGCGCCGAAAGTTCGCGTCGGAGCGCTTGGCACGCGGTTAGCGAAAAGACGCCCCTCGGTGAGCCCGATCTCCCGGTATGTCGGTTTGGGCGATTCGCTCGCAAAAAAAAAATCGCAAGAGCGAACGCTTTTCCAATGTTATTCTTATGGGTTTTTTCGCGGTCTCTTGAGTAATTAATAGTAGGAGGACTAGAACACTCTCGCGGGCGGCCATCTTGGTGGCAACTCCGCCGCCCGCGTCTAGTGGGTGGGGGCCCCAAAGGTTGGTGGCACAATGGCACTCTATCGTCGATTTTGCGCATGCGGCAGGCTTTAATTGCAGGTTTGGGGGCTTCTGCGCAGGTCCGGAAGTCGTCCGAGGTGAGTGCGCATGTGGGTTGGGTGAGACCTTCCCCCTTGGTCGAAAAACCTGGCGTGCGCAGCCCTAACGTCGTTTGTTTGGATCTGCGCAGGACCGGAAGTCGGCCTGCCGGAAGCACAAAGTCAAGTGTCCTTTGAATCCGCAGAGTGCGCATGGCAGTCGGTCTTGGTTTTTCTGCAATCGCGGGTCGGTACGACTTTTTGTGTTCTGCGCAGGTCGTGTGGGTGGCCATTTTGTTCACCTATTTTGACTTGTTGAACCCCCGCCCTCACTTTTCCTATGTCGTTAAACATTGAATTTTGCAAGTCCGTAGTCTGTTTTGCCCCCTGTGGGTTATGCAGCCTGCATTGCATCATCCTGTGAGGTATGCAGCCCGCATTGCTGTGAAATGTTTTTATATATTGAAGTATTGTTGTTAATGTTGCCATAGTCGCCAAAAATAGGCAACCCGCTGTACACGTTCATGTGTTTGAGTACAAACAGTAGGGGTCCAACACATTGTTTTAAACACGTTATGTTTCCTTGTGGGTGGTTTTTGTAATTAATATCAGTGAAACATACGTTTGTCGCAATCAATATAGTTCCATGTATAGTCAAAATGGAATGTTAAAAAAATCGTAAAAAATAGGCAACCCGCAATACATGTCCCATATCTTTATGGTGAGTCCCTGGGTGCCCCTTGTATGTTAAATGTACATTACATTCCCCCAGGCTATGAAAGAAAAATTATGGTTTGCATTACACCACTTAAGTATACCCATATACTATACATATGCCAATTAAAAAAAAGTCGCCAAAAATAAAGTAGCAGTGCGATGTTTGTGAAACTTTAATAGAAAGTAACCCAAGTATCGTAGTAAATATACATTTACCCAAAGTCACCCCAACCCACCCCTAAATAGCGTTAACATCCGGTTTTTCATGGGAAAAGTATGAAAAAAGCTGGTTTTAGGGTCCTAAGTCGTCCGGTAATAGGTTCCGGAAATTGGCGTTTCGATTTTCGTAATCAGCGGGGTCGATTTAGTTATAATAGACATTAAAATCATAACTTTGTGAAAAAAAGTTGTTTCATGAAAAAAAAGCAAGGGTAACCCCTTTGTAATTTGGCCATTTCAGTAATAAAGATCGATGTTTAGCTAATAACTCCAGTTTGAAATTTGCGATTCGCATGAAACTTTAAACGTAGTTAGTTATTCGTGTCGTCGTCTTTCTCCAACAATCAGAGTTACTATATATCGATTTTCTGCCGACTTATTGCCGAAAGCGCCGAAATTTTACGAAGCGCGTTAAAAAATAGTAGAAATTTAAAATTTCGAATTTTTCTGATGCGGGTAGTCACCTGACCCCTAGCACTACCTTGTATAAAAATTTGATCGTCCTAGCATTTTAAGTTGCCGAAATATGTCGAAATGCTATGTTGCAATGTCGAACCATAGGCAGAATGGGTGGTTTTGGGTTAAAATGAAAAAAATTGTTGCCGCTGGCAGAAATATGTTAAAACACGTGTGGAACACTATTCCAGCAGTCGGAATGCAAAAAATCACCATAGCCGAATTTAGGCGCCGCTTTGAAAATTTTTTGTTGGATTTTCGCGTTTTGCGCGCCACCTATGGGAAAATTAAGGAAACATGTAGACAATAAAAGTGTGGCAAATTTAATTGCGCGTCTTTTTTGTTTGAAACATTTTTTCGTAGCGCCGATATTTTAAAAAACGGCGTCCCGAAAACGCTTATTTTTTGAAATCACAAAAAAAAGTGCTGATGCGATTTTGTAGAGCATTAAAAATAAAGACCTAAGATTGTCGTCAGATTTCACCTCCGACGCACCGTTGAATTACTACGGCGTTCCGAAAAAGTCAAAATGGTGCTTTTCGAGTCAATCAACCCCTTTTATTTTCATACTATCCTCACGGGCGCAGTTTTGGCGCTAGCGCAAAAAAACGGTGATATTCGGAATCCTCGCGCGATTTTGGCTCGCATGAGAAAAAATTTGGGCCGTTTTGGCCAAAAACGGCGCCGCCAAAGCGTTTTCCGATTTTTTTTTTGTTTTTGGCGTGTAGCGCGCCTGCTATGGGAAATTTGAAAAAACGAAAGCCAGTTTGATTGTCGGATTCGTCCAGGCGCGTCTTTTTGGTCTCAATAAAATTTTTCGTGGCGCGATTTTCGGGCGCAAAAATTTTCAAAAAGCGCCGAAGTTATAGACCCCGAAAAAAACTGTTGGCGCCGTCTTGTTTCGCGGCTCGTCGGAACACCCTCAAATTTTTTTTTCAGAGCTCTCCGACGGACCCCTGAATTGCTACGGGCGTTCGAACCCCAAAAAACGCGAAATTTTTTTTAAAAAAAAACGTAAGCGCCAATTTTCGGAATTTTGAAAATCTGACTGCGCCATCGTCTTCCTCTCGCAAAAATATGCAGGTAAAGTCTCACTTTTTATTTTCGCGCTCAGAGCACCGGAAGTGCGAAAAAAACGTGCGCATTGCCGCCATCTTGTTTCTATGGGACCCACGGCTTAGGTCACCGTTGCAAAGTTGTGCGCCGTAGTCGGTTATGGGGGGGTAGCCAAAATATCTAAGAGATCGGACCCATAGAAAAAAATCGCAAGCGCGTCCAAGTTTCCCTATCTAAACAATGCATAAGCGCCGCATTCCGTCGGTTTTTCGTCGATGACGGTAAAAATTACCGCCGCATTAAAATTTCGAGATATACGTTTTGTAGGGCTTGCAAAACCACGTCTAGTGGGTTTCCTGGTGACTTCCGGTCCCATAAAAAAATCTGTTTCCGGTTGCTTTTTCTCCTTGTTTGACTTCGATTTCGACTTCGATTGTTGCGCCAATCGATAGAACGGGGTCGAGTTACTATGGCGATGTGTCGTTACTTTGGTCCCATGTCGCATACCGCGGCCGCCAGAGGGCTCCGAAGTCGAAAAGTCGGGAAAACCGCCATCTTGGCGGTGCCCTTTGAGACCCCCGATCGCCGCCTATGTCGTCGGTAGGGGACCCCCGGGCGCAGTTTTTGGCCAAAGGAGGGTCGATTCCCCCCGGCGGTTTTTCGGCAATCGCCGTTTCCGTTTTTCAGAAATCGCGAAAAAAGTTTGACGCGCTATAACTCCGGCCCTAAAAAAAAATTCCAAAAACTGCAACGAAGCATTGTGCCCCCACATTTTATCTGCCTTCTGGCTAAATCTGGAGTCTGTGGCTCCCGAACCCCGGGAGGAGTAGCATTTGGCGCGAGGGTCCAAAAAACGTGTTTTTCGCGTTTTTCTCCGAAACTACGGGAGCTAGCGCTCAGCGAGTTATTTACGAAAAGATGCCTCTCGGCGAGCCCGATCCGCCGGTATGTCGTTTCGGGCCGTTGGCTCGCAAAAAAAAAATCGCAAGCGTTTTCCGCACTTACGGGTTATCCTTACGGGTTTTTTTTCCGTTCCTTGAGTAATTAACGTCGGGGTGATTATTATTTTAATTCTTTTCCGATATCTTGAGATTCGTTCTTAATTGCAAATGTAATTATGATAATTAAATCTTTAGAACAACTTGTAAGCAGTAGAGTGGTGGAACTAACAATAATAATGTACTGGCGGGTTAATCTTTCTACCTTCACCTTCAATCAAGTAGCATTCTCGTGTTAATGTTACAAGATAAAAATATAATTATAATAAAAGTATGAGCCGTTCTTTAAATTTATTATTAAAACAATAATGTTTATTTTTTACCACTACTTTACTGATTAAAAATTGATCATGATTTTTTTTTTACTGAAAATAACTTCAAAAGAAATTCATCCCAATTTTATTTATACAAAAATAAATAAATTTAATATAAAGGTTTTGAATTCTTTCATAGATCATAAAAAATTAGCTTTGAAACATTAGTGAAATTTTGGAAATAAATTTATTTCCTTTTTTTTTTTTTTTTTTTCTTTTTTTTTGTATTTGAAGTGAAAGTGAACATAATTTCGGTAAATTCATCATTTTTTATTAGTTAATTTTTATCACTAAAACTCATTATTGTGGAAATAAATAAATAAACTTTTGTGATGGAATAGCCTGATATTATTTCATTTAAACTTATTTATGAAAAATTTTAAACCAGAGAACAAGAGGTACAAATTAATGAAAGGGGGGGGGGGGGGGGAGAAAGTTATGAAATTTGTTCAAATAGTAAAGCTCGCTTTGACAAGACCTGAGAAAGAGGAGCTCATCGTGCGATAAATAGACGAGATTTTGATCGGGCGGCGCGGTATAGGCAAAGATCATTGTCACGAGTATTGAGTGAGCAGCTTATATGCAGCAGTGATGTTAATACTCCTAACCAGTGCAGTGTGTGGTCTGGGAGTTGCACAGATGCAAGTTCTTATAGCGGAGTGTCTGGACCCAGCAGGTATCAGCAATGTACGGTTATCAGCAACCGTACAGGCAAAATTGATACCAGCTTTGTGGTTTAGACGTTATCATTTGGGTAGGAGTAAAACAGGAGCACTTAACTGCCCCTATTGCGGCCCGGTGATGATCGGTGCAAGTTGGCGAGGAGGACAGGTATACAGGGTGCAGTTGTGATATCTTACGGCTTCGTGTCTTAATTAAGTTTAATTAGAGCGTGCATACCAAAAATAGATAAGTACCACGGCTGACTGGATGGACTGACTTTTTTATTGTTGTGTATAATATAGTAATATTTAAGAAATATTGGCAAGACTTTTCTTTTTTCTTAAAAAAAAAAAGAAAAAGAAAGGAAACGAACAAACAAACAAAAAAGAGAATTAAGAAAGATAGATAGTTAGATAGATAGATAGATAGATAGATAGATAGATAGATAGATAGATAGATAGATAGATAGATAGATAGATAGATAGATAGATAGATATAGATAGATAGATAGATAGATAGATAGATAGATAGATAGATAGATAGATAGATAGATAGATAGATAGATAGATAGATAGATAGATAGATAGATAGATAGATAGATAGATAGATAGATAGATATAGATAGATATAGATAGATAGATAGATAGATAGATAGATAGATAGATAGATAGATAGATAGATAGATAGATAGATAGATAGATAGATAGATAGATAGATAGATAGATAGATAGATAGATAGATAGATAGATAGATAGAGTAGATAGATAGATAGATAGAAAGAAAGAAAGAAAGAAAGAAAGAAAGAAAGAAAGAAGAAAGAAAGAAAGAAAGAAAGAAAGAAAGAAAGAAAGAAAGAAAGAAAGAAAGAAAGAAAGAATGAGTCTATATATTTTATTCAAGTTTTTACCTACGTTAAAGTCAACTCTTTCTTCTGATGCTGCTTATAAGCCTGAGCATATTTAATTTTTCCTGACCTATGTAAATGGTCTTGATTTATCTTTAGTATAAATTACAAGTTTTAAAATACTGTATCGCATTGTACGTATACTGATGTTCAATGTAAAGTTTGTGGTGTTGTGAAAATTGAAATTTTAGGAAGAGCGCATAGCACATCTACGCTGGGATATTTATATAGGAGTTTTAATTAACTTTCATAAGAGGGTGCACACCAAGAACCACGGCTGCCTGGATGAACAATCTTTTTTTATTTATTGAAATACTTTTATTTATACTACTGTAAATAATAACTATAAAAATTACATTTTAAACTGCTTCATTGATACAAAATTACTACCTATGGCAGGTACAGTATACTGCCCTTTATACAGTACTGTATTTTACAAAGCAGGTACACTTTAGTTTGGAACAATTATTTATAAACTACAATACCACTTAATACCGAGCTGGTATGGCCGAGTGGTGAAGGCAGCTGACTCGCAACTCTGTACTCCTCACCGAGTATAGGTTCGAGCCACTGCTAGGTGCGTACGTGAAGTGTGAGAGCACAACACGTTGCATGTTTACATGCATTCCATGACGACGCACAGTATTCGGGAGGTGCATGATTGATGTGATTGCACCGACCAGCCTGCCTAGATGTTTCCACGGTTTCTCTAGGCTGTCATGGCGAATGCCGGGCTGTGTACTTAGGCCGTGGCCAGCCCGTGTGTGCTTTTCCATTAATTGGAAAGTCCTTACCTGTCGATAAGACAATGTCTTGACTGGGACTGGGATTGGTGTATAGCACGATAACACAATATGGCAAGCAAAAAAAAAAAAAAAAAAAAAAAAAAATCTACGTGAGTCACACCCTTTATTGTAGCATATTTGCACCTGCATTAGGTATTATTGTAATATAATAATACCTATATATGTTCTAGGTTATAAGTAGGGACCGGATCTCCAGTTTGTTCAGTTTTTGAAATATACATGCTAGGTAACATCTGAGTTCAGATGTCCACGAATCATGAAGTATTATTGCCAAAAATGCAAAAAAGTTTGGACTGAAAAAAACTGTTTTTGAAATTTGTAAACTGGGTCAGTTATTTTAAGTTTTTGTCAGTTTTTCCCAGTTTTTCTCAGTTTTTGGAACTGAAAAGACTTTTACCGTACAAAAACTTAAAATAACGTGTTTTAACAAAACAAAACAAAACAAAAAAAAGGACGAAAGAAAGAAAAAGTTTTATTTTTTATTTTTATTATTATTATTTTTTTTTAGAAAATTATTTTCAAAGCATAGCTCAAAACTATCTGAATTCAACTGAACACCATTAAAAAAATTGTTAAAAAGAAGTTCAAAAGACAAAGAACAGCTCTCATTGATACTCGCTGGTATAGTGTATTGGATAATAATTTAACCGATTTTTTTTTCATAAAAAATATAAATTTTATCCTCCTCTGTTGATAAATTTTTGTTTTTAAGTTAAAAATTATCAAACTGAATTTCACTGTTTTTGTATAATTGAACTGAAAGTGAACTGATTTTGCTGTTTTTGCAAACTGATTATGCAAAATAACTAGACTGAATTCAGCACTGAAAATGCACATTTTCAAAACTGAAAATCCGGTCCCTAGTTATAAGTCTACCTATTTCGTTTTATTTTTTGTGTAATAATATTACTATGCATAATAATCTAGGATATTTATGGTACATTATGGTAGAGACCCAGTAGTTGGCATGCTAATGGCTTTTTACGGGCTATTTAAATGGAAAAGAACAAGTCCCAATTGTTTTCACATAGAGAAATATTAAGTTGAGAGCATTTTTGATGTCACCTATGAGTCCAATCCTATACCCTGAGTATCCAAAGTTTCAAGCTTTATTGGTTGAGGAGATATTAATTTTGTTTTTTAAGTTTTCATTAACCCATCTGCCAGCAAATGAGACCTGCCTAGAACTGGGTCTGGACCATACTGAAATATTTTTTTTCTGTGTTTATTTTTATCTGTTATTATTATGTTTGAGCATATAGATATCAATAAAAATTATGCATCTTCCACTTTGTGTTGGTTAAATAATTTTTATGTATAAATTTTAATTTTACTTTGTTAACAGTGAGGAAGGTGAATTGATTTTTTTTGTTGAGTTTATTATATTTTTGGAAAGAGCTTTAAAAAATTTTGAGGCGATATTTGTTCTTAGGACGATTGGAGCATGCGAAGTATTTTTAATTATTTTTTGAAAATCGGCCTAGAAAGCCTGTGACGTCATCTGTACACTTTTTTCTCGACAAATACTAATCGTTCGAGGTTCAGTAACCAGTTTAATGAAATCCACTCGTCCTTAGGATTTAAAAAAAAAACTGGCTACTGAACCTTCTACGGTCAATACTTTCCGAAATAAATGCCCAATTGATGATGTCACAGAGCTTTTTAGGTCAATTTTTAAAAATTAATTAAAAATACTTCCCATATGCTATAATCGTTCTAAGAAAAAACAGCACCTCAAAAATTTTTAACGCTCTTTTCAAAAATTACATAAAAAGTGGGGGTTAAAAAAATTCACCTTCTTCACTACATCCATATTATTGTGATTATTGTGTGATTGGTATTTGAAGATCAAAATCATTTATAAATAATGATCACACATATATCTCATGATCTTATTATAAAAAATTGTTAATTTTCAAAATTACTTTGATGTTTTCTTAATGCTTCATTTTTAGATCCAAATTTAAAAAATATAAATATTATTTGTTATTAAAAATTTAAATTCTTGATTGTCAGATACGAATTTAAAAAAATAATAAAATATATAATTGCAAAACTACATATTGCATCTAAAATAAATACCAAATCTCTCGGATTGTATCACATTTTTTTTTTAATTTTAATAATAAAAAATGTATTATTTTTATTTATTTAGTAATTTTATACGTTAAAACATTTATTAATTAAATTAGAAAAAAGTATGTGAGCTTTTTGTTTATGGTCTGATATTGATTTGTATTATTATTACTATTTCGCTTGATTTCTAGTCTCGATATAATAAAGTTACTAAAAGTGTGCTATAGGGTGTAAACGGATGACGTCATATGAATTGCACTTGGAGGCCATACTGGAGTAGTGCATAACATTGCTTAGCATAGGACAAACTTCATTTAAGCCAATTTTCTTTGGGAAATCGGTTAGTTTTTTTTTTGTGTGTTATTTTTCTCACGCACTTGAGATACTAATTCAACATATTAACAGCATCAATGCTCTCAAAAATATTGCATGGGGTTTTTTAACTGGCATAAGGTTTATTTTTCCTATGCCAGCCCATAATATTGAGTTATCCAACATGGCGTCGACTTTAACATAAATGCATAGACCCTATATGCTATAGACCGGTTTCACTCATATTTAAGAGCCAAGTTTGTTGGTCAGGAATACACAGCTAGGCCCCGACAGAGCATAGGAAAAACGTCATTTTTATAATTTTATTAGCAAAATAATCCTCAAATCTCAATATGAGCATGAGCCTTATTTTTATAGTTCCTACTAAAAGCTAAAAGAATATATATCAGAAAAATGAAAAACACATACAGTCGAAAAAAACGGTTATGCGAAAAATAAAGTTTGCCCTATGTTTTGCAATGCATTAATAGGCACCACAAACATGGCGACAAAGCGCAAGGATGTGCAAGGGGTCTATACAGGGTGATGTGTATAATATAATGTGTGATATTTTTGTTAATTACTTAGTTTATTATTATTACTATTTCCAGCGTTATAAAAAAACTTTTTTTGTGTTTTTTTTTTTACAATACTTGAATTACAGATTATTATTTTAATTATTTCCCGATATCTTGAGATCCGTTCTTAATTGCAAATGTAATTATGATAATTTAATCTTTAGAACAACTTGTAAGCAGTAGAGTGGTGGAACTAACAATAATAATGTACTGGCGGGTTAATCTTTCTACCTTCACCTTCAATCAAGTAGCATTCTCGTGGCAATGTTACAAGAGAAAATATAATTATAATAATAAAGTATGAGCCGTTTTTTAAAATTTATTATTAACATTTTAACACTGCATGTTTATTTTTTACCACTACTTTACTGATAAAAAGTTGTTCATGATTTTTTTTTTAATCAAAATAACTTCAAGAAATTCATACCAAATTTATTTAATTTGCATTCCTTAAAAAAATTATAAAAAAAATTAGCTTTGAAACAGTAAAGTTTCGGAAATAATTTTAAAAAAGTGTATATTTTTTTTACGGTTATTTCCTTTTTTTTTTTTAAATTTTGTTTTTGAAATGATCATAATTTTGATAAATTCATAATTTTTTATTATTTTATTCTTATTACTAAAACTTATTATTATTATTATTATTGTGGAAATAAATATAAATAAACTTTTGTGTTGGAATTGCCTGACATTATGTTCATTTAAAAAATCATGAACAACTTTAAACCAGATAGCAAGAGGTACAAATTAATTAAGGGGGGGGGGGAATTCTGAAATTTGCTCAAATAGCAAAGTTCGCGCCGCTCGCTGTGACAAGATCTGAGAGAGAGAGGAGCTCATCGTGCTCATCATGATCGAGATTTTGATCAGACGGCGCGGTATAGGCAAAGATCATTTTTAAGTGCATTGATTGTGCTGCTTATATGCAGTAGTGATGCTAATACTCCTAACCAGTGCAGTGTGTGGTTGGGAGTTGCACAGATGCAAGTTCGTATAGAGGGTGTCTGGACCCTGCAGGTATCAGCAATGTACGGTTATCAGCAACCGTACAGGCAAAATTGATATCAGCTTTGTGGTTTAGTCGATTTCATTTGGGTAGTAACTAGCACATGCCTGTCCCTATCGTGGCCCGGTGACGATCGGTGCAAGTTGGCGAAGTAGGACATCGCGGAGTGCGGTGGTGTTATCTTACGGCTTCGTGTCTTAATTAAGTTTAATTAGAGCGTGCATACTAAATATAGATAAGTACCCACGGCTGACTGGATGGAATAACTTTTTATTGTTGTTTCAATAGCATAGTTTAATAAATATAATGATTCAAAGAAACAAAAATTGTAAAATAAAATTTAAACCAACTTGAAATTGTGGTGATTTATTGAAGCAATGTTGCACCGTCGTTACTCAATATACAAATGCGGTGCCATTGGGCGATATATTGATCTACATTTTGTTATACATATCACAAATTTAAAACCTCATTCAATACCTTCAAGTGACTGCTATACTATAATATAGTACACTATTGTAATATTTTAAAATAGACAAATATAAAAACAATAGAAGGCTTGCAAAAGTAAGTTTAGTGAAAAAATAAACAAACTCACAGCCCAACAATACTAAGAAAGTACGAACAGACGATTTGGTGTTCCTGTCTCAATTTAACATAACATGCTTTCTTATGGTGGAATGCAGCAGCTATAACTTGAGTTAGAATTATTTTTCAGAGCTAAAATTTTTACTGTAGCTTACTAAGCCTTAAAGCTTTTGTTGTCCTGGATTTGAAGTCAATTGGGTGAAAAAATATTTTTTTACCAAATCCACTTGAAATCCAGGAAAAGAAAAGCTTGTAGAAAGGAAGAAAGTAAGAAAGAAAGAAAGAAAGAAAGAAAGAAAGAAAGAAAGAAAGAAAGAAAGAAAGAAAGAAAGAAAGAAAGAAAGAAAGAAAGAAAGAAAGAAAGAAAGAAAGAAAGAAAGAAAGAAAGAAAGAAAGAAAGAAAGAAAGAAAGAAAGAAAGAAAGAAAGAAAGAAAGAAAGAAAGAAAGAAAGAAAGAAAGAAAGAAAGAAAGAAAGAAAGAAAGAAAGAAAGAAAGAAAGAAAGAAAGAAAGAAAGAAAGAAAAGTGATAGAGAGAGAGAGAGAGAGAGAGAGAGAGAGAGAGAGAGAGAGAGAGAGAGAGAGAGAGAGAGAGAGAGAGAGAGAGAGAGAGAAAGAAAGAAAGAAAGAAAGAGAGAAAGAGAGAAAGAAAGAAAGAAAGAAAGAAGAAGAAGAAAGAAAGAAAGAAAGAAAGAAAGAAAGAAAGAAAGAAAGAAAGAAAGAAAGAAAGAAAGAAAAGAAAGAAAGAAGAAAGAAAGAAAGAAAGAAAGAAAGAAAGAAAGAAAGAAAGAAAGAAAGAAAGAAAGAAAGAAAGAAAGAAAGAAAGAAAGAAAGAAAGAAAGAAAGAAAGAAAGAAAGAAAGAAAGAAAGAAAGAAAGAAAGAAAGAAAGAAAGAAAGAAAGAAATAAGAAAGAAAGAAAGCCATGTGCTCATTAAATTTATATTGATTTGTTATTTATTTGATCTTTGATCTTAAACATTTATTTTATTTTATATAATATAAATTAATATTTTACTTTAACACTAATTACAAAAAAATTTAAACTATAAACATTTTACTTTTATATCAAATTTTAATAACTAATATTTTTGTTTTTTTTTGGTTTTTGTTTTTTTTTGTTTTGTTTTGTGTTTTTGTTTTTTTTCAAAAGGAAAACATTAAAAAAAAAAAAAAAAAAACTGGTCAAATCAGATCATGAACAAAACGTTTACAATTTTATGGGTTTACAAAATCAAGTCTGGCAATATGGAATAAAATGCAAAGTTGGTTTTCTTAAATTCTTGAAAATGGTAAAATAATGTAACAGTGATATTAGAACAGTTAATTTACCCCCTTAACTGTAAATAAGTCTCTTACAGAAAAATAATATCAAATATCAATTGTACTATATCCAACACTGAACGTGGTTTTAACACCCAAATATGAGACATTGCACCGCATATAAATTAAGTTACTGCGGTGCATCATCACTCGAAATCAAGTCCATTTGATTTTAAATTAAGTTACGACTTAAAGTAGCGATAAAGTTTTAATATATTATTCGTATATAGGGAAATATATATATATATATATATATATATATATATGTAATGAACAACTTTATCTTTTTAGCTACTTTTTAGTACCGTTAAAAGTTTTGAATATTTTTGCTGTATATTTAACAATTTAAAAATGCAAAACAAGGATAGAATACTTAAAGGCGTAGAACACCTTGAACAAAAAAGCTGTGTAATAACCTAACAAACCTGAAAATCAACGTTGATTTGGCCGGAGTCATTGATTTCTAATTTATTTTCCATTCACAAAATCAACGTTGAGTTTCAGGTTTGTAAGGATATATGACACAATTTTTTTGTTCAAGGTGTTCTACGCCTTTAAGTTTTAAATTTCATTGTGGCTTACTGGTTGACGTGATGGTGTCTGCGATCAATGTTGTATCGCGGGTGACACGGTATAGGCAAAGATCATGGTCATGAGTATTGACTCTGCTGCTTATATGCATACCCTGATACCTGATGTTAATACTCCTAACCAATGCAGTGTGTGGCCTGGGAGTTGCACAGCTATAAGTTCGTAAAATACACGTTGAGCCCAGCGGTGATCAGCAATGTACGGTGAACATACCGTACAGGCAAAAAGGTACCCGCCGTGTGGCAAGGCTTAAATTCATTTGCGAGGAACAAGCACGGTCTTGACCCTGTCGTGGCCCGGTGACGATCGGTGTAAGTAGGCGAGGAGGTCAGGAAATGAAAGTGTGAATGGTGATGAGTTACGTCTTTGTGTCTTAATTATACAAGTTTAATTATAGGGTGCATACCAAGAACCACGGCTGTCTGGATGTTCAGCTTTTTAATTGTTGCTTACACAATAGCAAAATTTATCCAATATTGTGATTATGTCTTTTTTTGTGGAAACAAGAATCCCCTATTTTCTTGCTCGCTAACCATATTTTATCCACCAATATAAAATATTTATGCGAGAGTAACAATTATTAATTTCATAATTTGTGACGTAATTTGCACTTCATAATGGACATATCAAATATATTTCACTGAAATTAGAACAAAAGTTTTTGACAGGTAGCTAAAAAAAAAAAAAAAAAAAAAAAAAAAAAAAAAAAAAAAAAAACGAATTTTCAAATTTTATATATTTTAGTATTTATTTATTGCAAAAGTAACGGAAATTCTCTTTTTCCATTTTGTGTTATACATATATTAAAATATGCAAATTAATTGTATAATTTACAAGCAACCATATTTTACTCTGATAAGATTTTATTTATTTATTATTATTATCATTATTTTTTGTGCTTGTTTTTTTATCTGTGTCCATGAAACGTGAGTGCTTCTTACTTTTACTATTATATGGAAATTTTTTTTAGGATGCATAATTTGAAATTTTCCGATCATTGCTATGGCGACACTTGGGTTTAGAGACAAACTATAATGATATTTATATGTATAAGTCCCATAAAGTGTTTTGTGATGCAATTATGCTAATGTTAAACTGTGGTCTATGTCTTTTCAGTGCGTGATTATACAAATCATTTGTTCAGATATATTTTTATATAATAAATATAAGTATAACTTTAGTTAGTACAGCCAAAAATAAAATAATAATTAAAACATCCATATTATCAGAGTATGGTTAAATGATTGTAATTATTACAATCAATTTGCATATTAAATATATGTATAATAACAAATTGAAAGAGAGAGATTAGGGGATTTTTACAATAGTTATATATAAATGCTAAAATATATAGAATTTAAATTTTCATTTTTTTTTCTTCTTCTTTTTTTACCTATACCTGTCAAAAACTGTTCTTCTGATTTCATTGACATTTATTTTATACGTCAATTGTGAACTGAAGTGCAAATTGTGTCAAAAAATTTTCAACATAATACTTTACTCGCATAAATGTGGAATAAAAATAAAATATATGGTTATAGCACTAAAATAAAACCTGATTCAGTTTTTGCTATGCATTTCATTTCAGTATATTATACTTAAAATCGTAACATAAAATGACAGCTTTGTGCTTTGACAGTTTGTTTTGTGCTCTAAATTTTATTATGTAATTATGTTGAAATTTTTTGGTCAAGAACATGTAATATGGCTGAAATAGCCAAGTATATATATATACAGCAAGTTGGTATACAGCAACTTGTATTAACAATATTTTATTAAATTTTCTATTGTACGACACAATAAAGAAGTTTCTCGATCCAGACAGCAATTATGTTAAATGGTATGTACTCTCTAATTAAACTTAATTAAGACACGAAGACGTAAAATGTCACCACCGCACATTATTCTCTTCACCTCTGAGCTATCTCGCCAACTTGCACCGGTCATCACCAGGCCACGACAGAGTCAGCAACGTGTAAATTACTTAACCAAATGAACTTAGGCTTTGCCACAACACGGATACCTCTTTGCCTGTACAGTTGCTGATAACTGTGGGACTTAACGTGTGCTATACAAACTTCCATCTGTGCACAAAATAATAATAATAATAATAATACAAAAATCATACGTTAAGAGTCATGCATTAAGGCATCTTTTCATTCCTTTCAACCCAAATAATTGTATATATTCCGTATTTAATAATCAAAAGAGCCGCTGCAGTATAGACAAATAGTCATAATATTGGTGCGTACCAGGCTTTACTATAGTAGCAAAAGTTATTTTGAAAATACATTATATTGAATGAGACTTGAAATTTGTAATAATATATTAAAATAATTAAGAATAATAACGGGCACATATGAGACATTGCAGCACATTTCATGCTTGAGATCTTGTGAGGATATAGAGCTGAGCAGATCACAGCACAATGATGTAATTTTGTGTATCATTGTGACAAGAAGGACTTAGAAAGGAGGATGATCTTCTCCCCCCTTCCACTAAAGGTCGACGAGGGTAAAAAAAAAAAATAAAAAAAAAAGAAGAAGAACGAGAAAAAACTTATTTTGCGCAATCTTTGTTTCGTATTTTACATAATTCATAGTTATTTTTTTTTTTTTTTTTTTTTTTAGTGTCACTTTGAATCGGGCAGTCCCTGCAGGCCAGCTTGACATTAATAATGTTAGAGCTTGAGTTACTATACGGTGCAACATTGATCAACTTCAATTTTAGCTGTTACGTTATGTAACGGTTTTAAGTGCAATATACTGAAACGAAATGCATAGCAAAAACTGAATCGGGTTTTAAATTTTTACCCAGGTTTGTCCTATAACGTTAAATATATATTTTAACAAATATTGCAAAGCCAAACAAAGATCAAAGCTCGCGGAGTGAATCTGCTCATCGTGCGATAAATAGACGTGATTTTGGTCAATCCTGCACCGCAGGCGGCGCGGTATAGGCAAGGATTATTTTCAAGTGTATTAAGTGTGGTCCTTATATGCATCAGTGATACTAATACTCCTAACCAGTGCAGTGTGTGGTCTGGGAGTTGCACAGATGCAAAGTTCTTATAGCAGGGACTTGACCCAGCAGGTATCAGCAATGTACAGTTATCAGCAACCGTACAGGCAAGATTGATATCAGCTTTGTGGACTCGTCTATATCATTGGGAAGGAGTAATACTGCAGCACTAAACTGACCCTATTGCGGCCCGGTGACGATCGGTGCAAGTTGGCGAGGTAGGTCAGGCAAGGGTGCGGTTGTGATATCATACGGCTTCGTGTCTTAATTAAGTTTAATTAGAGCGTGCATACCAAATATAGATAAGTACCACGGCTGACTGGATGGACTGACTTTTTATTTTTTTTTTTTGCTGTGTACAGTACAATATAGTAACGTTTAAAAAAGAAAGAAAGAAAGAAAGAAAGAAAGAAAGAAAGAAAGAAAGAAAGAAAGAAAGAAAGAAAGAAAGAAAGAAAGAAAGAAAGAAAGAAAGAAAGAAAGAAAGAAAGAAAGAAAGAAAGAAAGAAAGAAAGAAAGAAAGAAAGAAAGAAAGAAAGAAAGAAAGAAAGAAAGAAAGAAAGAAAGAAAGAAAGAAAGAAAGAAAGAAAGAAAGAAAGAAAGAAAAATACATACTGTAAACTGCTAAAAAAAAAAACAATAATTTTTTCAACATCTAGGATATTTATGGTGCATTACTGAAATATATTTTTGTGCTCTGTGTTTATTTATATATTAATTATATTGATATTGATATATTGTAATTTATTTGATCATCGAGTCGTTGCTTTCAATAATTATGCTACTTTGCGGTTTTCGTTAAAAAAAAATATATATAAATTTACATTTTTCTTTTATGATAACAAAACTTTTTAAACTACATTTATTACTTTTATATCAAATTTTAATCACTGTATTTTTGTTCAACAAGTAAAACATTAAAAAATTTAAAATAATGATAATAATAAAAAAACAACTACGATTTCAATTTTATGGGTTTACAAAATTAAGTAAATTATGGTTATACTTGTAATAAAATGTAAGTTATAGTTTTCTTAAATTCTTGAAAAAGGTACATTACTGTAATAATGATATTATAGTATAATGATCGACGCACTTCATATTGGAGGACATCCAAAATATATTTCAGCGAAAATCAGTATTTGACAGGTAGGGAAAAAAATAGTAATTATTTGCAGCAAGGAACGGAATATGTCTTTCTATTTTGTATTATACATATTTAAACAGGGCCGGGCTGAGACGTAAAGGCCTACCTGGCCCTGGCGATCTCGTGAGAAAGGGCCCACATACAAAGGAGGGTTGAGGGAGGTCCAGGGAGGCCTTTAGCCCCTTTTGCTGCTCGAGAAATTACTGGGATAAAAAACAATTTAGAGCTAGAATTTTACAATTTTTAGTGATACGTGTAGCATGGCATTTCTTGTTTTTCATCATTTATTAAATTCCTATTCGAGCAATATCATATTGTATATATATATATATATATATATATATATATATATATATATATATATATATATATATTTAAGGTTTTACCTACGTTTAAGTCGACTCTTTCTCCTGCTGCTTATAAGCCTGAGTATATTTAAATTTTCCTCACTTATAGAAAATGGTCTTGATTTATCTTTAGTTAAAATTACAAGTTTGAAATTACTGTATCGCATTGTACGTATACTGATATTCAATGTAAAGTTTGTGATGTGCTGTTAATTGAAATTTTAGGAAGAGCACATCTACGCTGGGATATTTATAGGAGTTTTAGTAGTTTGTTTTAACTTTTTGATTCAGGGCAAACCTGATTCACAAATGGTAAAATAAACAACTTTTACTATGTAGAATTATATTACGAGAAAATGTAATTTGACTATGCTTTAAAAGTTGTGTTTATTTACGTATGACCATAAATTTGTTTCATCTCAACTTTTTAAATTCACTTTTATTCCACATTTAACCCTACATGCTCATTTTTTTTTCTGGGTTTTGATTTTTTTTTTTTTTGTCTGTATATACTAGGCTAAGGCTTTGTCCCGGGGCCCTGAAACCTAGTTAACCCGGAGATTTACATCCATCAACCCCCTCTATAGTTATAATTGTTTTCCAAAGTTTTTTTTTATTATATAGTATTAATACGCATTGCAATTTGCTTTGATTCTTTGTACTGTAAATATTTCTTATAATACAATAATATTGCTTGAAATTCAATTAATGCTTATTACATTACTAAAGGTGCCAGTCTAAACCACCAAAATTTTTATATAATAATATATTCCGTATTTCAATCGACAGAGCCACTGCAGTGCTGCAGTATAGGCAAATATTCATAATATTGGTGTATACCAGGTTTTATACTATAGAATAGTAAAAGTTAATTTAAAAATACATTATATTGAATGAGAAGTGACATTTGTAATATTATGTTAAAATAAATAACATAATAACAGCCACATATGAGACATTGCAGCACATTTCATGCTTGAGACCTTGTGAGGACATAGAGCTGAGCAGATCACCGCCAGTGATGTGATTTTGTGTATCAATGTGACAAGAAGAACTTAAAGAGGGGGGCGATCGCCTTCTCCCATCCCCTAAAGATCGACGTGGGTAAAAAAAAAGAGAAAATTAAAAAAAAAAAAAAAAAAAAAAAAAGGCTTTTTTGGCGCAATCTTGTTACCTATTTTACAAAATTCATAATTATTTTTTATTTACTTTTTTAATTGCAGCAAGCCCAGCTTGGCATAAGGCCTTAGGCCGGGATCCCGGCCCGGGCTTTTGCCTTTGCGGGCCTTTTGACTTGCTCTTCAGTAAAAAAAAAAAAAAAAAAAAAAAAAAAAAAAAGGAAAAGGAAAAAAAAACTTTAAAATTTTGCCAGCATTTTTTTTTTAAATTTATTTTAATTGTATAATATGAATTGACTCTACAGTATATCGGGAGGGGGGGAAGGACCCGCGGCCCGCAGGCCGCATGCAGCCCGCGACGCCGCGAGATCATTTAGTGAGGCCCGCGGAACCTCAGATTAAAAAAAAATAAAAATAAATAAAAAATGTTGCTGTATAATTACAGTTTTTGTTTCCCCTTTTTTTAGTTTCATATTCACGGTGTTAATATTTTGAGTAAAACGTATAGTAGATTATTTGCCTTAAAAATCAATAGCTATACGTCCCCTTTTTGAACATTTTTTGCCTCTGGCGGGCCTTTACCCCCATTCAGTGAAAGACTGCGGCCCGCAAATGATTCTTAGGACCGGATTTGGACCGGCATGCGAAATGAGTTTGACACCCCTGCAACTGAATATAATGCATGCACACAAATTACACGTGAACGCGCATTTTTCTATTGTAATACGAAGGAAAAAAAATACTTTGATATCATTGCGAGCCAACCAAATTTTATATGCATTTGGACTGACTTTGCATAATAGGGTTCCAGGACCGGGACTTTGCTTTTGCGGGCCTTTGGTTTCGATGAGGGGAAAAAAAAAGAAGAAGAAAAAGAAGTTGAAAGACCTTTTGGAAAAAATGGCTATTTTTTTATTATTTTAATAGTATCATATTTTTTAATTGTTAGTTTTAATTTAACTTCTTAAAAAAACTGATGTATTTGTGTTTTTCCACATTATTTCTTGCGAGTATATATTTAAACAAATTATTATATTTTTGAAAGTTATTAAATTTATATAATTATATTTTTTTAGTATATATTATGTTTATATAATTCTCTTAACATGCTAAATCTCTTGAATTTAATGTTAAATTGTTGACTTGTTTTTTTACAAAAACACAATTTTTTCATCAGTCTCGAAAAATTTTTTTTGGGGGGGGGGGTCTAAAATATCAAATTTACCAAGTGTATAAGCTCGTTTTTTATATTTAAGCTCGATTTCAAGCTCAACCAAGGGTTGCAAGTCAAACCGTTCTAAAAAATGTCAAGTTCTTTACACGTCTAATTATGAATTTTTATATTCCTGTTCCCTGTTCAGCGTCTTTTTTTTTTTTTTTTTTTTATATTTTATTTGAACATATAATTTTAAATCCCTCTAATGTA
This sequence comes from Ecdyonurus torrentis, assembly GCA_949318235.1. Taxonomy (NCBI): domain Eukaryota; kingdom Metazoa; phylum Arthropoda; class Insecta; order Ephemeroptera; family Heptageniidae; genus Ecdyonurus; species Ecdyonurus torrentis. Next base: position 48,166,918 of record OX439131.1, on the reverse strand, counting down.
TTCCTTCAATGCGGATTTTTTTTCTATCATACATTTCATACATCCTTTTTTTTCTAATAAATTTTTAAAGGCGGCCGAAGGTCATGAAGTATATCAAATGGCATGGTTCAATTGCATAAATATTTTTCAATATAATAATATAGGCTTACACATTGTTGTAAAAAGTGTGAAAAATAAAAATTTAGTTCAGAATAGCGTAAAAACCAGGTGCCACGCCCCCCTTTTATAAAAATTTTCGCCTGCGGCACAAACTGGGGGGCTGGCACCCCCCAGACCTCCCATTGCTATACGGGCCTTTTCTTGAGGTGCCCGGCCCGGGCTTTTAGCTCCCAAGCCGGCCCTGAATTGCAGTTGCAGTTCATGCAGGCCAGATTTGAATTTAGTAATGTTAGAGCTTGAGTTACTGCGGTGCAACATTGATCGACCTTGATTTAGCAGTCTATTTATGTTACGATTACGATTTGAAGTAGAAATAAAAGTTATGTTAATATAGGAAGGAAAAAAAATAATAAAGTAAAATAAAATAAAAGAAGAAGAAGAAGAAGAAGAAGAAGAAGAAGAAGAAGAAGAAGAAGAAGAAGAAGAAGAAGAAGAAGAAGAAGAAGAAGAAATATATAACACTTTCTATTTTTAGTATTGCTGCATGTTTTGAGAATTATTACTGTATATTATATAGCAATTTAAAAAATGCATAGCAAAAAAAGAATACTATAAGGTTTTAAAATATTTACTCTTGTATTTTCTATCAGCATGACGTCATGCGCGCACACCCTATAGGCAAAGATCATTGTCAGTATTTACTGCGGTGCTGCTTATATGCAGTAGTGATGCTACTACTCCTAACCAGTGTAGTGTGTGGTGTGTGAGGTGCACAGATAGAAGTTCGTATAGTACACGCTAAACCCCGCGGTTATCAGCAATGTACGGTTGGTTATCAGACACCGTACAGGCATAAAGGTATCCGTGTTGTGGTAAGGCCAATTGTCAGATATTTACACGTGCTTGACCCTGTCGTGGCCCGGTGACGATCGGTGTAAGTTGGCGAGGAGGTCTTGCAAAGGATACGTGCCGTGGTGGCATCTTGCGTCTTCGTGTCTTAATTAACTGTGATTAGAGGGTGCATATAAGTACCACGGCTGCCTGGATGGTCTTACTTTTTTGCTTTTGCTTACGATAAAATATTGAGAATATAAGCCTTTCTTTTCTTTTCATTTTTTTTTTTACTACAAAAAAAAAAAAAAAGATAATGAATAAACAATTTTAACTGGTAACCAGAATAATTTTAGCCACCATAGTCTAGAATATTTATTCTGCATTACTGAATTGTGCCCTATATACAGTGGCTATTATGGTTATTAATTTGTTATTATTTAATAAATTTTAAGTTTTAGAATTGTGAAATGCATTTTCAGATCAAGATCAATATAAACTGATGATCACAGATTTAATCTCTTTCAAAATTGCACAATTATCGAGTGACGTCACCATTACAAGTGTGATGTCAAATATAAATGGTATATTATATCATCCAAAATTAAAAATACTTGGTAATATGTCAGGATTTATGGAAGCCCTAACTATATGTAAGGGATGAAATATATAGTGAAAATAAGGACAGGTTTTTATGAAGGTCTTCTTTACGATCAGTTTCATAGACTACGATGCATGTAAGTCAAAAACGTTTCAAATAAATGCTATATATACTACAGAAATTCATCCTTTACAGAGGAGTTAAAAATTTAATTTAAACTTTAAATGACCCGATCAATTTTCATCTCATTCATCAATGGAGCTTGCCGGTTTAGCGAGTAGGGAGAGGCGGCAGGGCCGGGAAAGCTAAGGGTCCCCTAATTTAACATTACGCTTATGGAAAGACAACCCTATTTATTTTTTCATTTTTGAGAAAACTGCTCCAAACGATTCCGGAGATATTGAAACAAGAATTACTAGACATAATTTTACGTGTTTTAAGCCATAGACAATTTTTAAAGAATATTTAAAACCGATAACCAACATAGAGATATCACGCGATTCATTTGTATTTTTTTTAAAATAAGAAATGCTCAACCTTTTCCGTTTTTTAACTTTTTACCTTTTTCTTTTAACCTAGCTACCATTTTTGTGAAAACTTTTATCTATAACTCCAGTCCAAAGAAGTAAGTATGTTACATAATTATAGAGCATAAGTATTTTTTTTTTATAAAGCATATAATTATTTATGTTATTACATTTTAGCATCATTTATGCTATAAGATCATAAATGCAACATTAATTACGTAAATTATACTTTAAATTCATAAAGGATTTTTTTTTTTTTTTTGCAAAGAATAAAAATAAAGTGGAATGAAATAGCAATAGTATGTACCACGGGAACACTTTAAAATCCCCCCCCCCCCCATTCAAAAATATAATGGTTGGTATTTACTTGTTAACAATATTTAATATATATGTATAAAAAACAATTATATTATATATATATATATATATATATATATATATATATATATATATATATATATATATATATATATATATATATATATAAGTGGGGAAATTGAGTTTTTGCTTCAAAAAAAACACACTTAAAAGGTTCATGTCCCCTAAAAAAACATTGAATATTGGTACTAGAGTACTCTAGAGTACTCTAACTGGTACATTCCATATTGTGTTATATATTATTATGGCATAAAAGAATAAAGCATGATGGGGGCTTCAGCTGTTCAGCGCGCGTCAATGACAAAATTGCAAACAAAAAGAAAAAAAATCCCAAAAATTGATAAGCTTGGTCCCAAATATGAACATAATATTTCATAATAACCAAAATAATTTTATCCATAAATCTAGAATTTTTATGGTGCATAACCTATACATATATTTTTGTGCGCTGCGTCTATTTGAAAATTAGTATATTGATTCATCAGGTCGACACACAAAAATTATATCTTTGCGAATTGCTTAAATTATTATTATTATTCTTTAAAAATTAAAATTTTACTTTGATAAAAAAAAAATACATGCACTAGTTGTGCTATGTTTTTTTTTCAAACTGCATTATGTAAATATTGATCTCATTTGTGGTGATCTATAATAAGTTCATATTTGAATGAAACAAGAATTCAATTATTTAAGAGAGAGAGAGAGAGTGAGAGAGAGAGAGAGAGAGAGAGAGAGAGAGAGAGTGAGAGAGAGAGAGAGAGAGAGAGAGAAAATGCCAGCTTATTGTGACGCAAAAAAATGAAGTATGATTTAAGAAGTGATAGAAGTATTGATGATTGCAGATCTGATCAAGTACTAAAAGAACTGTTTTTAAACTGTAGATTACTTTTATATAAATTCAATTACTCAGTAGTTTAAAAACTTGAAGAATGTATAAATTATATTTGCAATTTACTCCAACTAATTAAAAAACCATTATTTTTAGAAACTTTTTAAAAAGTGTTGCATATTATTTAATTTCAAAAAAAAATCGTAAATTGTGATTTTTTTCTTCCTGCATGATCATAATGTGCTTTTGACTCGTACTTTTTAATTTTGTAATGTGATCTTGATTTATTAAGAAGCACAAGGAGAAGAGTTTAATGTTATAACTTTACTTAGTTATCTACCTTTTATCTATATAACTATTAACTTTATCTGCTGCACATTATACTAACATAAAAATTTAAAAATGCATAATAAGAAAGCAATATACTAAGATTGAAAAATTGTCTAATTTGTTCAATACCTGTATATTATCTGTTTCATCAAATACGTAAGCTAAAGATCAATGTTGCACTGCGGGTGTCGCGGTATAGGCAAAGGTCATTGTCAGTATTGAGTGAGGTGCAGCTTATATGCAGTAGTGATGCTGATACTCCTAGGTGTAGGTGCATAGACCGAAGAACTTGTACAGCAGTTGGTTTATACCCAAGGGTTCCGCCCCGCAGTTATATCAGCAATGTCCGGTTATGAGACACCGTACAGGCATAAAGGTATCTGTGTCGTGGCCATAAAGCACGTGTCACATTACTGCGCGCCTTGTTGAGCCTATGGCGTCGGTGACGATCGAAGTGTAGTTAGTGTTCATAGAATGTGCCAAGGTGACATCGTAAGTGTTCGTGTCTTAATTAACGTTAATTAGAGGGTGCATACCAAGTACCACGGCTGCCTGGATGAACTGACTTTTTTATCGTTGCTGCAATAATTGTTAATTTCAATAAATATTTTAAGAATTTCTATTTTTCACATTTTAAGCTGCCAAGTGCCAACAGTAATGTGCTCCACAAACTTTCAAAATTTATTGTGCATTACTGAAATCTAATTTTGTACCCTGCGTTTAGTTTTAGGTGTTGCAAATATCAACTTCGGGTCAAGTCGTCGACATACCAAAATTATGCATCTTTGCCACTGTGGTTAAATATATTTGTGTTGATTTTTTTTATATAAAATTTTTACCTTTGAAAAATATTTGGATGCAACAAATAAATTCGTATTTTCAGATCAAAATCATTTAAATAATGATCTTGATCTGAACTGACATTAACAAAACTGTTTTAAATTTACAGATTTTATTGAAATCATCAATTTTTATGATAGTTTCACAATTTACGTTAACACACATAAAAACATTACAGTTAAATAGAAAAATTTGCAATCTTTTTGTTCATAATCTGATTTTGATTGGCAAATTTTTTTTTCATCTTTTTTTTTATTTAAGCTCAACGAGAAAAAAAAATGTGGTGTACTTCACCAAGTACTTCGTCATACTGTGTGTGATGTGTATGAGCACAGTGTGGTTGGTGTTGGTATATAACTTCTGTTAACAGTGCAGGCCACTATACTGCAGGCTACTTCAGTAATTTTAGAGCTTGAGTTACTGCGGTGCAACATTGATCGACCTCGATTTAGCTGTCAATTTATGTCACCATTTGAAGAATAAATGAAATTAATGTCAATATAGGAAGGAAAAAAATAAATATAAGAAAATAAAATAAAAATTAAGAAGAAATAATATATAACACTTATATTTTCAGTATTGCTGCATGTTGCGAGAATAATTACTGTATATTATATAGCAATTTTAAAAATGCATAGCAAGAAAAGAATACTATTAGGATTTTAAATTTTCACTGGTGTTATTTCAATCAGCATGACGTCATGCGCACACACTCTATAGGCAAAGATCATTGTCAGTATTTACTGCGGTGCTGCTTATATGCAGTAGTGATGCTACTACTCCTAACCAGTGTAGTGTGTGGTGTGTGAGGTGCACAGATAGAAGTTCGTATAGTACACGTTAAGCCCCGCAGTTATCAGCAATGTACGGTTGGTTATCAGACACCGTACAGGCATAAAGGTATCCGTGTTGTGGTAAGGCCAATGTCATTTATTTACGCGTGCTTGACCCTGTCGTGGCCCGGTGACGATCGGTGTAAGTTGGCGAGGAGGTCTTGCAAAGCATACGTGCCGTTGTGGCATCTTACGTCTTCGTGTCTTAATTAACTGTGATTAGAGGGTGCATATAAGTACCACGGCTGCCTGGATGGTCTTATTTTTTTACTTTTGCTTACAATAGGCAAATTTATCAAATATTTACAAATAAGCTATTTTTTTTAATGAAGATAATAAAATAAATATTTTAATTAAACTGCTAAGTGCTAACCACAATAATTTTAGCCGCCAATCTAGAATATTTATTTGCATTACTGAAATATATTTTTGTGCCTCGCGTTTTATTTTTAAGTATTATATATTTGATCGTTGGGTTGACACACAAAAATTATGCATGATCTATAAAACTTTAGGTGGCTATTTGGTTATTATTAGAGACCGGATTTTTAGGTGAACATTTTGGTAAAAAAGGGTATAAAATATGTGATTTTTTTGCACAAAAAAGGTGAAAAAAGGTGATAAAACCTACAAGTACAACCTACAACAACAACAAATATATATATATATATATTATATATGTATATGATTTATTGTAATACTATATTTAAAGTTTAAAGGAAACAAATAGGGTCAAATTAGCACAACATTTCATTCAGTCATTGGCTCTTCTTCTGCCCCACCTTCGTCTTCAGCCTCATCTTCTTCTTCTTCCTCCTCATCTTCACCCTCTACAATCAGTGTTTTCATGTCAATTTCTTCACCCAGTTTATTTATGTTGCAGTTATATACGACAATCATCTCCAGATTGTCTTCAGTTAAATTTGTTAAATTTGATGGCATACAATGAATCTCTGTTTTAAGAAATTGCGGTAAAAAATCATATATTTTTTTAAATGTTTTGTAAATTCTTTAAAAAAAAAATCCTCATTTATAGGTGAAAATAGTTGATGAAAAGGTGAAAAAAGGTGGTAAAACCTAAAAAAAGGTCAAAAAAAAAAGTTGATCTCAAACGGCTCGAAAGTTGCTAGTTCGTGGACATTCTTATAAAAAAGGAAAATATTATTCATAACAAACAAAAAAGTGATCACCTGAATATCCGGTCTCTAGTTATCATTATTATTATTAAATAAATTTTGAGTTTTATAATTGTGAAATGTATTTTCAGATCATGCTCAATAAACTGATGAACATAGATTTAATCTTTTGCAAAATTGCACAATCATCGAGTGACGGCACCATCTACAAGTGTGATGTAAAATATAAATCGTATATGTATATGTTGGCAACAATTGCCGAATTCGCTCATTGGCCGAAATAATTAAGTGCCCACGTTGCGGCGTGGCAATGCATTTTTGCCAAGATCCGAAATTCGGCACTTGTGCATCGTAATTTTGACCACGTCGCGGAGTGTTTTTAAACAAATGCCACTCCGCGACGTGGTCATTGTAATTTGACCAGATCGCGGACTGGCAAATACATTTTAGCCGGTTCGCGGACTGGCTTTTTGATAATTGCCACGCTGCAGCGAGGTCAAAATGTTTAATGCGCAGGTTACGATATATGTTATTTATATAGTATGAATAATATCATATATCTTTTTATTATTATAACTTACATCATTTTCTATCATGGTTTTCAGTTAATTAAAATATTTATTAATTTATAAAAGTGATTTTTATTCTTATTAAATTTTGACTGTCTTATTGTTATACTATTATTATATTTTATTTGGATGAAAAAAATAAAATAAAAACTTATATTTCTCATTTTTTATTATATTTCTCACATTTCATATTATCTTAATATTTTCTTTAACTGAATATATAGGTATAAACAGGTTTTGTAATTTAGACTTTAACTTGTGTGCACATCATCGTATAGTTTATAGTTATATTTTGTTAGTATTAAGACTTGATCAAGTTGAGCAGACGTGGTTGTATTTAGTTTGTATTTTGTAAAATTAGTGTTATTGACATAATTTTAATTAAGATGTGCATCAAGTGTTTGCGAATATGTAAAAAGAATTGATATAGTATTAAAAATAGCTTACATTATGTTTTCATGGTTCACTGTTATTATTACACTATATATAGCTGTGCTTTTTTCAGTATAAATGTGCATCTCAATATATTAAAGGCCATACTGTTCTTTGATTATATTCACGTATATTATAAGTTTTTTTGGAAGTAAAGTTACGTACAACTTAACTAACTTTAATTTAACTTTAACTTTGCTTGAATAATAAATAATTTTATATAAAAGTAATCTATAGTTAATTTTTGTTATTTTTAAAATTAAAGATAAGATCTGCGTAATAAAAAAAATTAATACCTTATTTTCTGTTATCAGTGTTCATTCGTTTATCTGTTTTGTTGCTTTTTTACGTTACACGTAATGTGGTGTGATGACATTATATATATATATATATATATATATATATATATATATATATATATATATATATATATATTTATATATATATATATATATATATATATATATATATATATATATATATATATATAGCCACCAAAAGTTTTATAGAATATGCATAATTTTTGTGTGTCGACCAGTGTCGACCCTTCGATCCAATATAATAACACTTAAAAATAAACACGAGGCACAAAAGTATATTTTAGTAATACAGAATAAATATTCTAGAATGGCGGCTAAAATTATTGTGGTTAGCAGTTTAAAGTATTTATTTTAATATTATCTTCATTTTTAAAAAAAAAAAAAAAAAAAAAAAAAAAAAAAGCTTATATATTGTAAATATTTGATAAATTTGCCTATTGTAAGCAAAAGTATAAAAAAAAAAGACCATCCAGGCAGCCGTGGTACTTATATGCACCCTCTAATCACAGTTAATTAAGACACGAAGACGCAAGATGCCACAACGGCACGTATCCTTTGCAAGACCTCCTCGCCAACTTACACCGATCGTCACCGGGCCACGACAGGGTCAAGCACGTCGAAATATCTGACATTGGCCTTACCACAACACGGATACCTTTATGCCTGTACGGTGTCTGATAACCAACCGTACATTGCTGATAACCGCGGGGCTTAACGAACTATACGAACTTCTATCTGTGCACCTCACACACCACACACTACACTGGTTAGGAGTAGTAGCATCACTACTGCATATCATATAAGCAGCACCGCAGTAAATACTGACAATGATCTTTGCCTATAGGGTGTGTGCGCATGACGTCATGCTGATTGAAATAACACCAGTGAAAATTGTAAAACCTTATAGTATTCTCTTCTTGCTGTACATTTTTTAAATTGCTATATATAATATATATTATTCAGTATTCAGTATTAATTCTCAATACATGCATCAATACTCTAATACTATAAAGTTATTTATTATTTCTTCTTCTTCTTCTTCTTTTTGTTTAATCCTTGTATGGACATTTTTTTTTGCTTTATACTTAATTTTATTTCAACTTAAAAGCGTAACATAAATTAAAAGTTTAACTGACCTGCAATGATTGCAGCTTATTCAAAGTGACACTAAAAAAGTAAATAAAAAATAATTATGTAAAATAGGAAACAAAGATTGCGCAAAATAATTTTATCATCTACCCCCCCCCCCCCCCTAAAGGTTGACGTGGGTAAAAAAAATGAATAAAGAGAGGAAAAAATTATTTTGCGCAATATTTGTTTCTTATTTTACACAATTCATAATTATTTTTTATTTACCTTTTTAGTGTCACTTTGAATAAGCTGCAATCATTGCAGGTCAGTTAAACTTTTAATTTATGTTACGATTTTAGGTTGAAATAATATTAAGTATATAGCAACAAAAAAATGTCCAAGGATTAAAGGATTAAAAAAGGATTAAAAAAAAAGAAGAAGAAATAATAAATAACTTTATAGTATTAGAGTATTGATGCATGTATTGAGAATAATTACTGAATAATATATAATATAGCAATTAAAAAATTAACAGCAAGAAGAGAATACTATAAGGTTTTAAAATATTCACTCTTGTATTTTCAATCAGCATGACGTCATGCGCACACACCCTATAGACAAAGATCATTGTCAGTATTTACTGCGGTGCTGCTTATATGCAGTAGTGATGCTACTACTCCTAACCAGTGTAGTGTGTGGTGTGTGAGGTGCACAGATAGAAGTTCGTATAGTACACGTTAAACCCCGCGGTTATCAGCAATGTACGGTTGGTTATCAGACACCGTACAGGCATAAAGGTATCCGTGTTGTGGTAAGGCCAATTGTCAGATATTTACACGTGCTTGACCCTGTCGTGGCCCGGTGACGATCGGTGTAAGTTGGCGAGGAGGTCTTGCAAAGGATACGTGCCGTGGTGGCATCTTGCGTCTTCGTGTCTTAATTAACTGTAATTAGAGGGTGCATATAAGTACCACGGCTGCCTGGATGGTCCTACTTTTTTACTGTTGCTTACAATTGGAAATTTTATCCAATATTGAAAATATTTGATTTGATTTTATTTTAGTTTATTTATTTTTTTTTTTTTTTTTTTTTTTTTTTTTTTTTTTTGCAAAGAATTGAAAAAAAGTTAAATGAAATAGTTATATGTATCAGAGGGAAAACTTCAACATACCCCCTCCCCCATTTCAAAATGTGATATTTGGTATTTATTTGTAAAACAATATTTAATTCTTTAAGTTGAAAGTTTATAAAACCACTGCAAATTTAAAAAAAAGAAAAAAAAGATTATGCTATGCCAATTTATATGACTCAATCATTTTGCAATTACTTTCGCGTATTGGTTCCAAATTTGGTAATTTCTAGCAACTTTATCGACTTGGTAATCAACCAAAGATTTACAGCTGTTTACGAATCTCAAGATAACGGGGCAAAATTATAAATAAGCGGTGATGAAATTTTTATTAAAAAAAAAATGGCTAATCGAAATTATATTTTTAACTTTAATTTGATTTATTGTATTATATTTTTAATGTTTTATTTCATAACCAGTAAAAATTTTTGCAAAAAAGGTAGGTAAAATGGTGAAAAAAGTGCTAAAAAAGGTAAAAAAAAAAAAAAAAAAAAAAATCCCAAAAAGATAAAAAATGGAAGAAAAAAAAAGTAAAAAAAAATGGAAGTTTTTGTCTATTTGTTAATTCAACAAATGATTGGTACAATATTAAGAAAAAAAAAGTGACTTAATCATTGAATAATGTGATGAAAATTGGGTTATTTTTAGTTAAAATTGAAATTTGATTTTAAATTTATCTATAAAAGGGATGAATTTTAGCCAGTAATTATTTGAAACTGTTTAGAAATGCGTAATTGCACTTACACATGTTAGTCTATAAAACTCGTGAAAAACTTGCGGAAAAGTCTGAATTTCTTTCCACTACAGAAATACGTCTCGTCCTTATAACATGAAGTCATATAATTTTTAATTTTGGATGATACGATTTATGTCACATGACTCGATTTTTTGCAATTCTTTTTCAGCTTTTAAAATCATCTATAAAATCAGAGAAAAAACAGTTTCTTTGGTTTAATTGGCACATTAAGATTTTGACATATTTTCTACGGAACTCCGAACTGTCACTATAAATATATGCTGAAAAAATACGATAATGTATAGAGGCTAAATATTTTATATTATAATTTGCAGGTACTTAAAGAGGGCTCCTGGCCTCACTAAATCAAATCAAACACGTAAAAATCATGAGATATTATATGCCTCACCAACTGGGGTTGAAAAACTGTAAAGTACCCAACTTTAGGAATCTAGGACATTGTCAATTCCTGGTCAGGTTGCCTACTTTACAAGTTTTCTCCCTAGGTTGTAAGAGTACTGAAGGGTTAAGGCACAAAAATGTGTATTCAAAATAGTCATACCTCATGATTTATCTTTAATTATCATTGAGAGCAAATTTACTTTTGAGGCCAGTGGCTCTTTAATAATAAAATAATAAAGAAAAAAAGGAATGTGACATGTTGTAAGAAAATTAAACTTAATTGAGGAAAAAGTCGTTGTTTTTTTATAGCATAAAGAAAGTTGATAGACAGAAATTTTTGAATGTTTTAAATTATGGGCAATTTACAATGATAATGTCATAGACAAATATTTTATTGGTGCTATATTTGTATTGTCTGCATTATTAATTAACTGTATTGAAGTTGTTATAATATAAAATCTGAATTATAGGGGGGAAAATTATATATTTCTTTTTTTTTTTTTTTTTTTTTTCCCTTTAAGTTATTTTTCTTTAAAAGTTTTTTTTAAATACAAAAAAATGGAAAAAAAGTTGATAAAATGGGTCAAAAAAGGTAAAAAAATGGTGAAAAAAGGTAAAAAATGGTAAACACTTTAAAAATGGGAAAAAGGTAAAAAATAATTGTGCACCAAAAGTCTTGAAATTTCATAAATAGTTCGTTTTCATTTAAACTCAAAACTGGATTATCATCAATAATAATAAAAAAAATAAAAGTAAAAACCTAAAGATCACCCGGTCTCTACTCATGACAATGAGTATGCGCATGACGTCATGCTGTATGAAATAACACCAGTGAAAATTTTTAAAACTTATAGTATTCTTTTCTTGCTATGCATTTTTTTAATTGTAGTATATTATAATATACAGAAGTAGTACTCAAAACATGCAGCAATACTAAAACTATAAAGTTTTATATTTTATATCGTCTTATTATGCTTCTGTTTTATTTTTTACTGTCATTTCTTTCCTATATTGACACAAATTTTATTTCTACTAAAAATCGTAGCATAAATTTAAAGTTAATTTGATGTCGATCAATGTTGTACCGCACTTACTTTTTTTTTTTTATTATTATTATTTTTTACCATGTTGCGTTATTGTGCTACATTTTATATACCGAACTTAATAATTATCTAAATTAAAAGTAGAATTTTGTTCACATTTTTCATAAACATTTTGCCCCTTTTTTAAAAAATTATTTTAGACTACGTGAAGTGAAGTTATAATATTATTTGAATTTCTATTTTTTTTTTTTTTTTTTTTTTCATTTATTTTTTTTTTCTAACGGAGGTTCTAGGTTTTAAAAATTATGCTTTAAAATGACTATGGCTTAAAACAGATAAAAGTATGTCCAGTGTTTCTCATTTTAATTACTCCGAAATCGGTGGAGTAGTTTTCTCAAAAATTGTAAAACAACGTGTTTTTCCCCATAAGCGTAATGTTAAATTAGGGGACCCTTAGCTTTCTCCGCGTCTCCCCGCGCGCTAAACCAGTAACCTCTATATATAGGGTGCAAAAATTTGAGTGCAGAGCCATTCTCAGTAATAAATATTGTTCCTAATATTTAAAAAAAAATATATAATAAAATATAAAGATGAAAGAGCGATGATTCACATTGATTACAAGCAATTTAATTGTTTATAATTTTTGAAGCACTAATGCTGTTCGTAAACCCTGTTCTCTGCTCCTAAAATGACGATCGCCTTTGGTTATTCAAATGGAATGCGCATTTTTTGGTGCACGAAAGCAGGGTTTACGAACAACATTACTGTGTGCAAGTATAATTTTTATTAATTGCAAATATTTTTATTGCAAGCCAGTTTAAAGCGTGGAATAAATATATATAAATAAATATATTATACATTATATATATATATATATATCAGAGTCTTTTTTAAGGAAAAATCCTGACTGCACATATCCGTGAGACAAGGCCCACACACATAAGGGGGGTTCCGGGGGGGCGAAGTCCCCCCGGTGCCCGCCGCAGGCGCGAAATTTTTTGCAGTCACGTGTTCAAATATGCGCTATTTTTTATACTAAAATTGATAATTTCTTAAAAATAAATATAGATTTTATTCACATTTTTCATGAACATTTCCACAATTTTAATTATTTTAGACATCTTAAGTAAAGTAAAGTTTATATTAATTGCATTTTTTATTTTTTATTATTACTAATGCTGTTCGTAAACCCTAGCTGTTTTCTTGCACCAAAAAATGCGCATTCCATTTAAATAACCAGAGGCGATCGTCATTTTAGGAGCAGAGAGCATCGCAGGGTTTACGAACAGCATTATTATTTTTTAATATTGTTTTTAAAAAAATTGAGTGCAGAGTCTTCTCAGCAATAATCATAGTTCCAATAAGATTGGGGAAAAAATTAAGCGATGTTTTCTATTAATTTGAGCGATGGTTTTCATAATTTTTGCAGCACTGCTGCAAGTATTTTTTAAAGTTTGTATAGGGTCTATGCATTCATGTTAAAGTCGACGCCATGTTGGATAACTCAATAACATGGGTGGCATAGGACAAAAAATCGTTTTGCCAGTTTAAAAACACTATGCAATATTTTTGAGAGCATTGATGCTGTAAATATGTTGAATTAGTATCTCAAGTATGTGAGAAAAATAGCAATAACCAAAAAATTAACCAATTTCCCAAAGAAAATTGGCTTAAATGAAGTTTGTCCTATGCTGAGCAATGTTATGCACTACTCCAGTATGGCCTCAAAGCGCAATAAATATGACGCCATCCGCATACACCCTATATGAGACGATAACAATTGCCAGCCAATTTAAAGCTTGGAAATGATATCAAATTATAAGTTAATAAGAGATATATGGACAGAAACAAGATGCTGGACAACTACTGCATTCAATTAATTGCATGTTTTCATTTTCATTTTTTTTTTTTGTAATTAAAAAAAAAGAAGAGAAAACATTTTATTACGTATAATTTAAAGTTATAAGCTCTATCAGAAATGTATCGTAAGTAGTAAGTCCTAATTATAAAGAATGCAATGAAGAGTATAAAAACTATATACTTTAATTTTTCTTTTAATATTCTGTAAAAATTGTTGAAAAGCATAAAGCATTTCATAGTAATAGCTCTTCAAAATTACAATTAAAGTAAATTTCACAGAAAAAATAAATTTCCTGTAGTTGTATAACTCAAGCACAAAAATAGTTCATATATAGGCTCGCATAGTAAAAATTCATTATCGTGAAAAATCTCAATATTTCTAGTTTAATGGAGAGATCGGTTAGAAAAAAGTTATGGCTTAAAATACGTAAAAGTATGTCTTTCTCATTTAAATATCTCCGGAATTGGTGCAGTAATTATCACAAAAGTCAGAACAACAAAAAAAAACTGTTTTTCCCCATAAGCGTAATGCTAAATTAGGGGACGCTTCGGTTCCGCCACGTTTACCCGCACACTAAGCTTTAGCACTTATTTTTTGTTTTGTTTTTTCCCAAAAATTTTTGAAGTGCTCTGCCCGTTTATTATTTTTAATATAATCATTCTTTTCTTTTTTTTTTAAATAAAATAGGCAGTGATTTAACGTTGAATCTAAAAGCGATAAAAATGATATCCTAATTTTTCTAGCCCAGGATGTTAAGAGCAGCTGGCAGTCTTCTATAGTGATAGTGATGCTCTTTCAATTTCAGTCTAATACACAAATCTTCATTTTAAAAATAATAAAAAAAATAAAAAAAAAAAAAATGCACATGTATATTAAAATAAAATATTACTACAATGCTAGGCTGCTACTGCTAGGCATTCAATACATGATTTATGTTGTTATAACTAGTAACTTGAACTTGTGGGTGTGAATTATTAAAAAGTACAAAACTCTTGCTTTGAAAAAGATATAAAATGTATTCAAACTTCTTGATATGACTGTCTGAGATTAAATAAAAGTAATAAATTCATTTGATAAAGTCTAAAAATAAATATTCTTAATTAAATAAATATTTAAAAAAAATATTATATTCCGCAACATTTAAAGCACGGTACGGTTCATTTTTAAAAATAATTAATTTAGTGTTGATATAATGTGGAACTTGAAAGTGCAATAATAATAATAATAAATAATACTTGCGAGCGTAGCGAGCAAGATTTTTTTTTTCCTTTTTTTTATATATTTTTTTTTTACAATTTGTGAAATGGAAATTTTTTTAGAACTCAAAATTTATATACTTGCTGACTGCACAAATCCAAATTTCTGACTGCACATTTCCCAGTCTGACTGCACATTTTGTGTCTGACTGCACACTAAAAAAGACCCTGATATATATATATATTAAAAATTTGAAGTTGAATTTAATATACAGGGTGACCACAAAAATCGCTACGAGTTCAAGATGCTATAAAAATTGTTAAATTTTTAAAGGTTTTATTACATCAAATTGAAGCCTGAATTTACACATTTTTAAAACCATTAATAAAATTTTGTTGCGTTACTGGGTACTTTTGCGAGACGCCAAAAAGTAAAAGAAGAGCCTGGTCCGAAAAAAACACACTTCTGTACACCAAATCCAGCTAAAAGAAATTGTTTTTAAATCTCTTTTCTTTCTTTCTTTCTTTCTTTCTTTCTTTCTTTCTTTCTTTCTTTCTTTCTTTCTTTCTTTCTTTCTTTCTTTCTTTCTTTCTTTCTTTCTTTCTTTCTTTCTTTCTTTCTTTCTTTCTTTCTTTCTTTCTTTCTTTCTTTCTTTCTTTCTTTCTTTCTTTCTTTCTTTCTTTCTTTCTTTCTTTCTTTCTTTCTTTCTTTCTTTCTTTCTTTCTTTCTTTCTTTCTTTCTTTCTTTCTTTCTTTCTTTCTTTCTTTCTTTCTTTCTTTCTTTCTTTCTTTCTTTCTTTCTTTCTTTCTTTCTTTCTTTCTTTCTTTCTTTCTTTCTTTCTTTCTTTCTTTCTTTCTTTCTTTCTTTCTTTCTTTCTTTCTTTCTTTCTTTCTTTCTTTCTTTCTTTCTTTCTTTCTTTCTTTCTTTCTTTCTTTCTTTCTTTCTTTCTTTCTTTCTTTCTTTCTTTCTTTCTTTCTTTCTTTCTTTCTTTCTTTCTTTCTTTCTTTCTTTCTTTCTTTCTTTCTTTCTTTCTTTCTTTCTTTCTTTCTTTCTTTCTTTCTTTCTTTCTTTCTTTCTGTCTTTTTTTTTTCTTTTTTTTTTCTTCACATAACTTACCTTATGGCTTCTTAACGTGAGCACCATTTAGAGCTCGGCACATGTCAAGACGCTCCTCCAGCTCGCGCCCTGGAGGACTCGTGCCGAGCTCTAAATGGTGCTCACGTTGAGAAGACATAGGGTAAAAGTTGTGTGAAGAAAAAAAAATATGAAAAGAGATTTAAAAACAACTTCTTTTAGCTGGATTTGGTGCCCTGAAGTGTGATTTTTTGGCACCTTTTTTGGCGTCTCGCAAAAGAACCAAGCAAAGCAAAAAAAAAAATTATTTTTAGTTTTAAAAATGTGTAAATTCTGGCTTCAATTTGACGTAATAAAAACTTAAAAAAAAATGAAAATTTCTAATTTTTATAGCATCTTGAAATCGTAGCAATTTTTGTGGTCACTCTGTATAATAGGTTGCGGACGCAAACAAGAGGCTGAGCAACTATTTTAGCTCACCTTAACATTAAATTAATGGAAAGTACAAATTACAAATGTGACTATAATAGAGACTAGAGGACAGGTAGAGAAATTAGAAATTTAAGTTTTGGTCGTTTTTTATTCTAATTCAAATTAATATTTCTTTCGAATAAAAAAAAATTAAAATAATAAAAGTAATTAATGGGTTTGCGATTCAACATTTTGAAATAAAATCAAATAAAGTATATTTTTTTTATTATCAAAAATAAGTTCTTTTCTGTCTTCTTCTGCAACACCAACACCGGAATCCTACTTGATTCAAGGTGAAGGTGAGAATAATCCAGTACCAATTATGTCAGAAACTGCAGATACAGAGGGGTCACAAACTAAGCACTTTGCGCACGATGTTAGCTGTGCCAAGAACTGCAGCTTTCTGCATGACACGTAAATGCCTGTGCTCGAGGTTTAATATTTCTCTTGCTTTTAACCAATCTTTGCTAACCAGACCATTCACAGAAACCACAACAGGGACAATTTCAACACTTCTCAGCCTATACATATCCTTCAACTCAATGGAAGGCGGCTGATATTTCCTCTTCTTCTCAGCAACTGTAGTAACTACATGATTGTCCAGAGGAACAGAACATCAATGATTATCGCTGTTTGAGCTTGTCTGTCAAACAGAACCAAATCTGGCCTGTTTGCCTCTACTGCTCTGTCTATTACAATAGACACACAATAGCTTAGCGTCCCGGTGGGGGGTTACCAAGTGTCCTCACAGGAAAGTGTCCTCATTGGAAAGTGTCCTACACTTTTTTGTTGTTTTCTTGGCCGTGGCAAGACCACTCGGAGCAGGCTGTACTCTCTACCTACCCCTTTACTCTTAAACTTTATTTAAGCGTTCTACTATCATGGTATGTTATTTAAAAGCACTAAACTATTGTTTAAATATAACTGTATAAACTATACATAAATTTTTTTTTTTATTTGATTTTTTTTTTTAATATTTATGGATATAATCCAATATTACATGGTTTTATTTCATTATTATAAAACATTAAAGTGATACACAACCCTAAAAATAAGTATTTTTTGTTCTATTCTCAAGTAATTCAATAGAAATTATTCGTTTATTTGACTTTTCCAGCCCGCGGAATAAGCAAGCCCCGCGAGGGTAAAGAGGAAATCTCTGACGTCAGAGATTTCCTTTACTGTGTGAGTAAAAAATCTGTACACCTTCTCAGGTGAGCTTAGCAGGTAGAGCAAGGGGTACAAATTTTTTACACTCATAGTAGAGGGGCGTGTACTCTATATCGTTACCCTCGCGGGGCTCGCTTATCCCGCGGACTAGAAAAGTCAAATAAACGACTAATTATACTATTGAATTGTTTTAGGAAAGAACAAAAAATACTTATTTTTAGGGTTGTGTGTCGCTTTAAACAACACTAAATTATATATTATATATATTAATTATAATATATTTAATATAAGTCCGATTACATGATACGCCACCCCATTTCAATTGAGGACCGAGTCCTCAAAATGAATGCATTTTTGAAATATATGTTTATGTTGGCAAACATTGCCGAATTCGCTCATGGGCCGAAATAAGTGACCACATCTCGGCGTGCCAATGCATTTTTGCCAAGATCCGAAATTCGACACTTGTGCATCGTAATTTTGACCACGTCGCAGAGTGTTTTTTAACAAATGCCATACTCCGCGTCGAATATTAACAATTTTTCTCAACTCAAATATATTTGCTAAGGTATCTTCTTTGTCGAAGAAAAGGAGAGAAAGAGAGAGAGAGAGAGAGCACGCCTCATTTTAAACTGATTTTAAATAAAGAAAAGCAAAAATATTTATTTCATATGCTAACAAAATTTATTTATTATGACTACTTTCCTCATACATTGGTTCAAAGTTCAAGTCTACCTTATTTTATCCAGCGATAACAATATACCGATATATTTTTCTCATACATGTTCAGTTGAGTGTTTTTCTCTGTGCGGAAAACATAATTATGGCTTATAACTTCATTATAGTCGTTGGAATCAGAATATTTGTTAAAAAATGTTTGAATTTAAATAATTGACGTATATTGTTGGTGCGCAAATAATAATTTGAATGGATAACGGTTCTACAAATAGCTCTTAATTTACATATTTAATCGTAAGTGTTCACTTAAAAATAAAAAAAAGTATCGGTCATATATAATTAATAATCAGATAGATCGTTTAGTAAGTTTAATTTTCATGTCTCAATATATTCTATCCGTGAGATTTAACGACTTATCTACGCATTCGTTTCAAATCTCCACCTTGCTTAAAACACATACATACAGTACTATTATTCTTGCATTTCAAGTAAAGTAATTATAAATGTATAAGTTTAAGATAAAAATACAAACAATACATATATAAGCATGCGTAATAAGAATACCCGTGTAGAGTATCCGTGTTGTGGTAAGGCCAATTGTCAGATATTTCCACGTGCTTGACCCTGTCGTGGCCCGGTGACGATCGGTGTAAGTTGGCGAGGAGGTCTTGCAAAGCATACGTGCCGTTGTGGCATCTTACGTCTTCGTGTCTTAATTAACTGTGATTAGAGGGTGCATATAAGTACCACGGCTGCCTGGATGGTCTTACTTTTTTACTGTTGCTTGCAATAGGCAAATTTTATCCAATATTGAAAATATATGATTTTTTTTTTCTGCAAAGAATTAAAAAAAGTTAAATGAAATAGTAATATGTAGGTACCACAGGGAAAACTTCAACATGCCCCCTCCCCCATTTCAAAATGTGATGTTTGGTATTTATTTGTAAACAATATTTAATTCATTGAAGTTGAAAGTTTATAAAACCACAGCAAATTAAAAAAATATATAAAAAAAGATTTTTATGTTATATCAATTATATTTAAAATTGCTAACCACAAAAAAAATTTCCACCAATCTAGAATATTTATTTTGATTATTTTGAATTACTGAAATATATTTTTGTGCCCTGCGTTTTATTTTTGGATCGTTGGGTCGACACACAAAAATTATGCATGATCTATAAAACTTAATTTTAGTGGCTATTTGGTAATTATCATTACTATTTTTTAATTAAAATTAAGTTTTATAATTGTGATATGTATTTTTCAGCTCAAGATAATTTAAATAATTTTTTTATTATTTATCATAAATAATTTATGTGTAATTCACATGGTATATACCTACTCCAACCAAGGCATAAACTTATGGGTAATTGAGTTCATATGTATTATATATGGGGGAGGGGGCATGTTGAAGTTTTCCCTGTGGTACATATTACTATTTCATTTAACTTTTTTTAATTCTTTGCAGAAAAAAAAATCTTATATTTTCAATATTGGATAATATTTCCTATTGCAAGCAACAGTAAAAAAGTAAGACCATCCAGGCAGCCGTGGTACTTATATGCACCCTCTAATTACAGTTAATTATACTGTATAGAATTATACTGTATCGAATTGTTTGTACTTATCCTTATGTTCAATGTAAAGTTTGCGATGTGCTGTTAATTGAAATTTTAGGAAGAGCGCATTGCACATCTACGCTGGGAAATTTATATAGGAGTTTTAATTAACTTTAATTAGAGCGTGCATACCAAGAACCACGGCTGCCTATAGATGAACAATCTTTTTATTAATTGCGATACACTTACTTATACTACTGTAAAAAAAAATAATAAAAAAATAAAAAATCACATTTTAAACTGCTTCACTGATACAAAATTACTAACTATGGTAGGTACAGTACTGCGGTAGAGCTTGAGTTACTGCGGTGAAACATTAATCGACCTCAATTAAGCTTTAAAATTTATGTCACGGTTTTAAGAACATTATATTACACGAAAGCCAAACCCTTTCAACATTATATATTATACTGAAATGAAAAGAATAAAAAAAATTACTGAATAAGGTTTTAAATTTTTACCCCATGGTTTGTCCTTTATGTTAAATATATTAAACAACAAAGCCAAACAAAGATCAAATAGCAAAGCTCGCGGAGTGAATCTGCTCATCGTGCGCAAAAAAAAAAGATAGACGTGATTTCGATCAATATTGCACCGCGGGCGGCACGGTATAGACCCCTTTCACATCCTTGCGCTTTGTTGCCATGTTTGTGGTGCCTAATGCATTGTCCAGCATAGGGGAAACATCATTTCTCCTAATTTTTCACATAAAAAGAGTTTATTATGAACTGAACGAATTTTTCTCATATTCTTCAAACTTATGAGGAGCTAGAAATAAGGCTTTGATTGAGGTTTGAAGCTTCTTTTGCTATTAAAAAAAATAAAAATGACGTTTTTCCTATGCTGGTCTATGTATTCATAACCAGCAAAATGGCGGCTCTTAAATATGAGTGCAACCGGTCTATAGGCAAAGATCGTTTTCAAGTGTGTTGAGTAAATTTAATCGATCTTTGTGAGACGTTATTTGTTGCCCTTTTTTATCAGTCATTAGTTTTAAATCAATTGCACCCACTGCAGGTTTGCTTTGTTACTTTAATAGGAAGCGAGAGCTTACGTTAGTGCTTTGCGCGGTGCAAACATTGATCGCACGTCAATTGCAAGTTAAGGGTTTACAAAATCAAGTAAATTATTGTACTTGGAATAAAATGCAAGTTATAGTATTCTTAAATTCTTGAAAAAGTTAAAATAATGTAACAATGATATTAGTATTATGACGCACTTCATATTTGACATTCATAATAAATTTCAGCGAAATCAGAAGAATATAGTCTTTTTGGCGTGTAAAAAAGAATATAAAAAAAAATTAAAATTTAAATTCTACAAATTTTAGTAATTATTTGCAACAAGGGAATTTTTTTCTATTTTGTTTTATATATATTTAAACTGGGCCGGACTGGGACGTAAAGACCCACCGGGCGATCTTGCGAGAAAGGGCCCGCTTTCAAAGGGGGGGTACAGAAAGTACGGAAAAAACAACAAAACAATTAAAAGCTATAATTTTACAATTTTTAGTGATACGTGTAGCATGGCATTTCTTGTTTTTCATCATTTTTTAAATTCCTATTCGAGCAATATCATATTTATCTATATTAAAGTTTTTACTTATGTTAAAGTTGACTCTGTATCTTGCTGCTGCTTATAAGCCTGAGTGAATTTAAAATTTCTTGACCTATAGAAATGGTCTTGATAGTTATCTTTAGTAAAAATTATAAGTTAGAAAATTCGACTGTATCGCATTGTGTGTACGTATAATACTGATATTCATTGTGAAGTTTGCGAGGTTGTGTTAATTGAAATTTTAGGAAGAGCGCATCTACGCTGGGAAATTTATAGGAGTTTTAGTAGTTTGTTTTGACTTTATGAAAGAGGGTAGACCTGATTTACAAATTTCTCGAGCAGCAAGGGGGGCTAGGCCCCCTGGACCCCCCTTTGTGTGTGGGCCATTATTTCTCACAAAATTAAATATGTATATAACAAAATAGAAAGAGATTCCGTTCCTCGCTGCAAATAATTACTAAAATATATAGAATTTAAAAATTTATTTATTATTTTTTTTTTTTTACACGTCAAAGACTATATTCTTCTGATATTCGCTGAAAATTATTTTGAATGGCCAATATGAAGTGCGTACGTCATAATACTAATATCACTGTTACATTATTTTACCTTTTTCAAGAATTTAAGAACACTATATATAACTTGCATTTTATTCCAAGTACAATAATCTACTTGATTTTGTAAACCCTTTTAACTTATATAAAATGTTACTATATTGTACACATCAATAAAAAGTCATTCCATCCAGTCAGCCGTGGTACTTATTTATATTTGGTATGCACGCTCTAATTAAAGTTAATTAAGACACGAAGCCGTAAGATAACACCACCGCACTCCGCGATGTCCTACTTCGCCAACTTGCACCGATCGTCACCGGGCCACGATAGGGACAGGCATGTGCTAGTTACTACCCAAATGAAATCGACTAAACCACAAAGCTGATATCAATTTTGCCTGTACGGTTGCTGATAACCGTACATTGCTGATACCTGCAGGGTCCAGACACCCTCTATACGAACTTGCATCTGTGCAACTCCCAACCACACACTGCACTGGTTAGGAGTATTAGCATCACTACTGCATATAAGCTGCACAATCAATACACTTGAAAATGATCTTTGCCTATACCGCGCCGCCCGCGGTGCAACATTGATTGAAATCACATGATGAGAACCTCTCGTGCACTCTCTCATTGCAGTCGAGATTGTATCTCCGCGAGCTTTGGAGGTGAATTAATTGGCTTTGAAATTTGTTAAAACATAAAATATATAATATACCTATTTAACATACAAACATGTGGCATGTGGCTGACCTTTTTGTTCTTGCACTGCATTTTTAATTTAAATGTTTAAAACATATATACAGCAAGTATAATTTAACAAAATAAATTTATACACATAGAATTTTTTTCCCCTTCCAACATACATTAATTTTATTTTTACTTTAAATTGTAACGTAAAATTGCAGGTCAATTGACGTGCGATCAATGTTTGCACCGCGCACCGCAGTAACGTAATTTCTCGCTTCCTATTAAAGTAACAAAGCAAACCTGCAGTGGGTGCAGTTGATTTGAAACTAATAACTGATAAAAAAGGGCAACAAATAACGTCTCACAAAGATCGATTAAATTTACTTGCAAAAGCTATAAACATAATATTTACGCCTTTAAAATAAAATTACGCAAAAAAATAAATAGCGCAGCATAAATTTAAACTTACAAGAACTATTATTTAACATCGCAGCATCACATTTTGCATTTGAGATGCAGAAAGACTGCTACATCTCATTGCTTTAATTTTCTATCTTCAATTACGCTATCGGGGTTTTTCTAAAATTTTAGAAAATGATTTTTTTTTTCGTACTTAAAAGATTGTTTAGATTAGTAGGTGACCATCTGATAACTCGCAAACTATAAACTGTTGTGAATTTAAATATTAACAAAAGAAGTTAAAAAAAAAAAAAATAGCTACATCAAACATGTGAAAACACGATCAAATATTGAAGTTATTATAAAAGATTACATGCAAATGTAGAAAGTCCGGTTCAGTTGATAGGACTCATTGTCCTGACTGCGCCTTTTGTTCAATTTTTAATAATTTATTAAGTATATTTCATCTGCTGCTAATTTGTTGTTTGAACAATAAAGACTATATTATTCATTATTTATTTATTTATTATTTAAATAAAGAATGTACCTACACAGAATTATTGTGAAAATATAGTTTCTCTTTTAACGATTTCCGGTCTAAGTCGGCCACCTTCTATATTTTTAGAGTACGTGTATTAAAATACTGTGGTTTATGGTACGATCGAGGCTATTTAATACTAAATTTGAAACGATAATGGATTGCAGGGGAAAAAAATAATAATAGTAATAACATTTAGTTTTAATGTTGCTTCATTTTTTTTTTTTTTTTTTTTTTTTTTTTTTTATTATTAACTAAAAAGAGTCAGTCATAAAAAAATGACACAAAAACAAAGTAGATTTGGAGTATTATAAAGAACCAATATATTTAGTAATCATCGCAATTCGTTTTACACGTGATTTCATACTTTTATTGCATTTTTGCTTCAATATTAAAGAAAAAAACAACTTATTAATTAAAATGTAAAAAAAAAAAATTGAGTATGTGTATATTATGTTATATTTAATGCGCTTGGAGGCCATACTGTAGTAGTGAATAACATTGCTCAGCATAGGACAAACTTCATTTTAGACAAATTTCTTTGGGAAATCAATTAACTTTTTGTTATTGTTATTTTTCTTTAATATATATACTTGAGACACTTAATGCAACATATTTACAGCATCAATTAATGCTCTCAAAAATAATGTTTTTTAAACTGGCAAGAAACATCAAAACACATCACGTCGGTTAAAAAAAAAACGCCGTTATTAATTATTTATTATCGCTTGTAATCATAACGAATGATTTCTAACTTTTATAGAAACCCGTTCGATATGATACAAACGGTATTGTTCGTTTTGTAACGAATTCAAAACGTACAATAGTTACACAATCGCTCGTTTTGTTGATATCGAAGAGTTTGTTGATTTGCGTTTCCAAAACGTACAATACCGCCCGTTATGATAAGTTACAGAATCGCTCTTCAGATATAACATTAAAAAAAAATGTTTTTAAAATTTCTTTAACAAAATTTATTCTTCATTTTTAGATCGAAATTGTATGATGTATTTTCTATTTTTTTTTTTTTATATTTAATAATAAATAATGCAATGTTTTTGTTTATTTGATAATTTTATACGTTAAAACATTGAACAATTCAAGTACCGAAATATTTACAATCTTTTTGTTTATAATCAGGATTTAATTGTCTTGGTAAGGAATTATTATTATTTTTAATATTAAAGATGTTTGTTAGATTTTTTTTTTGTTTTTTTTTTTTTTGAGCAAACGGAACAGGTTCACGAACATGTTAATAAATGTAATTCGTAAACCCTGTCTGTTCTCTGCTCCTAAAATGACGATCAAATTTGGTAATTTTTATGGAATGCGTATATTTTGGTGCAAGAAAACAGCTAGGGTTTACACATAACACTCTTATTATTATTATTTTTTGCAAGATGCGATATCTTGATAAAAACAAAAAGAAGTATCAAAATGTACAGGTAATTACGCAAAGGGTGTAATGTATAATGTGCATGTGAGGAAAAAATGTGTTTTCGACCGACATCTAGCGATTTCGGTCACTATTTATAATTTGTTTTTTAAAAATGAAGCAACTATAAAACTAAATGTTGTGACTTATATTTTTTTTTTAATTTTCCCCTGCAATCCATTATCGTTTTAAAATATAGTATTTAATAGCCTCAATCGTACCATAAACCACAGTATTTTATTAACGTACTCTAAAAATATAGAAGGTGGCCGACTTAGACCAGAAATCGTTAAAAGAGAAAATAATATTTTCACAATAATTCTGTGTACATTCTTTATTTCTACATTTGCATGTAATCTTTTATAATAACTTCAATATTTGATCGTGTTTTCACATGTTTGATGTGGCTTTTTTTTTTATTATTATTATCTTCTTTTGTTAATATTTAAATTCACAACAGTCTATAGTTTGCGAGTTATCAGATGGTCACCTACTAACTTAAACAATCTTTTAAGTACAAAAAAAAATCATTTTCTAAAATTTTAGAAAAACCCCGATAGCGTAATTGAAGATAGAAAATTAAAGCAATGAGATATAGCAGTCTTTCTGCATCTCAAATGCAAAATGTGATGCTGCGATGTTAAATAATGGTTCTCTTAAGTTTAAATTTATGCTGCGCTATTTATTTTTTTGCGTAATTTTATTTTAAAGGCGTAAATATTATGTTTATAGCTTCCGCAAGTAAATTTAATCGATCTTTGTGAGACGTTATTCGTTGCCCTTTTTTATCAGTTATTAGTTTCAAATCAACTGCACCCACTGCAGGTTTGCTTTGTTACTTTTATATAAAGCGAGAGCTTACGTTACTGCGGTGCGCGGTGCAAACATTGATCGCACGTCAATTGACCTGCAATTTTACGTTACAATTTAAAGTAAAAATAAAATTAATGTATGTTGGAAGGGGAAAAAAATTCTATGTGTATAAATTTATTTTGTTAAATTATATTTGCTGTATATATGTTTTAAACATTTAAATTAAAAATGCAGTGCAAGAACAAAAAGGTCAGCCACATGCCACATGTTTGTATGTTAAATAGGTATATTATATATTTTATGTTTTAACAAATTTCAAAGCCAATTAATTCACCTCCAAAGCTCGCGGAGACAATCTCGACTGCAATGAGAGAGTGCACGAGAGGTTCTCATCATGTGATTTCAATCAATGTTGCACCGCGGGCGGCGCGGTATAGGAAAGATCATTTTCAAGTGTATTGATTGTGCAGCTTATATGCAGTAGTGATGCTTATACTCCTAACCAGTGCAGTGTGTGGTTGGGAGTTGCACAGATGCAAGTTCGTATAGAGGGTGTCTGGACCCTGCAGGTATCAGCAATGTGCGGTTATCAGCAACCGTTCAGGCAAAATTGATATCAGCTTTGTGGTTTAGTCGATTTCATTTGGGTAGTAACTAGCACATGCCTGTCCCTATCGTGGCCCGGTGACGATCGGTGCAAGTTGGCGAAGTAGGACATCGCGGAGTGCGGTGGTGTTATCTTACGGCTTCGTGTCTTAATTAACTTTAATTAGAGCGTGCATACCAAATATAGATAAAAGTACCACGGCTGACTGGATGGAATGACTTTTTATTGATGTGTACAATATAGTAACATTTTATATAAGTTAAAAGGGTTTACAAAATCAAGTAGATTATTGTACTTGGAATAAAATGCAAGTTATAGTATTCTTAAATTCTTGAAAAAGGTAAAATAATGTAACAGTGATATTAGTATTATGACGTACGCACTTCATATTGGCCATTCAAAATAATTTTCAGCGAAATCAGAAGAATATAGTCTTTGACGTGTAAAAAAAAAAAAATAATAAATTTTAAAATTCTATATATTTTAGTAATTATTTGCAGTGAGGAACGGAATCTCTTTCTATTTTGTTTTATACATATTTAAACTGGGCCGCGCTGGGGCGATTTCATGAGAAAGGGCCCACATACAAAGGGGGGTTTAGGAGGCCTAGTCCCCCTTGCCGCTCGAGAAATTTGTAAATCAGGTCTGCCCGATTCAAAAAGTTAAAACAAACTACTAAAACTCCTATAAATTTCATTTTATCTAATTATGTTAAGAATAAGTCAGAGGACCATGTAAGTCGTTATGTACCCTTTTTGGCCTCGTAATAAAAACCATTTATTATTATTATTATTAATTAACACAATATCGCAAACTTCACAATGAATATCAGTATTATACGTATACACACAATGCGATACAGTCGAATTTTCTTACCTATAATTTTTACTAAAGATAATTATCAAGACCTTTTCTATAGGTCAAGAAATTTTAAATTCACTCAGGCTTCTAAGCAGCAGCAAGATAAAGAGTCAACTTTAACATAAACAAAAACTTGAATATATAGATAAATATGATGTTGCTCGAATAGGAATTTAAAAAATGATGAAAAAAAAAAAAGCCATTTAAACGTATCACTAAAAACTGTAAATTCTAGCTCTAAATTGTGTTGTTGTTTTTTTCGTACTTTCTGGATCTCCCCTTTGTATGTGGGCCCTTTCTCATGAAATCGCCCCAGCGCGGCCCAGTTTAAATATGTATAAAACAAAATAGAAAGAGATTCCGTTTCTTGCTGCAAATAATTACTAAAATATATAGAATTTAAAAATTTATTTGTTTATTTATTTTTTACACGTCAAAGACTCCAAAGACTCCAAAAGTCCCGGTCGAGCCGAAATCCTTTTCAATGTCAGTTTACTGCTTATATAACACGGTGTAAAACGAAAGCCTAACCCTTTCAAAGACTTTATTCTTCTGATTTCGCTGAAAATTATTTTGAATGGCCAATATGAAGTGCGTACGTCATAATACTAATATCATTGTTACATTATTTTAATATTTTCAAGAATTTAAGAAAACTATATATAACTTGCATTTTATTCCAAGTACAATAATATACTTGATTTTGTAAACCCTTTTAACTTATATAAAGTGTAACTATATTGTACACATCAATAAAAAGTCATTCCATCCAGTCAGCCGTGGTACTTTTATCTATATTTGGTATGCACGCTCTAATTAAAGTTAATTAAGACACGAAGCCGTAAGATAACACCACCGCACTCCGCGATGTCCTACTTCGCCAACTTGCACCGATCGTCACCGGGCCACGATAGGGACAGGCATGTGCTAGTTACTACCCAAATGAAATCGACTAAACCACAAAGCTGATATCAATTTTGCCTGAACGGTTGCTGATAACCGCACATTGCTGATACCTGCAGGGTCCAGACACCCTCTATACGAACTTGCATCTGTGCAACTCCCAACCACACACTGCACTGGTTAGGAGTATTAGCATCACTACTGCATATAAGCTGCACAATCAATACACTTGAAAATGATCTTTGCCTATACCGCGCCGCCCGCGGTGCAACATTGATTGAAATCACATGATGAGAACCTCTCGTGCACTCTCTCATTGCAGTCGAGATTGTCTCCGCGAGCTTTGGAGGTGAATTAATTGGCTTTGAAATTTGTTAAAACATAAAATATATAATATACCTATTTAACATACAAACATGTGGCATGTGGCTGACCTTTTTGTTCTTGCACTGCATTTTTAATTTAAATGTTTAAAACATATATACAGCAAATATAATTTAACAAAATAAATTTATACACATAGAATTTTTTTCCCCTTCCAACATACATTAATTTTATTTTTACTTTAAATTGTAACGTAAAATTGCAGGTCAATTGACGTGCGATCAATGTTTGCACCGCGCACCGCAGTAACGTAAGCTCTCGCTTTATATAAAAGTAACAAAGCAAACCTGCAGTGGGTGCAGTTGATTTGAAACTAATAACTGATAAAAAAGGGCAACGAATAACGTCTCACAAAGATCGATTAAATTTACTTGCGGAAGCTATAAACATAATATTTACGCCTTTAAAATAAAATTACGCAAAAAAATAAATAGCGCAGCATAAATTTAAACCTAAGAGAACCATTATTTAACATCGCAGCATCACATTTTGCATTTGAGATGCAGAAAGACTGCTATATCTCATTGCTTTAATTTTCTATCTTCAATTACGCTATCGGGGTTTTTCTAAAATTTTAGAAAATGATTTTTTTTTTCGTACTTAAAAGATTGTTTAGATTAGTAGGTGACCATCTGATAACTCGCAAACTATAGACTGTTGTGAATTTAAATATTAACAAAAGAAGTTAAAAAAAAAATAGCTACATCAAACATGTGAAAACACGATCAAATATTGAAGTTATTATAAAAGATTACATGCAAATGTAGAAAGTCCGGTTCAGTTGATAGGACTCATTGTCCTGACTGCGCCTTTTGTTCAATTTTTAATAATTTATTAAGTATATTTCATCTGCTGCTAATTTGTTGTTTGAACAATAAAGACTATATTATTCATTATTTATTTATATATTTATTATTTAAATAAAGAATGTACCTACACAGAATTATTGTGAAAATATAGTTTCTCTTTTAACGATTTCCGGTCTAAGTCGGCCACCTTCTATATTTTTAGAGTACGTGTATTAAAATACTGTGGTTTATGGTACGATCGAGGCTATTTAATACTAAATTTGAAACGATAATGGATTGCAGGGGAAAAAAATAATAATAGTAATAACATTTAGTTTTAATGTTGCTTCATTTTTTTTTTTTTTTTTATTTTTTTTTTTATTATTATTAACTAAAAAGAGTCAGTCATAAAAAAATGACACAAAAACAAAGTAGATTAGGAGTATTATAAAGAACCAATATTTAGTAATCATCGCAATTCGTTTTACACGTGATTTCATACTTTTATTGCATTTTTGCTTCAATATTAAAGAAAAAAACAACTTATTAATTAAAATGTAAAAAAAAAATTGAGTATGTGTATATTATGTTATATTTAATGCGCTTGGAGGCCATACTGTAGTAGTGAATAACATTGCTCAGCATAGGACAAACTTCATTTTAGACAAATTTCTTTGGGAAATCAATTAATTTTTTGTTATTGTTATTTTTCTTTTATATATATACTTGAGACACTTAATTCAACATATTTACAGCATCAATTAATGCTCTCAAAAATAATGTTTTTTAAACTGGCAAGAAACATCAAAACACATCACGTCGGTAAAAAAAAACGCCGTTATTAATTATTTATTATCGCTTGTAATCATAACGAATGATTTCTAACTTTTATAGAAACCCGTTCGATATGATAACAAACGGTATTGCTCGTTTTGTAACGAATTCAAAACGTACAATAGTTACACAATCGCTCGTTTTGTTGATATCGAAGAGTTTGTTGATTTGCGTTTCCAAAACGTACAATACCGCCCGTTATGATAAGTTACAGAATCGCTCCTCAGATATAACATTAAAAAAATTGTTTTTAAAATTTCTTTAACAAAATTTATTCTTCATTTTTAGATCGAAATTGTATATATATATATATTTTTTTTTATATATATTTAATAATAAATAATACAATGTTTTTGTGTATTTGGTAATTTTATACGTTAAAACATTGAACAATTCAAGTACCGAAATATTTACAATCTTTTTGTTTATAATCAGGATTTAATTGTCTTGGTAAGGAATTATTATTATTTTTAATATTAAAGATGTTTGTTAGATTTGTTTTTTTTTTTTTTTTTTTTTTTTTTTTGAGCAAACGGAACAGGTTCACGAACATGTTAATAAATGTAGTTCGTAAACCCTGTCTGTTCTCTGCTCCTAAAATGGCGATCAAATTTGGTAATTCATATGGAATGCGTATATTTTGGTGCAAGAGAACAGCTAGGGTTTACACATAACACTCTTATTATTATTATTTTTTGCAAGATGCGATATCTTGATAAAAACAAAAAGAAGTATCAAAATGTACAGGTAATTACGCAAAGGGTGTAATGTGCGTGTGATTCCTAAAAAAGGAAAAAATGTGTTTTCGACCGACATCTAGCGATTTCGGTCACTATTTATAAGTTGTTTTTTAAAAATGAAGCAACTATAAAACTAAATGTTGTGACTTTTATTTTTTTTTTAATTTTTCCCTGCAATCCATTATCGTTTTAAAATATAGTATTTAATAGCCTCAATCGTACCATAAACCACAGTATTTTAATAACGTACTCTAAAAATATAGAAGGTGGCCGACTTAGACCAGAAATCGTTAAAAGAGAAAATATTTTCACAATAATTCTGTGTACATTCTTTATTTCTACATTTGCATGTAATCTTTTATAATAACTTCAATATTTGATCGTGTTTTCACATGTTTGATGTGGCTTTTTTTTTTTTTATTATTATTATCTTCTTTTGTTAATATTTAAATTCACAACAGTCTATAGTTTGCGAGTTATCAGATGGTCACCTATTAACTTAAACAATCTTTTAAGTACAAAAAAAAAATCATTTTCTAAAATTTTAGAAAAACCCCGATAGCGTAATTGAAGATAGAAAATTAAAGCAATGAGATATAGCAGTCTTTCTGCATCTCAAATGCAAAATGTGATGCTGCGATGTTAAATAATGGTTCTCTTAAGTTTAAATTTATGCTGCGCTATTTATTTTTTTGCGTAATTTTATTTTAAAGGCGTAAATATTATGTTTATAGCTTCCGCAAGTAAATTTAATCGATCTTTGTGAGACGTTATTTGTTGCCCTTTTTTTCATCAGTTATTAGTTTCAAATCAACTGCACCCACTGCAGGTTTGCTTTGTTACTTTAATAGGAAGCGAGAGCTTACGTTACTGCGGTGCGCGGTGCAAACATTGATCGCACGTCAATTGACGTGCAATTTTACGTTACAATTTAAAGTAAAAATAAAATTAATGTATGTTGGAAGGGGAAAAAAATTCTATGTGTATAAATTTATTTTGTTAAATTATATTTGCTGTATATATGTTTTAAACATTTAAATTAAAAATGCAGTGCAAGAACAAAAAGGTCAGCCACATGCCACATGTTTGTATGTTAAATAGGTATATTATATATTTTATGTTTTAACAAATTTCAAAGCCAATTAATTCACCTCCAAAGCTCGCGGAGACAATCTCGACTGCAATGAGAGAGTGCACGAGAGGTTCTGATCATGTGATTTCAATCAATGTTGCACCGCGGGCGGCGCGGTATAGGCAAAGATCATTTTCAAGTGTATTGATTGTGCAGCTTATATGCAGTAGTGATGCTAATACTCCTAACCAGTGCAGTGTGTGGTTGGGAGTTGCACAGATGCAAGTTCGTATAGAGGGTGTCTGGACCCTGCAGGTATCAGCAATGTACGGTTATCAGCAACCGTACAGGCAAAATTGATATCAGCTTTGTGGTTTAGTCGATTTCATTTGGGTAGTAACTAGCACATGCCTGTCCCTATCGTGGCCCGGTGACGATCGGTGCAAGTTGGCGAAGTAGGACATCGCGGAGTGCGGTGGTGTTATCTTACGGCTTCGTGTCTTAATTAACTTTAATTAGAGCGTGCATACCAAATATAGATAAAAGTACCACGGCTGACTGGATGGAATGACTTTTTATTGATGTGTACAATATAGTAACATTTTATATAAGTTAAAAGGGTTTACAAAATCAAGTAGATTATTGTACTTGGAATAAAATGCAAGTTATATATAGTGTTCTTAAATTCTTGAAAAAGGTAAAATAATGTAACAATGATATTAGTATTATGACGTACGCACTTCATATTGGCCATTCAAAATAATTTTCAGCGAAATCAGAAGAATATAGTCTTTGACGTGTACAAAAAATAAATAAATAAATTTTAAAATTCTATATATTTTAGTAATTATTTGCAGTGAGGAACGGAATCTCTTTCTATTTTGTTTTATACATATTTAAACTGGGCCGCGCTGGGGCGATTTCATGAGAAAGGGCCCACATATAAAGGGGGGTTTAGGAGGCCTAGTCCCCCTTGCCGCTCGAGAAATTTGTAAATCAGGTCTGCCCGATTCAAAAAGTTAAAACAAACTACTAAAACTCCTATAAATTTCATTTTATCTAATTATGTTAAGAATAAGTCAGAGGACCATGTAAGTGCTGGTTATGTACCCTTTTTGGCCTCGTAATAAAAACCATTTATTATTATTATTATTAATTAACACAATATCGCAAACTTCACAATGAATATCAGTATTATACGTATACACACAATGCGATACAGTCGAATTTTCTTACCTATAATTTTTACTAAAGATAATTATCAAGACCTTTTCTATAGGTCAAGAAATTTTAAATTCACTCAGGCTTCTAAGCAGCAGCAAGATAAAGAGTCAACTTTAACATAAACAAAAACTTGAATATATAGATAAATATGATGTTGCTCGAATAGGAATTTAAAAAATGATGAAAAACAAAAAAAGCCATTTAAACGTATCACTAAAAACTGTAAATTCTAGCTCTAAATTGTGTTGTTGTTTTTTTCGTACTTTCTGGATCTCCCCTTTGTATGTGGGCCCTTTCTCATGAAATCGCCCCAGCGCGGCCCAAAGTTTAAATATGTATAAAACAAAATAGAAAGAGATTCCGTTTCTTGCTGCAAATAATTACTAAAATATATAGAATTTAAAAATTTATTTATTTATTTATTTTTTACACGTCAAAGACTCCAAAGACTCCAAAAGTCCCGGTCGAGCCGAATTCCTTTTCAATGTCAGTTTACTGCTTATATAACACGGTGTAAAACGAAAGCCTAACCCTTTCAAAGACTTTATTCTTCTGATTTCGCTGAAAATTATTTTGAATGGCCAATATGAAGTGCGTACGTCATAATACTAATATCATTGTTACATTATTTTACCTTTTTCAAGAATTTAAGAAAACTATATATAACTTGCATTTTATTCCAAGTACAATAATCTACTTGATTTTGTAAACCCTTTTAACTTATATAAAATGTTACTATATTGTACACATCAATAAAAAGTCATTCCATCCAGTCAGCCGTGGTACTTTTATCTATATTTGGTATGCACGCTCTAATTAAAGTTAATTAAGACACGAAGCCGTAAGATAACACCACCGCACTCCGCGATGTCCTACTTCGCCAACTTGCACCGATCGTCACCGGGCCACGATAGGGACAGGCATGTGCTAGTTACTACCCAAATGAAATCGACTAAACCACAAAGCTGATATCAATTTTGCCTGAACGGTTGCTGATAACCGCACATTGCTGATACCTGCAGGGTCCAGACACCCTCTATACGAACTTGCATCTGTGCAACTCCCAACCACACACTGCACTGGTTAGGAGTATTAGCATCACTACTGCATATAAGCTGCACAATCAATACACTTGAAAATGATCTTTGCCTATACCGCGCCGCCCGCGGTGCAACATTGATTGAAATCACATGATGAGAACCTCTCGTGCACTCTCTCATTGCAGTCGAGATTGTCTCCGCGAGCTTTGGAGGTGAATTAATTGGCTTTGAAATTTGTTAAAACATAAAATATATAATATACCTATTTAACATACAAAC
Organism: Ecdyonurus torrentis; assembly: GCA_949318235.1. Lineage (NCBI taxonomy): Eukaryota > Metazoa > Arthropoda > Insecta > Ephemeroptera > Heptageniidae > Ecdyonurus > Ecdyonurus torrentis. Next base: position 48,132,016 of record OX439131.1, on the reverse strand, counting down.
ATGTGGCATGTGGCTGACCTTTTTGTTCTTGCACTGCATTTTTAATTTAAATGTTTAAAACATATATACAGCAAATATAATTTAACAAAATAAATTTATACACATAGAATTTTTTTCCCCTTCCAACATACATTAATTTTATTTTTACTTTAAATTGTAACGTAAAATTGCAGGTCAATTGACGTGCGATCAATGTTTGCACCGCGCACCGCAGTAACGTAATTTCTCGCTTCATATTAAAGTAACAAAGCAAACCTGCAGTGGGTGCAGTTGATTTGAAACTAATAACTGATAAAAAAGGGCAACAAATAACGTCTCACAAAGATCGATTAAATTTACTTGCAAAAGCTATAAACATAATATTTACGCCTTTAAAATAAAATTACGCAAAAAAATAAATAGCGCAGCATAAATTTAAACTTAAGAGAACCATTATTTAACATCGCAGCATCACATTTTGCATTTGAGATGCAGAAAGACTGCTATATCTCATTGCTTTAATTTTCTATCTTCAATTACGCTATCGGGGTTTTTCTAAAATTTTAGAAAATGATTTTTTTTTTCGTACTTAAAAGATTGTTTAGATTAGTAGGTGACCATCTGATAACTCGCAAACTATAAACTGTTGTGAATTTAAATATTAACAAAAGAAGTTAAAAAAAAAAAAAATAATAGCTACATCAAACATGTGAAAACACGATCAAATATTGAAGTTATTATAAAAGATTACATGCAAATGTAGAAAGTCCGGTTCAGTTGATAGGACTCATTGTCCTGACTGCGCCTTTTGTTGAATTTTTAATAATTTATTAAGTATATTTCATCTGCTGCTAATTTGTTGTTTGAACAATAAAGACTATATTATTCATTATTTATTTATTTTTTATTATTTAAATAAAGAATGTACCTACACAGAATTATTGTGAAAATATAGTTTCTCTTTTAACGATTTCCGGTCTAAGTCGGCCACCTTCTATATTTTTAGAGTACGTGTATTAAAATACTGTGGTTTATGGTACGATCGAGGCTATTTAATACTAAATTTGAAACGATAATGGATTGCAGGGGAAAAAAATAATAATAGTAATAACATTTAGTTTTAATGTTGCTTCATTTTTTTTTTTTATTAATTTTTTTTTATTATTAACTAAAAAGAGTCAGTCATAAAAAAATGACACAAAAACAAAGTAGATTAGGAGTATTATAAAGAACCAATATATTTAGTAATCATCGCAATTCGTTTTACACGTGATTTCATACTTTTATTGCATTTTTGCTTCAATATTAAAGAAAAAAAAAACTTATTAATTAAAATGTAAAAAAAAAATTGAGTATGTGTATATTATGTTATATTTAATGCGCTTGGAGGCCATACTGTAGTAGTGAATAACATTGCTCAGCATAGGACAAACTTCATTTTAGACAAATTTCTTTGGGAAATCAATTAATTTTTTGTTATTGTTATTTTTCTTTTATATATATACTTGAGACACTTAATTCAACATATTTACAGCATCAATTAATGCTCTCAAAAATAATGTTTTTTAAACTGGCAAGAAACATCAAAACACATCACGTCGGTTAAAAAAAAACGCCGTTATTAATTATTTATTATCGTTTGTAATCATAACGAATGATTTCTAACTTTTATAGAAACCCGTTCGATATGATACAAACGGTATTGTTCGTTTTGTAACGAATTCAAAACGTATAATAGTTACACAATCGCTCGTTTTGTTGATATCGAAGAGTTTGTTGATTTGCGTTTCCAAAACGTACAATACCGCCCGTTATGATAAGTTACAGAATCGCTCCTCAGATATAACATTAAAAAAAAATGTTTTTAAAATTTCTTTAACAAAATTTATTCTTCATTTTTAGATCGAAATTGTATGATGTATTTTCTATTTTTTTTTTTTTTATATTTAATAATAAATAATGCAATGTTTTTGTTTATTTGATAATTTTATACGTTAAAACATTGAACAATTCAAGTAACGAAATATTTACAATCTTTTTGTTTATAATCAAGATTTAATTGTCTTGGTAAGGAATTATTATTATTTTTAATATTAAAGATGTTTGTAATTTTTTTTTTTTTTTTTTTTGGAGCAAACGGAACAGGTTCACGAACATGTTAATAAATGTAGTTCGTAAACCCTGTCTGTTCTCTGCTCCTAAAATGACGATCAAATTTGGTAATTCATATGGAATGCGTATATTTTGGTGCAAGAAAACAGCTAGGGTTTACACATAACACTCTTATTATTATTATTTTTTGCAAGATGCGATATCTTGATAAAAACAAAAAGAAGTATCAATGTACAGGTAATTATACGCAAAGGGTGTAATGTGCGTGTGATTCCTAAAAAAGGAAAAAATGTGTTTTCGACCGACATCTAGCGATTTCGGTCACTATTTATAATTTGTTTTTTAAAAATGAAGCAACTATAAAACTAAATGTTGTGACTTTTATTTTTTTTTAAATTTTCCCCTGCAATCCATTATCGTTTTAAAATATAGTATTTAATAGCCTCAATCGTACCATAAACCACAGTATTTTATTAAGGTACTCTAAAAATATAGAAGGTGGCCGACTTAGACCAGAAATCGTTAAAAGAGAAAATAATATTTTCACAATAATTCTGTGTACATTCTTTATTTCTACATTTGCATGTAATGTTTTATAATAACTTCAATATTTGATTGTGTTTTCACATGTTTGATGTGGCTTTTTTTTTTTTTATTATTATTATCTTCTTTTGTTAATATTTAAATTCACAACAGTCTATAGTTTGCGAGTTATCAGATGGTCACCTATTAACTTAAACAATCTTTTAAGTACAAAAAAAAAAATCATTTTCTAAAATTTTAGAAAAACCGGGCCCCGATAGCGTAATTGAAGATAGAAAATTAAAGCAATGAGATATAGCAGTCTTTCTGCATCTCAAATGCAAAATGTGATGCTGCGATGTTAAATAATGGTTCTCTTAAGTTTAAATTTATGCTGCGCTATTTATTTTTTTGCGTAATTTTATTTTAAAGGCGTAAATATTATGTTTATAGCTTCCGCAAGTAAATTTAATCGATCTTTGTGAGACGTTATTTGTTGCCCTTTTTTATCAGTTTTTAGTTTCAAATCAACTGCACCCACTGCAGGTTTGCTTTGTTACTTTAATAGGAAGCGAGAGCTTACGTTACTGCAGTGCGCGGTGCAAACATTGATCGCACGTCAATTGACCTGCAATTTTACGTTACAATTTAAAGTAAAAATAAAATTAATGTATGTTGGAAGGGGAAAAAAATTCTATGTGTATAAATTTATTTTGTTAAATTATATTTGCTGTATATATGTTTTAAACATTTAAATTAAAAATGCAGTGCAAGAACAAAAAGGTCAGCCACATGCCACATGTTTGTATGTTAAATAGGTATATTATATATTTTATGTTTTAACAAATTTCAAAGCCAATTAATTCACCTCCAAAGCTCGCGGAGACAATCTCGACTGCAATGAGAGAGTGCACGAGAGGTTCTGATCATGTGATTTCAATCAATGTTGCACCGCGGGCGGCGCGGTATAGGCAAAGATCATTTTCAAGTGTATTGATTGTGCAGCTTATATGCAGTAGTGATGCTAATACTCCTAACCAGTGCAGTGTGTGGTTGGGAGTTGCACAGATGCAAGTTCGTATAGAGGGTGTCTGGACCCTGCAGGTATCAGCAATGTACGGTTATCAGCAACCGTACAGGCAAAATTGATATCAGCTTTGTGGTTTAGTCGATTTCATTTGGGTAGTAACTAGCACATGCCTGTCCCTATCGTGGCCCGGTGACGATCGGTGCAAGTTGGCGAAGTAGGACATCGCGGAGTGCGGTGGTGTTATCTTACGGCTTCGTGTCTTAATTAACTTTAATTAGAGCGTGCATACCAAATATAGATAAAAGTACCACGGCTGACTGGATGGAATGACTTTTTATTGATGTGTACAATATAGTAACATTTTATATAAGTTAAAAGGGTTTACAAAATCAAGTAGATTATTGTACTTGGAATAAAATGCAAGTTATATATAGTGTTCTTAAATTCTTGAAAAAGGTAAAATAATGTAACAATGATATTAGTATTATGACGTACGCACTTCATATTGGCCATTCAAAATCATTTTCAGCGAAATCAGAAGAATATAGTCTTTGACGTACGTGTAAAAAAAATAAATAAATAAATTTTAAAATTCTATATATTTTAGTAATTATTTGCAGTGAGGAACGGAATCTCTTTCTATTTTGTTTTATACATATTTAAACTGGGCCGCGCTGGGGCGATTTCATGAGAAAGGGCCCACATATAAAGGGGGGTTTAGGAGGCCTAGTCCCCCTTGCCGCTCGAGAAATTTGTAAATCAGGTCTGCCCGATTCAAAAAGTTAAAACAAACTACTAAAACTCCTATAAATTTCATTTTATCTAATTATGTTAAGAATAAGTCAGAGGACCATGTAAGTGCTGGTTATGTACCCTTTTTGGCCTCGTAATAAAAACCATTTATTATTATTATTATTAATTAACACAATATCGCAAACTTCACAATGAATATCAGTATTATAGTATACACACAATGCGATACAGTCGAATTTTCTTACCTATAATTTTTACTAACCCTTGTAAAAAAGGGAGTATACTTTTATGAAAAGTATACTCCCATGTTAGTATAATCTTTTAAGTATACAATTTTTATATTTATTTTGACTTAATTTTATGCTCATTTTATACTAATTTTGTATTCAAAAATTATAAATTTATTATACTCATTGTATACTTTTTCAATGCTATTTTTATACTCATTTTATGCTTTTTTAATATTCAGGAAATTATAAATTAATTATATTTATTTTATACTTTTTTTATAATCACGATTATAAATATTTTATACTAAAAGTATACTCCAAGCTGAACTTTTTTTTCTTCCGCGATATAAAATAATTCCTTAAAAATTCATTAATTATGTAAATATGTATCATATTGACATAACTGAATTATTCTAAAAATTCAATACAGAATATTTATTTTATAAATTTATTTTAAAAATGACCGTTAATTGTAAACTGTAATTTTTTAAGCGCGCATTAAGATATGACGCTTCATGAGCGTCATTAGTCGCCATATTGCTCTTGTGTTAAAAGTTTTACGTAAAATATGTCTTATAAAAAGTGTCTAAAGAAGCTTGAATATTCTCAATAAGGAGCCTTCCAGGTAAACAATAATTAAAGTAGTGTTCCAGCATTAATTTAATGTATTAAGTCTAATAGAACTTGTCTTTTTTTTCATGAAAAATCGCCATGGCATCTGGAGCATCGGTGTTCATTGCACACATGGAACTGGATTTGCGACGACACTGATTTCTTTGATTCTTCAAGACGAAAGTTTGTTGCACTTTCTGGCGAGTACACTTTATGTTTGCACGTTTGCATGGTATATTTTAATTGGTAAAATAATCAATTAATTGGCATGACCCAAATTTGTATTGTTAATGTGTGTATGTCGATAACGAGCGGGTGTCAGATCGAGATAAAAAAATACATTGAAATTTGAATTTTATATTTGATTCCCGTACAATAAATTTTTAATAATGTTAATATTTTGTTTTTAAATAATTCGTATGTAAATTAATTGTAGAGATTTATATTATATTTAGTGATATTTGTAGTATATATATTGATTAAAAGTATTATGAATTATAAAATGAGTATACAATAAGTATAAATAGAGTATAATATACCTATATTTATAGTATGGATTCAAAGTATTAAGTAATTATAAAATGAGTATACAATAAGTATAAATAGAGTATATAATAAGTATAAAAAATATATACTTTAATTGCCAGCGCATAAATCTACAGTATCAAAAAAGTATACTCAAAGTATACTTTGAGTACAAAATTAGCATAAAATTAAGTTAAAATTAATATAAAAAAAGTATAAAATGAGTATACTTTGAGTATAAAATGAGTTTAAATTTTATACTTTTTGTGAGTATACTAGTATAAAAATTGTATACAAGTGTATACTAAAATGACCAATAAGATCATAAAAAGTATGATCAAAGTATACTAATAGTATACTTTTTTTATAATAGTATACTCACCCTTGAGTATACTAAAAGTATAAAATGAGCATAAAAAAAGTATAAAAAGTATACTCCATTTCCACTAGGGAAAGATAATTATCAAGACCTTTTCTATAGGTCAAGAAATTTTAAATTCACTCAGGCTTCTAAGCAGCAGCAAGATAAAGAGTCAACTTTAACATAAACAAAAACTTGAATATATAGATAAATATGATATTGCTCGAATAGGATTTTAAAAAATGATGAAAAACAAAAAAAGCCATTTAAACGTATCACTAAAAACTGTAAATTCTAGCTCTAAATTGTGTTGTTGTTTTTTTCGTACTTTCTGGATCTCCCCTTTGTATGTGGGCCCTTTCTCATGAAATCGCCCCAGCGCGGCCCAAAGTTTAAATATGTATAAAACAAAATAGAAAGAGATTCCGTTTCTTGCTGCAAATAATTACTAAAATATATAGAATTTAAAAATTTATTTATTTATTTATTTTTTACACGTCAAAGACTCCAAAGACTCCAAAAGTCCCGGTCGAGCCGAATTCCTTTTCAATGTCAGTTTACTGCTTATATAACACGGTGTAAAACGAAAGCCTAACCCTTTCAAAGACTTTATTCTTCTGATTTCGCTGAAAATTATTTTGAATGGCCAATATGAAGTGCGTACGTCATAATACTAATATCATTGTTACATTATTTTACCTTTTTCAAGAATTTAAGAATACTATAACTTGCATTTTATTCCAAGTACAATAATCTACTTGATTTTGTAAACCCTTTTAACTTATATAAAATGTTACTATATTGTACACATCAATAAAAAGTCATTCCATCCAGTCAGCCGTGGTACTTTTATCTATATTTGGTATGCACGCTCTAATTAAAGTTAATTAAGACACGAAGCCGTAAGATAACACCACCGCACTCCGCGATGTCCTACTTCGCCAACTTGCACCGATCGTCACCGGGCCACGATAGGGACAGGCATGTGCTAGTTACTACCCAAATGAAATCGACTAAACCACAAAGCTGATATCAATTTTGCCTGAACGGTTGCTGATAACCGTACATTGCTGATACCTGCAGGGTCCAGACACCCTCTATACGAACTTGCATCTGTGCAACTCCCAACCACACACTGCACTGGTTAGGAGTATTAGCATCACTACTGCATATAAGCTGCACAATCAATACACTTGAAAATGATCTTTGCCTATACCGCGCCGCCCGCGGTGCAACATTGATTGAAATCACATGATGAGAACCTCTCGTGCACTCTCTCATTGCAGTCGAGATTGTCTCCGCGAGCTTTGGAGGTGAATTAATTGGCTTTGAAATTTGTTAAAACATAAAATATATAATATACCTATTTAACATACAAACATGTGGCATGTGGCTGACCTTTTTGTTCTTGCACTGCATTTTTAATTTAAATGTTTAAAACATATATACAGCAAATATAATTTAACAAAATAAATTTATACACATAGAATTTTTTTCCCCTTCCAACATACATTAATTTTATTTTTACTTTAAATTGTAACGTAAAATTGCAGGTCAATTGACGTGCGATCAATGTTTGCACCGCGCACCGCAGTAACGTAATTTCTCGCTTCATATTAAAGTAACAAAGCAAACCTGCAGTGGGTGCAGTTGATTTGAAACTAATAACTGATAAAAAAGGGCAACAAATAACGTCTCACAAAGATCGATTAAATTTACTTGCAAAAGCTATAAACATAATATTTACGCCTTTAAAATAAAATTACGCAAAAAAATAAATAGCGCAGCATAAATTTAAACTTACGAGAACCATTATTTAACATCGCAGCATCACATTTTGCATTTGAGATGCAGAAAGACTGCTATATCTCATTGCTTTAATTTTCTACCTTCAATTATGCTATCGGGGTTTTTCTAAAATTTTAGAAAATGATTTTTTTTTTCGTACTTAAGAGATTGTTTAAGTTAGTAGGTGACCATCTGATAACTCGCAAACTATAGACTGTTGTGAATTTAAATATTAACAAAAGAAGATAATAATAATAAAAAAAAAAGCCACATCAAACATGTGAAAACACGATCAAATATTGAAGTTATTATAAAAGATTACATGCAAATGTAGAAATAAAGAATGTACACAGAATTATTGTGAAAATATAGTTTCTGTTTTAACGATTTTCGGTCTAAGTCGGCCACCTTCTATATTTTTAGAGTACGTTATTAAAATACTGTGGTTTATGGTAAGATTGAGGCTATTTAATACTAAATTTGAAACGATAATGGATTGCAGGGGAAAATTTAAAAAAAATAAAAGTAATAACATTTAGTTTTAATGTTGCTTCATTTTTAAAAAACAACTTATAAATAGTGACCGAAATCGCTAGATGTCGGTCTGAAACACAGTTTTTCCTTTTTTAGGAATCACACGCACATTACACCCTTTGCGTAATTACCTGTACATTGATACTTCTTTTAGTTTTTATCAAGATATCGCATCTTGCAAAAAATAATAATAATAAGAGTGTTATGTGTAAACCCTAGCTGTTCTCTTGCACCAAAAAATACGCATTCCATATGAATTACCAAATTTGATCGTCATTTTAGGAGCAGAGAACAGACAGGGTTTACGAATTACATTAATTAACATGTTCGTGAACCTGTTCCGTTTGCTCCAAAAAAAAAAAACAAAAAAAAAATCTAACAAACATCTTTAATATTAAAAATAATAATAATTCCTTACCAAGACAATTAAATCCTGATTATAAACAAAAAGATTGTAAATATTTCGGTACTTGAATTGTTCAATGTTTTAACGTATAAAATTACCAAATAAACAAAAACATTGTATTATTTATTATTAAATAAAAAAAAAAAAAAAACAAAAAAAAAATTATATACAATTTCGATCTAAAAATGAAGAATAAATTTTGTTAAAGAAATTTTAAAAACAATTTTTTTTAATGTTATATCTGAGGAGCGATTCTGTAACTTATCATAACGGGCGGTATTGTACGTTTTGGAAACGCAAATCAACAAACTCTTCGATATCAACAAAACGAGCGATTGTGTAACTATATTGTTCGTTTTGAATTCGTTACAAAACGAACAATACCGTTTGTTATCATATCGAACGGGTTTCTATAAAAGTGAGAAATCATTCGTTATGATTACAAGCGATATTAAATAATTAATAACGGCGGTTTTTTTTACCGACGTGATGTGTTTTGATGTTTCTTGCCAGTTTAAAAAACATTATTTTTGAGAGCAATAATTGATGCTGTAAATATGTTGAATTAAGTGTTTCAAGTATATGAAAGAAAAATAACAATAACAGAAGATTAACTGATTTCCCAAAGAAATTTGTCTAAAATGAAGTTTGTCCTATGCTGAGCAATGTTATTCACTACTACAGTATGGCCTCCAAGCGCATTAAATATAACATCATACACATACTCAATTTTTTTTTTTTACATTTTAATTAATAAGTTGTTTTTTTCTTTAATATTGAAGCAAAAATGCAATAAAAGTATGAAATCACGTGTAAAACGAATTGCGATGATTACTACATATTGGTTCTTTATAATACTCCTAATCTACTTTGTTTTTGTGTCATTTTTTTATGACTGACTCTTTTTAGTTAATAATAAAAAATAAAAAAAAGAAGAAGCAACATTAAAACTAAATGTTATTACTATTTTAATTTTTTTTAATTTTCCCCTGCAATCCATTATCGTTTCAAAATTTAGTATTAAATAGCCTCGATCGTACCATAAACCACAGTATTTTAATACACGGACTCTAATAATATAGAAGGTGGCCGACTTAGACCGGAAATCGTTAAAAGAGAAACTATATTTTCACAATATTTCCGTGAACATTCTTTATTTCTACATTTGCATGTAATCTTTTATAATAACTTCAATATTTGATCGTGTTTTCACATGTTTGATGTGGCTTTTTTTTTTTTTATTATTATTATCTTCTTTTGTTAATATTTAAATTCACAACAGTCTATAGTTTGCGAGTTATCAGATGGTCACCTACTAACTTAAACAATCTCTTAAGTACGAAAAAAAAAATCATTTTCTAAAATTTTAGAAAAACCCCGATAGCGTAATTGAAGTTAGAAAATTAAAGCAATGAGATATAGCAGTCTTTCTGCATCTCAAATGCAAAATGTGATGCTGCGATGTTAAATAATGGTTCTCTTAAGTTTAAATTTATGCTGCGCTATTTATTTTTTTGCGTAATTTTATTTTAAAGGCGTAAATATTATGTTTATAGCTTCCGCAAGTAAATTTAATCGATCTTTGTGAGACGTTATTCGTTGCCCTTTTTTTATCAGTTATTAGTTTCAAATCAACTGCACCCACTGCAGGTTTGCTTTGTTACTTTAATAGGAAGCGAGAGCTTACGTTACTGTGGTGCGCGGTGCAAACATTGATCGCACGTCAATTGACCTGCAATTTTACGTTACAATTTAAAGTAAAAATAAAATTAATGTATGTTGGAAAGGGAAAAAAATTCTATGTGTATAAATTTATTTTGTTAAATTATATTTGCTGTATATATGTTTTAAACATTTAAATTAAAAATGCAGTGCAAGAACAAAAAGGTCAGCCACATGCCACATGTTTGTATGTTAAATAGGTATATTATATATTTTATGTTTTAACAAATTTCAAAGCCAATTAATTCACCTCCAAAGCTCGCGGAGACAATCTCGACTGCAATGAGAGAGTGCACGAGAGGTTCTGATCATGTGATTTCAATCAATGTTGCACCGCGGGCGGCGCGGTATAGGCAAAGATCATTTTCAAGTGTATTGATTGTGCAGCTTATATGCAGTAGTGATGCTAATACTCCTAACCAGTGCAGTGTGTGGTTGGGAGTTGCACAGATGCAAGTTCGTATAGAGGGTGTCTGGACCCTGCAGGTATCAGCAATGTGCGGTTATCAGCAACCGTTCAGGCAAAATTGATATCAGCTTTGTGGTTTAGTCGATTTCATTTGGGTAGTAACTAGCACATGCCTGTCCCTATCGTGGCCCGGTGACGATCGGTGCAAGTTGGCGAAGTAGGACATCGCGGAGTGCGGTGGTGTTATCTTACGGCTTCGTGTCTTAATTAACTTTAATTAGAGCGTGCATACCAAATATAAATAAGTACCACGGCTGACTGGATGGAATGACTTTTTATTGATGTGTACAATATAGTAACATTTTATATAAGTTAAAAGGGTTTACAAAATCAAGTAGATTATTGTACTTGGAATAAAATGCAAGTTATATATAGTGTTCTTAAATTCTTGAAAAAGGTAAAATAATGTAACAATGATATTAGTATTATGACGTACGCACTTCATATTGGCCATTCAAAATAATTTTCAGCGAAATCAGAAGAATATAGTCTTTGACGTGTAAAAAAAAAAATAATAATAATAATAAATTTTTAAAATTTCAAAATTAAATACATCAGATCTACCAATTTAAAGATAATACTCATAAAAATAATAATAAAAACGAGCCGAGAAAAACCAGAGCATGAACAGAAAGATCACAAATTTCTCCGAGATATTACATATATCTTAATTTCTCTATTTTAATTGTTTAATGTTTTATTGTATTAACTATTTATTTTTAGACATAAAATTAACAAATTGGAGTGAAAATTTAAAATCTTATATCATTCATTTCTTGCAAGTTGCAATATGCATTTTTGAATTTTTATATATTAGTAAAAATGTGCAGCAAAAATATTTATTTAAAAATGCAGCAATATGCTAAACAATAGTTAATTACATTGTATTTTTTTCTTCTGTCTTTTTCTTATTATTAAGGGGCCGTATAGATATGTTGAAACAGCTACGCATAAAATAAGCTTATAGAGTGTAAAAAAAACTTTTAGTATTTAAATTGTCTTTCTCAAAATATTATGTAATTTAATTTTAATTGAAATTTATAATGCTATAATCAGCATAAAATTTCGCTTTGAGCCCTGTTGATAAAATTTGCATAATATCAATAGATTTTTTTTTTATATAATTAATTTCAAAGTTTGATAATTTTTTAGTAAGTTGTATATTTATTTTAGTGGTAACATTTACTGTCGTCAATAAGTCTGCGTACTGTATATAATACAATAGCACTGCTGTAAAGACCCTTAACAAAGAAGAGACATCCCCTGATTGGCCGCTGAAATTTTACCCCAAAAAGCGAGCGCCTGATTGGTTGTTGATCGCCGCCTGCGGTTTATGGAGTGTATGCAGCCTTGTCGTGCGGCCGTGTACATCCAGGTAGCCTAAAATCAGGGGATGTCTCTTCTTTGTTAAGGGTCTTTACACTGCTGCACCTTTGTAAGTGAAAAAGTAAAAAGTGCAGTAATTAAAAAGTAAGTGAACAAAGAGCAGTTTTTCAAAAGAAGGGATTACCTGCTACCTGACAACACGGGACACGGGACCCAATTATCTTACGCGTCAATTATTTTGATAACTCGCGAAGCAATTTTTACAGTGAATCAAATTTATTTTAGATGTTAGATTTATTAAAAATCATGCAAATTTCTTTTTTGATCGAAGTTATAGCTTCATATTAAAGTAATATATTCAAATAAAAAATATTGCATACTACTCATTAATTGTCTCATTATATTTTTATAAATCACGGTAGTTCAAAATATCGCTAAAAACTTATAGATCAAAAAAGAAATATATATATGCATGATTTTTAATAAAACTAACATCTAAAATAAACTTGATTTACTGTGAAAATTACTCAAAATCATTGACGCGTAAGATAATTGGGTCGTGTTGTCAGGTAGCATTAATCCCTTCCATTGAAAAACTGCTCTTTTTCACTTACTTTTTACTGCACCTGCATGTACACTTAAGTCCCTCGTAAATGTAACATCAAAGACGATGCCGCTTTTTAAGGAAAAGGGTAGAAATGCGTAGTCAGGTAAGAGCAGCGTTGCCACCTGCACTTTTCTTGCTTTTGCTAATGCTTTTAACACACAAGTTGTAAAAAGTCCCCCTCAGTCATCTGTGCACCGCTCACACTCAATCATTCATTGGAGGGACTGTAGGTGCATGTGTTATAATAAAATCATACAACAACTATGTTTGTGTATGTCACAAAACAATCTTACAAAAAAAATCATAACTTCTTCTTTTTTTATATAGGCTGCTAAAGATGCTGTCTACGTATTATCAAAGCTGTCGTTCTACACTCCTTTCAGTCGTTCCATATCAGGTTGAAGTTGTATAATTGTGCTATCACACAAGTTATTGGAAGAAGTTTCCCTGATAGAAAATAATTTCCATAACAAAATTGACTGTGCAATATTATTGATAAATTAAGTTTTGATAGAAAACATATAGTAAATTTATAAGTTTAAAAAAAAATTGGGGCAAAGGGAGTTGAGCTTTTGCTGGGAGTAGAGGGACCCTTAAGTGAGAGAATAATTTTCAACCCCGACAGAGTTCAGTTTCAGTCTAGGTTGGAAATTAATATTTCTAAAAACCAATGTTCTCTGTCCGCAAAAGCTCAACTCCCTTTCCCCATGTTTTTTCTTTTCTTTTTTAAAAATCTATTTATAAGCTTCGTATTCAATATTTCATTATCAATGATCAAGGTCCATATAAGAGGTTAGATGCTCCAGGAAAAGTTTTGGCCAAGGTCGCGCAGCTTAATGAAATTCACCAAAGACGTCATATCACCGGGTGTATTTTTATTCACCTTATCAGTGACGTAACTGGTGAACGCTGGTGAACGGCATTGTATTGGCTTAGAATCAAGTACATCTATCACAAAATAAAATCAACTGCGCGAGTTTTGTGATGCGCTCAACCTCTTTATAATATGGACCTTGCTCAATGGTGGAAAATAAGGTAAGACTTTTAAATATTTTTATATTACATTTTACGACTTTTATATTGTTGATTGACAAAATATATGAAAATATTATTAAAAACAGAACAATTTTATTAATAAAAAAAAAGTAATGCTATAACTTTTAAGCTAATCACATCTTTGACTATATACTCGATCACATCCTTAAGGATTCTATATAAATGGCTTGTATCTCAAAATCTAAAAAGAAAACTGCCAAATTTTATGATGCATTTAAAAGTTAACAGTAACAGCTACCTATGTGATAAAATTTTCAGAACCCGTGACAAATCAGATAAGAGATAAAATAATTATTGAAAAAAACATGGGCTCTTATGGGACTAAAACTTCAAAAAATCATAATTAAAAATCTAGCATGGTGACCCCCCAAAATTTTTACATTTTTGAAGATACCTAATCCTAATGTACGTATCATTGTGCAAAATTTCAGATTTTTCTGTCTTTGCAATTTTATAGTCAAATCCCGCAGTAGCTGATTTCCCGACTTAAAATATTATTTCAATGTGCAGCTAGTAGAACATTACAGAGGGGAGATGTTGAATTCCATCTCTTTCATTGCTAATTTAGTTCAGATTTAAATAACTGAATTATGTTCAGTACATGGCTCATTTTATACTATTTTACTAATTTAGCAAGTTGTAGTACAATGGCCATTCCTATACATTTCTAGCCTGCAGTATTTGGGGGTGATGTTCAAATCACGGTTCCGCGTAGCATGATTATGGTTTCTTTCATGCTCGCGGAACCGTGATTCATACCTCTTCACAAATACTGCACTCATAGAACACATGGGAATGGTAATACTCCTAACATCTGAAATAGGGTTCTGCAGGAGTCCCTTTTATTTTTGAATAACATGTTCAATACGATACAAGGCAACAGAATTTATATTTTGCATTAGGTATCTGTACAAGTTGCATTAAAAATAATAATAAAAGAGTCACACTGACAATGATCGAGATCTGTTTCAAAATGTTATAACAATTGTAAATACTTTCAAATAATTTTTTGAAGTATGTCAGGATAGGAAGTTGTGGAGGTCTATCACTGGGTCAGGATAAAACATCTGTGTTGTTGGCTTACCCCGAAAGGGATTAATAGCGTCATGATATGTATGTATGTATGTATGTAATTTTTAAATGTTTTACTCATCTCTAATAAAAATAAAATGCTCTCAACACATTCTATCATGCATATAGAGCTCTAAACTCCAATAATAACTACAGTACCATGGTTATTTAGGTAACAATTTTTATTTAATTTTGTAGTAATAATATCAACAATACACGTACAACAATGTCGTAATTTACATACGACAGTAACACACTTATAAGGAGGTGAACATTCACATTTGTGTGGATTTATTTTAAAGAGAGAGACACACAGAAAAATTATTTTTAAACATTTTCAGTACATTGCAACAACAAGAACAAAAAAAAATACAACTAACCCCCGTAAGCTGCGACGCTAACTAACTAGTTAAACCGTAGTTAAGTTGTTATTTTGATTGTTGCAACAATTAAAAAAAGATAACTAAGGTTTAACTAGAGGTTGCAGCTTACAGCCCTAAGGTTGAACTAAGATAGGAAAACAGGATGGACATTTTGAACAGGCGCAGTGCACAGGGGGCACCTCTTGGTACCTGCCATTAGCAAATGAGCACATTCCTCGCAACAGCAAACATGCCGACAATGATGGAAACACATATTCCTGTCTGCTGCTAAGCAGACTACACACAACTTCTCATCACGTAGTTCTTCAAGCTGCCCTGAGAACATAAACATTACAAACTTATAGCATTGACATGCACATTGGGGTTTGATGTAAAAACACACACACTGCAGTAAAAGTTATAACAATTTATAACATTCGTATAATATAATTATAAGAAGGTAAGAAACCATTTTGGTTTAATATGCAAATCAAAGAAAAGCAATTGATAATAATTAAAGTACGTTATATTGAAAATTATATGACGCGGGAATCTTTAATTAAAATAGATACAACAATAAGGGGGACACAAAAATACAAGCTCAAGGCTGTTAATTAGAGAGTTTTACTGCTGTGATTGTAATGCAACCAAAAACTCACCTGATTTACCACTCGCCAAGGCGCAGACACATGCTTTGCCCTACCCCTATCAAAATATCGTGTTTCCATGAACTTGGGGGAGAGTGGGGTCATACGGGTCACTTTGCACATTTTATTTTTTGTATTTTTTAATTTGAAATGTATGATGTTATAGAAATTGTGGTAATTTAGTTCATCTATTCCTACACTAACTCCAAAAATTTGAATGATCTATTCCAACTCTTTCTCCCTTAATTTAAAAAAAAAAAAAAAAAAAAAAAAAGATGTTTGGACTCACAACAATTTGCCTAAACGTGGGGTCATGTTTTTTTTTTTTTTTTTTCGGGGACATGTGAGTCACTCAGAAAAAAGGCACTATACATATTTTAGAGTCTTGAGTTATTTATTTTTTTTTTTCAAAGGGTGCACTTGTTATTTCATAGTGTATTACAATTTTAAAGTTTAAATAAGTAAATTATTTCTAAAAAAAAATTATTAGTTTATAATTTTTTAAAGATTTTTTAAATTTATATAAGGACTTTGAATCTTTTATATTAACTGGTAATGCATTATATAAATATATTGCTTTGTCAATATTGCCATCCTGCCTATATTCGTCCTTCTAAAGTCGACATGAATATTTTCCGACTGTCTAGTATTATAACTGTGGACATCTTGATTAAAAATCAATTCAAAATCATTTTTTATAATATTATTAATTATCTTATACACAAGAATATATAAAGCTATAATATTCATACTATTTATATTTAATTTATTTATCTCTTTATATAATTCAATTATTGGTGTTTAATAAATAAAATAATAATTCCATAGAAAAAACACTATTGAATTATATAAAGAGATAAATAAATTAAATATAAATAGTATGAATATTATAACTTTATGTATTCTTGTGTATAAGATAATTAATAATATTATAAAAAATGATTTTGAATTGATTTTTAATTAAGATGTCCATAGTTATAATACTAGACAGTCGGAAAATATTCATGTCGACTTTAGAAGGACGAATATAGGCAGAATGGCAATATTGACAAAAGCAATAAATTAAAATGCATTACCAGTTAATATAAAAGATTGAAAGTCCTTATATAAATTTAAAAAATTATATATTATTGAAACAAAATGGAAAATAACATTGATAATACTCTGTAAACATTGTATAAACCTATAGCTAGCTATTAAGAAAATTACTTAATTGAATAGTTGAAAGTGAACGAGATGCTTCATTATGTTATTATTCTTTCTTTCTTTATCATTTCATGCTATTATATGATTAATAGATCATATACCAATAATCTTTGTTGTTGTTTTTCTTATCTTTGATTTCTTTAAATAATATAATTCTTGCTTCCGCACGAGCAAATCCGCTCACTGGAAGCAGCTGTGTTAAATGACCATTGTGAAACATTATGTTGTATAAATATATGTGCTAATAAAATAAAATAAATTTGTCACAAAACGAAAAAAAATTGTGAGATTTATTAGTTTTTTTTTTTTTTTTTTTTTTTTTTTTTAAAGAGTATCAAGATTATGAAGATAAAACAAATAAATATGAACCTATATTGGTTAAAAGTGATCATAACTAGTACAATGAAGCTGATCCCACATGACACCGTAGCAGTGACCCACATCGCCCCATGGTATAGGCTGTACAATTTTTACATGAATATAATTATAAAAAATTGTAGATAAACCAAAGAAATAAATTTTATGTTATGATGTAAGTAACATATTATGACATGTTCTCACAAAAAATGTTGAATGGGGAAACATTATTTTTCATTTTATTAGCAAAAAAAAAAAAAAATAATAATAATAATAATAAACTTGGATTTTTGGCTTCAAAAATTCTTTCTTGTTTTCTTCCCAAATAAAGATGTTCAATTGTTCAAAAAACACTTTCCCAAACACATCCTGCCTATGACATTTAATGGTAAAAATTTGAACTTCCTACCACAATTCAAACAGTTTTAAATGCACAAAATGCATTTTGCAAGTGACCCGTATGACCCCACTCTCCCCTAAATATCAAACTGTTAATATTAATTAACAGAAAATAATTCATTCAGTGAATCACGATACACATCAAGTGGTTTTTGGGCTCTTCAGCGCAATGATCCAACAATTACGAAGCACAGATACAGGGATGATATTTATAACATTCATTTAGTTTTAAATTTTCAATAATGGTCGTACTAACTGTGATTAAACTAAATTATTGTCTTTGTTCCAAAATAGGTCAGAAAAAAAAAAAATGTTATTTTTTAAAAAGCAAGGTTTCAGCCTGACAAAATGTGTCACCTAACCCTAAGAGGTGTAATTAACCCATCATTATTTAGTACAATTCATAATAATTCTAATGTTATGTTTCTTTCCCTCAAGATAATATTTCGAGGGATACACTTGCCAATTCGGTACTTCTGCAAGCTCTGTGGGTGTAATTTTGGCACATGTGCAATCTTCGCCACATTTACTAATGGCACATCTATACAGGCTAAACATATAAAGATGTGTGAAAAGAGAGGAGCGCGGAAAATGCAGATGTCAAAATTGCACCCGCGGAGATTACAGTAGCACAAAAATGCCACGTAGCCCTCAATTATTTATTTGTGTCACTACCTACCCCTGTTGCACAAATGGTTCCATTTTGGACTGGATTGTTGCATATGGTTCGGAACGGTAACCGTAACAATATGACATAAAAATGATCCTTACTGCATATCAGACAAATTTAAGCATGCTTCCATATGGGTACAAATTTGAGACACTTTTAACGGTTCTGAAACGTTCGGTAATGGTTACCTGATGGTTATTACTGTGCAACAGGGGTAGTGATTGGGAATCTTTCTCTTTTGCCATCAACAAAATTTTCTTTTGAGACGGTCAGCATGGCCAATATACTATACATACAAGTTAAGGACACGCTCGGCCAATTTGGACCACCACAAAATCCAAAATGAAGTTCTAAGCCAATCAATGCCCTAGTTTTAGGTTATGTGATCTCGAGATCAATATTGATCAATCACAACTGGGACTTAATTAACATGCAAACAAGTTGGTGTCCCTATAGGCATGCTTAGGAGCCTAAATGCTCTAGCTATAACAACTAACCTCTGAGCTTGCTGGATATATCATTTTGACGTAAAACATATGTAGCTTGCTGTATTAGTAATGCTCTACAGTGGGAAGTTTGGACAGGGAAAGAGTGCTGTTCCAGGTAATTCGCAATAGCTTGCTGGGTGTCCTCTAAAATAAGACGCTGGATTGTGGCCTGGCTCTCACTACTCAGCTGTTCCAACTGTGTGTAAGAATAAAATAAATATTAGCTATACATACATATTGATACTATTAATGTATGACCAGTGATGAATGTTGTATTTGACCCATATAACATTGCTAGCAAATTTAAATATGTACACAAAACTCTTGATTCTCACAAGGGACCCAGAAAGTGGCCATTTCTCAAAATTGAGAGTTTACTGTGTTACAAACACAAACACAGCTGCGAGCACACACGCATGCACGCACGCACGCACACACACAAACACGCACTAAAAAAAAAAACTTAATAATTATGATGTCATGATATTTTGAAATTACGACTAGTCTCTGATTGGCTAATGAGGCAGCAAGGGGGCAGGGGAAATGGCACAAAATATTTAAAGTTAAATTTTTGAGCTGATCCCCCTACCCTCTCTGCTTCATTGGGCCAACAGATTTAATTTTTAAATTCAAAATATTGTGACTTCAGATCAGTGATGACTAAACCCTCAAAATAAAAATACAGTCAATACAAAATCAATGTGTTCATGGCTAATATATGGTACGTTAATTAATATTCTATATAATGTTATTAATTATTAAAAAATAAGTACATATGCATCAGTAGCTTATTATTTATTAAAGAATAGACCAGAGAAAAGCATACGGTTGGCATTTATATCACAAAAGTCACAAAACACTTGATGGGACTTACATAAATAACTTTAGTTTGTCTCAAAACCCAACTGTAGCCCCGTAGCAGAGATCAGAAATTTTGATATATGCAACCTGCACAACATTTTCATACTAATTTATGCATGTTTCTGACGCCATAAACATGAATAGTCACTTAAATTGCATACTTTACAGTATTTTCACGCTCTCTTGTGTGGGGGTTACATTAACATTTTGGTAAAAATTGTCAACAGTTTTGAAGATCCCATTTTGTGTTTATTCATTCAAAGGCAAATGTTGTTTTATGTGGTCTATGGCTTTAATATCGCTAGCATGGTTAAAAAAAACGTTTTTTTTTTTAAAACCCACTGGGTAGGGGTTTTATTGTTTTTTTAAAAAACAACAAAAATAAAACCCGTTTTTTTTTTTATTTAAAAACTAATGGAAGCCATAAATATTATTGTGTATACATAAAATAACCTCTAATTTTGTCAAAAATGAAAATTCTTGTTTTAAAAGCTATCATTTTATCTTTAATATGATGTTCAATAAACTATTAATAAAAAATAATAATAATAAAAAAAAAAAAAAAAAAAAAAAAATTAAAAATGATGCACTATGTTTTTATTTTTTGTAATTTACATTACATATGACTAGAGCACGGATTTTTGGGTGATTTTTTTTCAAAAAAGGTGATAAAAAAGGTAAAAAAAAAAAAAAAAAAAAAAAAGTGATAAAGTATATTGTTCATATGGAGTGAAAACTTAACGTCCGTTGACGTCCGTCGACGGGTATTGACGGAAACTAACGGTTACGCGAATTTGTTTGTTTCACATGAGATAAAAATTCACATTACTGCGCATGCGCGGGAAAACTGACGGATACTGACGGATCGAGCTGCGCTAATATAAACATATCGTGCCTTTCACATGCACTATTGTTGACGGATACTGACGGATGGAGCTGCGCTTATGTAAACAAATGCAACCGTTCACATGCACCCGTCGCTACCCGTCAGTACCCGTCATTTTGACGGATAGCGACGGGTAGAAAAGCTGGGTGTTGCCAGCTTTGCCCGTCAGTATCCGTCGGTATCCGTCAGTTTTAAAACCATGTGAAAGGGTTTGTTTTTTTACATTATAAACAAGTTGCAACAATACTTTTTCAACTTTGTTTACCCGCTGACGTCCGTCGACGGACGTTAAGTTTTCACTCCATGTGAATGATACTTAATTTTACAAAAAAGGTAAAAATTTAAAGTTTCAGTTTTATTATGTTTTTCACTTTGATAAAAAATAGGTGATTTTTTTTTTTTTTTTTTTTTTTTTTCTGCTTTGAAAAGGGTAAAAAAAAAGAAAAAAGGTGACAAAAAGTTGAAAAAGTTGAAAATTTTGCAAACAAAGTTGAAATTTTTAATATCAATGCCATTTTTTTTCTTTTGCTGAAGAAAAGTTTTAAAAAATTGGAAAAAAGGTGAAAAAAAGTTAGAAAAAAGGTGAAAAAAGTTGCGGCAAATTACGTAAATTTGAAATTTAACGAGAAACGCCCGATTCCATAAAAATAGTTTTTAAAATCTAAAAAAAAAAAAAAAAAAAAAAAAAGAGCTAGTTTTTTTTTTTTTTTTTTTTGGGTTCCATTAAAAAAATGGAACTGTGTATTATGGAAATGTATTATTGAAATGTATTATGTAGTGGCCTATGTACTAGGTACCACTTACTTCATTGTCCATCTCGGACCCTATCATTAAGTCAATATGCAAAAATGTAGACCTATATAAATATGTATATAAATATGTATAAGTACACCTTGGTGTTTAATAAATAAATAATAATAATTAAAAAAAAAGCGCTGGTTAAAAAAAAAAAAAAAAAAAGAGCTACTGTTTTGTTTTGTTTTTTTTCAAACCAGCGGGTTTTTTTTTTGGGTCGTTTTTTTTTTTAATGGAACCCTGATCGCTAGGGACCAAAACAGGTTCCTAGAACTGTCAAGAACCAGTTCTAAGAACTGCTCCCAAGATTCAGTTCTCATGAACTGCTTCCAGAGAACCGCAAAAATTGGAGGTGGTTTCATAGATCCCTGCTTAATACTGCAATAAATTTCAAGTAAAATGGAGTGTGTTTTGTTTTGTTACATGCTACTGTACTGAAAAATTACTTACATTGTCTGGTAGGCTGTCCACACAGTTTTTCATATTACAGTAGGGACAATTGAGCTCCTCCTCAGTTGAGTCTTCAGATGGCTGTTGTAGTTCATAACTACCACTAGTGATGGTGTGTGTCAGAGCAGTACGGCCACCTGCCCAGCTTGCTGGTGGACGATCTTGCAGAGGACCACCTTCTGAGGTACCACTAGTGATGGTGTGTGTCAGAGCAGTACGGCCACCTGCCCAGCTTGCTGGTGGACGATCTTGCAGAGGACCACCTTCTGAGGTACCACTAGTGATGGTATGTGTCAGAGCAGTACGGCCACCTGCCCAGCTTGCTGGTGGACGATCTTGCAGAGGACCACCTTCTGAGGTACCACTAGTGATGGTGTGTGTCAGAGCAGTACGGCCACCTGCCCAGCTTGCTGGTGGACGATCTTGCAGAGGACCACCTTCTGAGGTACCACTAGTGATGGTATGTGTCAGAGCAGTACGGCCACCTGCCCAGCTTGCTGGTGGACGATCTTGCAGAGGACCACCTTCTGAGGTTCCACTAGTGATGGTGTGTGTCAGAGCAGTACGGCCACCTGCCCAGCTTGCTGGTGGACGATCTTGCAGAGGACCACCTTCTGAGGTTCCACTAGTGATGGTGTGTGTCAGAGCAGTACGGCCACCTGCCCAGCTTGCTGGTGGACGATCTTGCAGAGGACCACCTTCTGAGGTACCACTAGTGATGGTGTGTGTCAGAGCAGTACGGCCACCTGCCCAGCTTGCTGGTGGACGATCTTGCAGAGGACCACCTTCTGAGGTACCACTAGTGATGGTGTGTGTCAGAGCAGTACGGCCACCTGCCCAGCTTGCTGGTGGACGATCTTGCAGAGGACCACCTTCTGAGGTACCACTAGTGATGGTGTGTGTCAGAGCAGTACGGCCACCTGCCCAGCTTGCTGGTGGACGATCTTGCAGAGGACCACCTTCTGAGGTACCACTAGTGATGGTGTGTGTCAGAGCAGTACGGCCACCTGCCCAGCTTGCTGGTGGACGATCTTGCAGAGGATCAGTGTCAGTTGCAGTAGATGAGGTGCTGGTGCTTGCTTCAGGATTGGGACTGGTGGGCTTTTTGTCATAAATACTGAAGAAGACATCAACTTGCTCATAAAGTTCCTCATCTGAGAATCCTGCATTTAAAAAGAAGGGAAAATTATTACAACCTTTGTTAAAACGCTCCCAGATCAATTTTTAATTTACTGAGTAGCTTTCCTTTTATTTTATTCTATTTTATTGACAAATTTTCCATGTTCCTTTTTGAATATCTAGCACCTGTCTATGCTAGAACATTTGGTCCCAAGCAACTATATAAATTAGAGAATCTTAGTATTTTATTACTTTATTGACAATTCAAAATGCTTAATATAGACTACTACTATTTTTGATTATGTATTTTGTTTTCAATCTGTTGACACCATATAATATTTTAGGTACTACATATATCTTAAAAATATTTATTCATTTTTATTTACCATTTTTACCCTTTCAATTTTTTTTTCTTAATTGGTTCTATCAAGTTGCTTGGGAGAGCTAGGGAAGAGGGGAGTAATCAGAATCCTGATTCTATACTATGTGTGTGTGATACGATGTCTGAGATAGCATTAAACAGATTTTAAAGAGATCCTGGCCTCAAGGGCAAAATAATAATAATAATAAATAAATTAAAAATAAAAAATACATAAATCATGATTTAGGTGATTGCATGGTGATTCATGAGGTGTGAACTAATATACATCCACATATTGTCTTTCGTACTCTCACAAATTGTAAACCTGGATTTCATAACAACAATGTCTAATTTTGTTTTTGTTTTTTATTCCCAAGAAATTAACCCTACTTTTAAAAAATTAACAAAAGACTGATAAAAATGACAAACATAGTTAAAATGACAGAGAGAGAGAGAGAGAGAGAGAGAGAGAGTTACTTATGAGAGTTTCTTTCATCATAAGAATAACGTTATCATACTTGCCTTTAGTGCGGATTGGTTTGTTACTGACCAAATGCCAGTTACAGGCAAGGAAGTGCTTCAGACTTTTAGTGGGAATGTTGCGAACTCTCTCACCATTTCTTATCCTGTGGAACTTTGTAACATCTTGTGTACGTATTCCACAAAACTTCACACTCTTCTTCTTGCTGCAATCAAATAGAGGTCAAAATATGTAAAGTAACTAGTTGAAAGTACTATAATAACATTAATAATAACTAATCAATTTTAGGAGAGGAAAAAAAAAACTCTGCTAATTTTGTTCTTTTTATGCCAAAGAAAAAAGGTTTCTCAACAAATTCTACACTCTGCATATTTTGCCTTTATGTATTTATATAAAATTATTGATACTATCACATGTATTTTTAAATTGCTTAAGTGTGGACCATAAAAATTTGGATGCATATAGAAATTGTCAAATCAGATCTATGAACAGTGCCTAGAAGGACATATCTTAAAATATATCAAAGTTTTGGTGATTTTTCACAATTATAATACTATACAATATAAATTATCACACCTAATCATATTGTTCAAAAGTTCTGGGGAGAAATCCAGAGCTGCCAAAAATTTACAATTTTTTTTTTAAATTTGTAGAGATACTAAAAATAATTAACTGTTTCAAAATATTTTGTAAAAAAAAAAAAACAAAAAAAAAACAGAGTATTACGGTGTTAGTCTTGTTAATAAGATAAATAAAAATTACGAGAAAAATGCTTTTACAAGTACAATACTTTTTTTTCCCCTCACAAATTAATGAGATGTCAATCATTGTCTATAACTTATGACAAGTACTTATGGTTAAGAATAATTAGGCAATGCCTCTGCACATAGCAGTACATAGCAAGTGTACACACAATTCTGTCATAATGTACGTATTTTACCAGTCAAAAACTCGAGCTACCAAATTGCAATGTTATTGTTATGATAAAAAAAATAGGTGCTGTGTTTGAATTTTAAAACCACACTGGTGAGCTTCTGCATTATTGCCCTATCTTAAAAACGTTCCCTTAATGATGTAGTTCAAATTTTTGCCACAACAATCAACATGTAAAAAGTAAGTGGCACTGTGAAAATTTAAAATTTTCCCCCAGATCACAGCGCCACTTTTATACGTAATTTTGTATTCTTGCATTGTTGCAGCAAAATCTTGAATCACATCGTCTTTAAGTGAATGTTTTTTTTAACAAGCAAGCTTCTAATCCTGATTATATATCTGTGGTTGCAACATATTATCACAGTTGTGTGTGTGTACATATATCCTATATAAAATGTGTACATACCCTCCACCCTGAAGAGGAATCACCAGTTCAATGTTGTCCCCTTGCTGTAGGTTGTGTGATTCAATTGACGAAGCAGGTCGCAGCCACTTATATTTGTGATACAGCTTCATCAAGACACTTTCTTTCAGACCATATTGAGATTTAATTAACTCTTGCACTTGTGACACTAGCATATAACCAGGTATATGCAGTATGAAGCTTTGAGACGCCAATTGGAATGAGAGACTGTAGATGATGGAGTCTTCCTTACTGCTGGCTAGCAACAGCTCCAAGGGGTGACACTCATCCCAAACATCCTGCATCACAAATAATTTTCTTTTCAAAACATAAAATACACTAAGTTTTTTTTTTTTTTTAATAGGAAAATAAGGGGAGGGGGGGGGGCAGTCCTCATTTTACATTTACCATGTGTTTTTTTTTTATTAAAAAGTGGAAAAAAACTTACAGAATTTGAGATGAATTTGTGACAAAAATTTATTTTATTCTGCAGTGTTTTTGTCCACTTTACCCGCATCCTTGTCTCTTGCATCAAACTACTATAGGGTGTATGCCGATGATGTCATATTTAATGTGCTTTGGAGGCCATACTGGAGTAGTGAACAACATTGCTGAAGGATAAACTTTGTTTTAGGCAATTTTCTTTGGAAAATGTGTTAATTTTTTGGTATTGCTATTTTCTCACATACTTGAGATATACTAATTCAACATATATTTAAAGCATCAATGTTTTCAAAAATATTGCATTGTGTTTTTAGACTGGCAAAATGAGTTATTTTCCTATGTCACCCATGTTATTGAGTTATCCAATGTTGTTGACTTTAACATGAATGCATACACCTTATAGCAAACACACACCATGATTACTGGAGCCCACAGAGCCTTTACATTTCTAAATATCAAAAAAGTAATTAGGTTCTAAATTATTTTGTCTTATCTGATTTCAACATGAAATTCAGGAAAATAAAAACTATAAAGTTCAGTGAGATGCACAGCAAAAATATCATAACTGATAAATAATTCTAACTCAATTCTAACTAAAAAATTATAGCTACTTCTCTGGTACACAAGAATGCATGTTAAACGCAGACAGTGCATGAGCTATAAAGTCATGTAGCTAGGAATTTGTTAGTATTGCTGAGATCATTTTTACCTTTCCTAGCTAGCAGTTTATATATTTCCTGAATGTAGGAACTATATATGTAAATATTTTTAATGATAACTATTGACCTCTCTATATGACTGTGTCCCAATCCAAGGAGTCGATCAGCAAGTAAGAAAGCAAGGAAGATAACTCACCTCCTGACAATTACTGGCCAGTCTCGTGTCAGTCATCTTGAACCCTATAAATTTGAACAAAATTATAGATAGAGAAAACAATACACTTGCCTTACCATAGTGAAGTGAGTCCCATCTGTAAGAACCTGTTAACACAGATTAAAAAAAAAAAAAAAAAAAAAAATGATATATGAATAGCATTTGGCACTAAATACTACGAGAAAAATAGAGAATGTGTGTTACACACACTCACACACACAAACTCCAACTCTCTTATAATTTAGTGTCAAACTATTTCCAATAAGATTAGTTTTTATATCTGTGCTAGCAAGATTTTCACTAAATTATGAAACACTCTTCACTACAATAATAAAAGGCTCTTGCTGGGTTTCTAATAGCATTTTCTTTACAATGGACCAAATTATTATAACATTGAGATAAATTACTACATTATGATAATTTAGATTGAAGTCAGACAAGTTGTTGCTCATTTACATATACAAAAATAATAAAAATATGTACCTAATAATTATACTAACTCAATGTATAGTAACATCTATGCATATAACATCATAATTTAAGCTATATTGTACATTGATTATACTACATAACACAAAATAGTTAACATGTTCAGCATGATTACTTATGTTATTACAAAATAGCAACATTTGTGCTCTACAATATAGCAAGTGTTCAATGTAGCAACATAATGTAAGCTATATTGTACAGTGATTATACTGCATAACATAATAGTTAAGATGTTCAGCATAATTACTAATGTTATTACAAAATAACAACATTTGTGCTCTACAATATAGCAAGTGTTCTGTAGCAAAAATTATGTGTTTTATTTTTTAACACGTAAAAAATGTAAATGCTTTGTAAATACCATGTTTACCTTCCACAGCATCCACAGCAGGGACATGGTCTTGGATGTTGCAGGTCTGCAAGCAGGCAAATAAAGGATACACGGTTAGGAAAGGAAAGGATTGATGAGAGAGACATGATACAAGATTGGTAAGAAATGGACTTTAACAGGGGACAAAATAATAAAAATAACAACAAAAGGATTGCTTTAGTTAAAGGAATAAGCAGCTAAGTAGATACCATCTTATTTGGTATGTGGTCCACCCAGGGTCGTGAGCTCCTGTCTTATTGCCCTATACTATAAACGAACCCTTGTTGATGTACTTCAAATTTTCACCACAACAATCAACATGTTAAATGTAAGTGGCGCTGCGATCTGTGTGTGAATTTTAAAATTCACACATAGATTGCAGCGCCACTTTTATATGTAATTTTGTATTCTGACATTGTTGCAGCGAAAATTTGAATTACATCATTCAGTGATTGTTTTTTCAACAAGAGCTTCCAATCCTGTTTATATATCCATGGGTGCACCTAAAAAATAATAACAATAATAAAAATTAAAAAAAAAACATGATCCGATAATAAGACAAAAATTATCATGCAGCAAGGAAAAGAAAAAGTAGAGTGCAATTTTATTTCATATTTCAAAAGATCATGTCCTGAATCAATTGATATGTGAATTTATAATTTTTGAGTACATTAAGTATTTTTAATTAATTTTTTAAATTTAAAAAATGACATCACAGGCCACTATACTTAGCTATACATATGATCATAGGAAGAAGTTGCAGTCTGTCATGCCACTTTATAAATTTGAAAAAAAAAAAAAAAAAAAAATACTTGATGACTCAAAAATTAGACGAAAAAAAAAGTCTTTTTTGAGTATGCATATATGAAATAAAATTAACAAGTATTTTTTTTCTTCCTCATTGTGCATCCATAATGGCTAGTAAAGAAGTATCAACTTTGAGGCTGACTTTAGTTATACTAAGTTGTTAAGTTGTTATACTATTGTTCTCAAGTATTCCAACCCCATAAGAAATTTCTGAATTTTTTTTTCATTGTTAGAGGTCACGATTGCCATTTAAGTGCATGTTATTTTAGTGACATTTTCAACAATACAGAAATAATTTGGTAAGAATACTTGGTATATAGGGACTTTAGGCAACTTCACTCACAACTGCTTCTCACATTTTACTATTCAAAAATTTACACTAAATTTGCAATGTTAAAATTGTTACGAGAAAAACACAAACATTATGTTAAAAGTAAAAAAACATATAATTACAATTTTGTGAGGTTAAATGTGACAAAAACATTACATATTAAATATTAAACTCTGTACATACAAACTACAGAAAAAAAAATTGGTGTAGGTTAAAAAGTCAAATAGACAACTTCACATAATCAGCACTTGTCACTGGCAAAGGTCATCAGCTCGAGCACTGGCAAGAGTCATCATTAGTTTTATGTTAATTTTGGCCTGGTAAAGGGCTTACCATGTTAAATTGAGGGTTTTGATTTTTGAATTTCTTGCTTCAGTATTGTTAAAATGCTTTACATCGCACATCATCATTAAGTAAAAAGCACAACTCACAAAGTATTTAGGACGTGAACAAGCCTCAGGAAAAGGAACGAGGTGAAAATTGTGCTCAAAATTGACTCCAAAAGTAGGTCTGGGTTCTACCAGAAATTTCAGTTTCTCAAAGCTAAGTTTTTAAAATGTGGATCAAAATAACATATTATTACACCATACAATTATGAAATATGAACTATCGAATGACCCTCATTTGGAGTCGACTTTGAGCACATTTTTCACTTTGTTCCTTTTATTGGGATTGTTCAAGTCCTAAATACTTTGTGAGTTGTACTTTTTACTTTATGATGATGTACGGCTTAACGTGTTTTAACAATTCTGAAGCAAGAAATTAAATAATCAAAACCTCAATTTAACATGGTAAGCCCTACACCAGGCCAAAATTAACATAAAACTAATGACAACTCTTGCCAGTTATTAACCACCCAATAAAACCCACACTTTTTATTAATGACCCCTCGCCCCCCCCCCCCCAAAAAAAAAAAAAAAAAACACCAACCGCAAGTTTTGTTAAAAAAAAAAATAAATAAATAAAAAAAAAAAAAAAAAAAAAAAAAAAAAAGGGTGCTTTGAAACCCTGACAGCTCTGGCCACTATAGTTTGAGAACTGGACAGCAGGTTGGTTGGTTGTACAAGGCTAAATTTAATTAGCCTTTTGTTTTGGCTGCAGAGCTTTTAATTAGCTCACATCGCCACGATCAATTTGAAGCTTTGCTTTTGTTTTCTATAATTGGATAAGGTAATTTGATATATGAAAATAATGATGAAAACTCAATAATTCAAGATATAGAATTTGATCTAAACTTACTGAAGCAATGGCTTAATGCAAACTTCTTGACCATAAATGTTGATAAAACTAAATATATGATAATAACCATGGATCTGAGGATCAAAAATTATATCCTTCTCCTAAAAGTAAATAATATCTATCTTGAAAAAGTGTATGAATATAAATATTTGGGTTTGATAATTGACTCAAAATTGAAATTCTGTAAACATATTGCAAATATTAAAATGAAAATTGCACCAATTATTGGTATGTTGTGGAGGATTAAGAATTTTGTACCTCAAATTGTAAAAAATCATATATAATACAATGCATTTATACACTCTCATCTAAATTATCTTGTAGGAATTTGGGGTAATGCATATGAAAATGAACTTATTAGCATTAAAAGAATGCAAAATAAGGCTCTCAAAATAGTATATAATTTTCCATACAGGAAAAATACAATTGATTTATATAAAGAAACTAATAAACTAAATATAAATAGCATGAACATTGTGGCACTATGCACTTTAATATATAGGATAATTCATAACTTAATAAAAAATGATTTTGAAATTGTAGGTATATATAATAATGAAATACATAAGTATTACACAAGACAAGCTAAAGATATTCACATTGATTTCCAACGAACTAATATGGGACGAATGGCAATCTTAACCAAAGGTATTCATTTACACAATGATCTACCAGATCAAATAAAAAATAAAAACTATATAACCTTTAAAAATTTATTAAAAAACTATATGTTTTCAAAAAACAGTAATAAATATATGCAAAAAAAAAAAAAAAAAAAAAAAAAAAAAAAAAAAAAAATTACTACTATTCAAATGGATAATAACTATTTTTTATACAAATGTGAGAAAAGACAATCACCTAATCTTTCTTATCTTTTTTTTTTTTTATAATTTCTAACTATGATATTGCTTCGACACAATTAAGCGAATAGCTCTCTGAAGCGGAATAATATATAATGACCTCAAAACTGTATAATATGTATTCTATATGAGTTAAATAAAATAAAAAAAATAATAAAAAATAATTGGGATAAAAGGGTTTGGGTTTAGGATTTTGTTAAAAATGTCTACTCTTGTGGTCATATGTGTGGTACAGTACTAGACTGATAGTGGTTTTGATTTAATGATGATGATTGATGGAGTCAAGCAAGGAGGGAAGGAAACCTTATATCAAAGGAAATGAAATATTAAACATATTTGGGATGGGACCTAACTTGACATGTTATGACAAGCAAACCACGTAACATGAGAATTCAAAATGGAGGTACTTGCCCACTCTCTGTACCGGGTTTACTTTTGAAGATGATTATATGATTATGTGGACAGCAGCAACCATAGTGTTTTCTCATAAAGATATATAGCAGTGTGGCTGTGGGTTACCTATACAGATCATTCTCAAGCTAGTGGTCAGAGCTGTACAAAAACCTACGTAAGTGGTGTATAGTCAACTTACAGTCATGACGTCCTCATAATTGAGAGTGGCCAGGAAGTTGCAGGGATGACCAAAGGCCTCCAGCAACAACTCACAACCTACAAAGTCAAGAGATACATGAGAGTTAGCAACGTCAACAAACAACTTGAGGATGTCACTGCAGTTTAAGGTACAACACTAGCACTATATATAACCATATTTTACATCAAGAGCTAGTACATAATGTATATTATTACAATAGATGCTATGTACCAGTGTAACCACTCAAATACAACAATACACTACACTACCACTGATTTACATTATTGTCTCTCTCTCTCTCTCTCTCTCTCTCTCTCTCTCTCTCTCTCTCTCTCTCTCTCTCTCTCTCTCTCTCTCTCTCTCTCTCATTGCGGTAAAAACAAATTTGTATGAAATTAATCCATTTAGAGTTGGCATTTATTACTTTTTAAGTTAACTCTTCTTTATCATGAACTTACCCTCTGTCTTCTCCATGATCGCCTCGACATCCTTGGCTGGCAGAATACGAATGCGAGTTTGACCATCCTCACGGACCAATGTGGCCATCTCGACTGTAATATGACATAGGAGGAGTCAAAAATAAGATAAATATGTGGGAATAG
Organism: Ecdyonurus torrentis; assembly: GCA_949318235.1. NCBI lineage: Eukaryota > Metazoa > Arthropoda > Insecta > Ephemeroptera > Heptageniidae > Ecdyonurus > Ecdyonurus torrentis. The sequence continues at coordinate 48,099,888 of OX439131.1, read as the reverse complement.
TTAGTCTTTTAAATGTGCCTTATAAACATAATTAACTGATACACTATTTAATTGTTCAGTTTCAGACAAATGATAAATTAACATTTAAACTTTTGCTGCTGCTTTTTTTGCACGCTTCAAACTTTATGTAGAAACTACATTGTTACGTCATTTACGTGCAGCTTAGGCCTGTTTGGCTTGCTGGCTAAAGCAAGCTGATAGATATAACACTACACCTGAGCAGTGTTTGGTTTGCTGGCTAAAGCAAGCTGATAGATAACACTACACCTGAGCAGTGTTTGGTTTGCTGGCTAAAGCACCAACCCTGATAGATAACACTACACATCTGAGCAGTGTTTGGCTTGCTGGCTAAAGCACCAACCCTGATAGATAATGCTACACCTGACTGAGTGACGAAACACGTTATTATTACTAAACAATACCACTATATACCACTGATTTACATTTAGTGCTTTTGTAAACCCTCTATTTTCACCAAAATGTGCATGACATTTAAATACAGTAGCGATAATTGATCTTCATTTTAGTAGCTCTCCCAGAGTAGTCTCTATTTTATTGAGTATGTTGATTCTTTTTAAGTTAACTCTTCTTTATCATGAACTTACCCTCAGTCTTCTCATCGTTGGCATCAGAGGTGATGCCTGCAACGCTGCACACCATGTCTCTGCAACATCACAACATACACAATCACAACTGAATAGCATAGACTTAGGCAAAGTTCACAGCAAAAACCATAGTAATTAAAGATCATAATAAATATAGACTATAGGGTGCATGCACATCATACTGAATGCCCAGTGTCGCAATACTGGAGCAATGAAGAACATTGTTCACCATGGGACATACCTCTTCGTTTGGAAAACTAGTTTATTTTTTGTTAATGTTATTTTTCTCACATACCTGAAGACTTAATTCAAACTGTTAACAGCATCAATGCTTTTATGCTAGATATTTTAAAACTGGCATTTTTCATACCTACCCATGTTATTTAGACATTATATGTATGCAACCACCCTATAGCATGCACGATGAAATGAACATAGTCTTACTCATTGATCTTGTAGATCTTTTCTGAGAAGAAGACCTCGTCCAACAACTTGTTTGTGTTACGCCTTTCAGCGGCCAGCAGGATTCCATCATTAGCCAAAATGCCCAGGCAGGTGCCGGCATGACCAATGACCTCAATATCTGCAAAGTCAGAAAAATCCATTAGAACTAGCAACATCAATAGACAACTTGAGGATGTCACTGCAGTCCAGGGTATTATCTACTTGCAACACTGGCACTCTATAGCTATATTTTACACCAAGACTAATTTATATTAGTACAATAGATGCTCTGTAACAGAGTGTAATGCTCTAACCACTCAAATACAACAACACTTAAGTTACACTACACTATATACCACTGATTTACATTTAGTGCTTTTGTAAACCCTCTATTTTCACCAAAATGTGCATGACATTTAAATACAGTAGCGATAATTGAACTTCATTTTAGTAGCTCTCCCAGAGTAGTCTCTATTTTATTGAGTATGTTGATTCTTTTTAAGTTAACTCTTCTTTATCATGAACTTACCCTCTGTCTTCTCAAAGTTTGAAATGATCGCCTCTACGTCCTTAGCTGGCAGAATACGAGTTTGGCTGTACTCACAAACCAATGTGGCCATCTCCACTGTGCATATAGGAGGAGTCACAAATAAGATAAATATGTGTGAATAATTAATCTGTTTTTATATCATTGCAATTAATCTTAAATGTGTCTTATAAACATAATTAACTGCTACACTAATTAATTGTACAGTTTCAGACAAATTACAAATTAACCTGTAAATTTGCTGCTTTTTTTTTGCACGCCTCAAACTTTATGTAGAAACTACATTGTTACGTCATTTACGTGCAGCTTAGGCCTGTTTGGCTTGCTGGCTAAAGCAAGCTGATAGATAACACTACACCTGAGCAGTGTTTGGTTTGCTGGCTAAAGCACCAACCCTGATAGATAACACTACATCTGAGCAGTGTTTGGCTTGCTGGCTAAAATACCAACCCTGATAGATAATGCTACACCTGACTGAGTGACGAAACACGTTATTATTACTTAACAATACCATTTCCAAATAGCATTTGAAGCAAATAGCAAAAAATCATATCAGTTAAATTTTTACTTTCGCTTAATTTACCCCCCCCCCCCCCCCAATAATTATAGCAATTTAAATGTTTGCATTTTTTTTTCTTCTTCTTTTTTCTTTCTCCTGCTACAAGACAAGTGCCAGCTGGAACTCCTTACGTTTCTCTGCATTCAGCTTGGTCATATCCAGGGTCTTGCTGAGGACCTTGATGGACAGACTCTTGGCGTCCTGAAGAGTGGTGGTCCCCTCCTTGTACTCCTGCTTTAGAATTGACACGGCAGCCTGCAAGCAAACAATAAATATGAATATCTCAGTATATAATCACAAAATGAGTTAAAAAATATGGGACACAACTTGTGGTTAGTGATTTATAAACTAAATAATTTATTTACTTTCAGAACAGATATGGATGTGAAATTCAATTTTGTTAACTGGCCATTTTCTGGGTCCCTTTTGATTTCACAAAATCTAGAGCTTACTGTATTTTGACTGTTGTATGAGAAATGTCAACTGCATATCATTAAATACAGAACTTTGGTAAGATAATAACATATAAGATAGAAATAGAAGGAGAGAAATTAGAGCACTGCATGTGTATTTAAAATTAATGCAAAGCAAAATTCTCTAATTTTAATAGTTAATGGTAGAGGAATTCAAATTAATCGGGCAAGTGTGTGTTGTCAACTTACGGCACTGTAGTTTCCAACGCAGGTGGCCTTCCAGCCACTGTAGTTGCCACTGGGGTCACATTGGTACCCATGCTGTTTATCCCACCCCATGTACAAGATGGACACTCCAAAGGGACCTTTACCTAGCATCACAGTCAAGTCACATAATTAGATAACAATTAAACTGGTCAATTGATCAACAATTGTTTGGAAATATGTGGCGAACATATATTATTTGAGAAATAAATGATTGAGTATACTAACAAGAAATTGGAGTAATAGTCATGCAGAAGTTCATCAAAGTTATGCAAATTTGCAATCAAATCTATTTTTAATAATGACTTAAAACCATTTCCTGGGGTGCTTGAGAATTTTTAAACCATAAATATCTTAACTTTAAGTCAAAATAAGAAAACCAATATATATTTTATTGGGTTCAAATTTTGAATGTGAAGAAAGGAGTTGAACATGAGCTCATCATAGAATTTTTTTCTGCACATTTACAAACTTAATCAAATCAAATGTCTTGTTATTTATTGTTTTGACTTAAAGTTAAGATATTTATCTACATGACCCACTGTTTTAAAACTTCTTAAACTCAGAAAATGGTTTAAAAAAAACTAGGAAACATAAATTTGATTGCAGAGCCACCTGCCTGAACTACTGCACGACTGAAATAAAAAAACATGACATGTAAACAAAAATAACAATAAATTACCAACATATTTTGAAAAGTAACTTAGAAAAATGCAAATATATAACAGAGTAACCATTTGGATTAAGTTATCACAATATAAATGCACTTGTGAGTCAATTGCTTACCTCCGTACTGAGTATAGGCTTGCTTGAGGTCACACAACCAAGAAACCATCTGTTCACATGGGATGGACTCTCCATAATTGAGCAGGTAGCGTTGTGCAATCACTCTTAACTCATTGGTGAGCACGTTGGCATCAGAGGTGATGCCTGCAACGCTGCACACCATGTCTCTGCAACATCACAACATACACAATCACAACTGAATAGCATAGACTTAGGCAAAGTTCACAGCAAAAACCATAGTAATTAAAGATCATAATAAATATAGACTATAGGGTGCATGCACATCATACTGAATGCCCAGTGTCGCAATACTGGAGCAATGAAGAACATTGTTCACCATGGGACATACCTCTTCGTTTGGAAAACTAGTTTATTTTTTGTTAATGTTATTTTTCTCACATACCTGAAGACTTAATTCAAACTGTTAACAGCATCAATGCTTTTATGCTAGATATTTTAAAACTGGCATTTTTCATACCTACCCATGTTATTTAGACATTATATGTATGCAACCACCCTATAGCATGCACGATGAAATGAACATAGTCTTACTCATTGATCTTGTAGATCTTTTCTGAGAAGAAGACCTCGTCCAACAACTTGTTTGTGTTACGCCTTTCAGCGGCCAGCAGGATTCCATCATTAGCCAAAATGCCCAGGCAGGTGCCGGCATGACCAATGACCTCAATATCTGCAAAGTCAGAAAAATCCATTAGAACTAGCAACATCAATAGACAACTTGAGGATGTCACTGCAGTCCAGGGTATTATCTACTTGCAACACTGGCACTCTATAGCTATATTTTACACCAAGACTAATTTATATTAGTACAATAGATGCTCTGTAACAGAGTGTAATGCTCTAACCACTCAAATACAACAACACTTAAGTTACACTACACTATATACCACTGATTTACATTTAGTGCTTTTGTAAACCCTCTATTTTCACCAAAATGTGCATGACATTTAAATACAGTAGCGATAATTGAACTTCATTTTAGTAGCTCTCCCAGAGTAGTCTCTATTTTATTGAGTATGTTGATTCTTTTTAAGTTAACTCTTCTTTATCATGAACTTACCCTCTGTCTTCTCAAAGTTTGAAATGATCGCCTCTACGTCCTTAGCTGGCAGAATACGAGTTTGGCTGTACTCACAAACCAATGTGGCCATCTCCACTGTGCATATAGGAGGAGTCACAAATAAGATAAATATGTGTGAATAATTAATCTGTTTTTATATCATTGCAATTAATCTTAAATGTGTCTTATAAACATAATTAACTGCTACACTAATTAATTGTACAGTTTCAGACAAATTACAAATTGACCTGTAAATTTGCTGCTTTTTTTTTGCACGCCTCAAACTTTATGTAGAAACTACATTGTTACGTCATTTACGTGCAGCTTAGGCCTGTTTGGCTTGCTGGCTAAAGCAAGCTGATAGATAACACTACACCTGAGCAGTGTTTGGTTTGCTGGCTAAAGCACCAACCCTGATAGATAACACTACATCTGAGCAGTGTTTGGCTTGCTGGCTAAAATACCAACCCTGATAGATAATGCTACACCTGACTGAGTGACGAAACACGTTATTATTACTTAACAATACCATTTCCAAATAGCATTTGAAGCAAATAGCAAAAAATCATATCAGTTAAATTTTTACTTTCGCTTAATTTACCCCCCCCCCCCCCCCCAATAATTATAGCAATTTAAATGTTTGCATTTTTTTTCTTCTTCTTTTTTCTTTCTCCTGCTACAAGACAAGTGCCAGCTGGAACTCCTTACGTTTCTCTGCATTCAGCTTGGTCATATCCAGGGTCTTGCTGAGGACCTTGATGGACAGACTCTTGGCGTCCTGAAGAGTGGTGGTCCCCTCCTTGTACTCCTGCTTTAGAATTGACACGGCAGCCTGCAAGCAAACAATAAATATGAATATCTCAGTATATAATCACAAAATGAGTTAAAAAATATGGGACACAACTTGTGGTTAGTGATTTATAAACTAAATAATTTATTTACTTTCAGAACAGATATGGATGTGAAATTCAATTTTGTTAACTGGCCATTTTCTGGGTCCCTTTTGATTTCACAAAATCTAGAGCTTACTGTATTTTGACTGTTGTATGAGAAATGTCAACTGCATATCATTAAATACAGAACTTTGGTAAGATAATAACATATAAGATAGAAATAGAAGGAGAGAAATTAGAGCACTGCATGTGTATTTAAAATTAATGCAAAGCAAAATTCTCTAATTTTAATAGTTAATGGTAGAGGAATTCAAATTAATCGGGCAAGTGTGTGTTGTCAACTTACGGCACTGCTGTTTCCAATGCAGGTGGCCTTCCAGCCACTGTAGTTGCCACTGGGGTCACATTGGTACCCATGCTGTTTATCCCGCCCCATGTACAAGATAGTCACTCCAAAGGGACCTTTACCTAGCATCACAGTCAAGTCACATAATTAGATAACAATTAAACTGGTCAATTGATCAACAATTGTTTGGAAATATGTGGCGAACATATATTATTTGAGAAATAAATGATTGAGTATACTAACAAGAAATTGGAGTAATAGTTATGCAAATTTGCAATCAAATCTATTTTTAATAATGACTTAAAACCATTTCCTGGGGTGCTTGAGAATTTTTAAACCATAAATATCTTAACTTTAAGTCAAAATAAGAAAACCAATATATATTTTATTGGGTTCAAGTTTTGAATGTGAAGAAAGGAGTTGAACATGAGCTCATCAAGGAATTTTTTCTGCACATTCAAAATCTTAATCAAATCAAATGTCTTGTTATTTATTGTTTTGACTTAAAGTTAAGATATTTATCTACATGACCCTGGTTTTAAAAATTTTAAAACTCAGAAAATGGTTTTAAAAAAATATTTAACCTAAATTTGATTGCAGAGCCACCTGCCTGAACTACTGCACGACTGAAATAAAAAAACATGACATGTAAACAAAAATAACAATAAATTACCAACATATTTTGAAAAGTAACTTGGAAAAATGAAATTTATATCAGAGTAACCATTAGAATTAGGTAGTCACAATATAAATGCACTTGTGAGTCAATTGCTTACCTCCGTACTGAGTATAGGCTTGCTTGAGGTCACACAACCAAGAAACCAACTGTTCACATGGGATGGACTCTCCATAATTGAGCAGGTAGCGTTGTGCAATCACTCTTAATTCATTGGTGAGCACGTTGGCATCAGAGGTGATGCCTGCAACGCTGCACACCATGTCTCTGCAACATCACAACATACACAATCACAACTGAATAGCATAGACTTAGGCAAAGTTCACAGCAAAAAACATAGTAATTAAAGATCATAATAAATATAGACTATAGGGTGCATGCACATCATACTGAATGCCCTTTGCCACCATACTGGAGCAATGAATAACATTGCTCAGCATGGGACTAGAGTAACTAGAAAGGTAGTACAGTCGTTTCACCAAAAGCGGTTTTTTGCTTCACACCGTTCTATCTAAACCCATGTTAAAAGGAGTAACTTTATTAAATCATAGCGCAACTAATACAAATTGTCAGGACATAAAAAACCTATATCACAGCATGCCTACACAAGTCAGCTATTGTTTTTAAATCTATGAATATCCTCCTCAGTAGATTAAAATATTTATTAATGATTTTCTGAGATGTTGTAATCCGTCCCCAAGATTGGCTGTTGAAGTGACTTTGGCCATCTCCGCAAAAGCAGTTTTCTCTCTATGCCAATTAAAGGCCTACAAAATTTGGTTTTCACCTCCCCTGCATAAGAAGAATGCGGTGACCATACTACCTATTTAGTTACTATACAATCATGAGACATACCTTTTTCTTTCTTTCTTTTTTTTTTTTTTTTTCTTTTTTTTTTTTTTGTAAAAAATTAATTAATTTTTTGTTGATATTATTTTTTTCAAATACCTGAAGACCTAATTCAAACTGTTAACAGCATCAATGCTTTCATGCTAGGTATTTTAAAACAGGCATTTCCCAAACCCATGCACCATTTTATTTAGACATTATATGTATGCAATCACCATATAGGGTGGTTTCATACATGTTAAAGTTGACGTCATAAGTGAGTACTAAATAACATTGGCCGGTATAGGAAAATGGCACATTTTGCCAGTTTAAAAATACTTTGCAATTTTTTTGAGAGCATTTATTGATGTTGTTAACAGGTTGAATTTGTACCTCAAGTATGCAAGAAAATAAATAAGGGCCAAAAAATAGCTAATTTTCCAAAGAAAAAAGCCAAAAGCTACATTTGTCCTATGCTGAGCAATGTTATTCATTGCTAAAGAATTAAGAGCATCGAAAAGCACTCAGAATGACGTCATGAGTACACACCCTATAACATGCACGATGAAATGAACATTAGTCTTACTCATTGCTCTTGTAGATCTTTTCTGAGAAGAACACCTCCTCCAACAACTTGTTTGTATTGCGCCTTTCAGCGGCCAGCAGGATTCCATCGTTAGCCAGAATGCCTAGGCAGGTGCCGGCATGACCAATGGCTTCAATTGCATATTCAACTTGGAACAATCGACCTACAAATTTAAAACATATATGAGCATTAGGAAATAAATTATTTAAGTGAACTATATTAGCAGCTAATTGTATAGGCAATATCCCCCCCCCCCCCCCCCCCCCCCCCCGCTCTTAATTTTTATTATTGTCTTTTTTAGAACAATAAAACTACAAATTTTTAAATGAATATCTAGTATATATTAGGATGGTGCTCTCTCTCTCTCTCTCTCTCAAATTAATATTCCTGAAAGTAAAGCTGACCATTTCATCTAAGTAAGTCAAAACAATTTTTGTTTAATTATTCCACTAAAAGTGTCCATTGGTTGTTGTCAATACTTTTTAAGTTTATTGCTCTTCTTTATTATATTGTAAACTTACCCTCCCCAGGTACCAGAAAGTTTTCCGTGGGAACTCGGCAATGTTTGGGCAAAGATTGGGAAATGCCGAAACCTTTCCTTGACATTGCCCAAAATTTTATTTGGCACAAAAATTAAAAATAATCAAATTTAGGTTCGTTTCCTAAACCTTAATGAGGATAAGTCTACACACAGTTAACCCCTAGGTTTGAATACGTCATTTGAAATAGAAAAAGTAGTAGATAAACTTGGCATAGGCAATTACCTGGAAAATTGACATTTTATTTAATAAAAGAAGAAATAAAAAATTTCAATTCCCAACCCTTTGCCGACTATGACGTCATTTGTTTACATCCGATTTTCAATTGTCTTCTGGATTTCATGCAACTGCTACAAATTCAAAAAATTTAACGGCCAACGGCCGCATTTCAACAATGGGATCGTTTGAAATCCAGAAGAAAATCGGATGTAAACAAATGACGTCATAGTCGGCAAAGGGTTGGGAATTGAAATTTTTTATTTCTTCTTTTATTAAATAAAACGTCAATTTTCCAGGTAATTGCCTATGCCAAGTTTATCTACTACTTTTTCTCTTTCTAATGACGTATTCAAACCTAGGGGTTAACTGTGTGTAGACTTCCTCATTGCCCAAAGTTTTCCCTAGATAGCTTCCCAAAAGTTTTCCTGACTCTTTCTGGGGCAAGAAAAGAAGATTTTATACAATATAATTAAGATATATCAACACAACTACATGTTTTTTTATCAAAATTTATTGTAATATTACATAAATAACATAATTACATAACCTTTCCTAAGCCTTTCCCAAACTTGTCCCACTTCCTGAATCGTTCCCGATGCTTTCCGATAAAATATTTGTGTAAAATTTTTTAATTTAATTAAAATTTTACCTTATTTATTAATTAGAAATGCTAATTATATAATATATCCTATTTTTAATTAATTATTGCTTATTTCTTACAATTGATGCAAACAGTCTAAGATAAATTGTAAATAAAAATATAAATTAAAGTTTTACAGCTATATTTTTTAAGAGCTTCGGTGGCAGAATTGGTTAAAGGATGTCTGCCATGGCGTCATGAAAAAATGTCTAATTTTCATTGGAAACTAAAGCAAGATAATTTTAAATAATAACTATAAAAAAGTTTCATTCAAAATTTTTGATTATAAAGTGTTGTTCACATGGAGTGAAAACTTAACGTCCGTTGACGTCCGTCGACATGTATTGACGGAAACTGACAGTTACGCGATTTTTTTTTGTTTCACACGAGATAAAAATTCACATTACTGTGCATGCGCGGGAAAACTGACGGATACTGACGGATCGAGCTGCACAGGTATAAATATACCGCCCCTTTCACATGCACTATTGTTGACGGATTTTGACGGATGGAGCTGCGCTTATGTAAACAAATGCAACTGTTCACATGCATCCGTCGCTACCCGTCAGTACCTGTCACTTTGACGGATAGCGACGGGTAGAAAAGCTGGGTGTTGCCAGCTTTGCCCGTCAGTATCCGTCGGTACCCGTCAGTTTTGGTTTGTTTGTTTACATTATAAACAAGTTGCAACAATACTTTTTCAACTTTGTTTACCCGTCGACGCCCGTCGACGGACGTTAAGTTTTCACTCCATGTGAATGATACTTTAACCCATTAACCCATTAAAGCAATCTTATCCCATACTGATCCCACACCAAAACCTAAGCCCCTACCTAGTGGATCTTTCCCCTGTCAAAACAACGGCAAACAGAGTAACAGAGGAAGGAGATGCGATACATGCATCACTCAAATTCCCAGCAAAACGTTTACAAGTCCCGTCACCAACCTTACATACCCTATCCACGGCCACAATACTTGCACATCAGAAAACGTAATCTACAAACTTGAATGTACCCAACATACCACCAACCCCACCACAGGCCAACAGGAAAAATGTCAAGCATTTTACATAGGCTTAACCACACAAAAAGCGAGAGACCGCATGAATGGCCACAGACAATCCGTAAAAAACAATGAGATGGAAAAACCTGTGGCTGAACATGCGGCCTCTCATGGCATATCAAATTTCCAATTATGTTATAAATCAACAATACTTCGCACTATTCCGGGCCCAGCCAACTATGCGACATTACGACAATATGAATTAGCATATCAACATATATTAAGATCCAGAAAAGCCCAAGGGCTGCCTGGACTTAATATTCGCTAACATATTTCAAAAATATACCCTATTCCCGCTCCCCTCCCCACCTTTTCCCTCACTCATTCACACTCCTTCCCAGATTCCCTACTATCCACCAACTCCAAACCAGCAAGAGCATAACACGGCAGTACAAGACAAGACACTGCTCAGTGATGTGCTCAAGTAATTTTCTCTTTTGATTGATAATGTCATTATCATATGACGAAAGCTCTCAAGTTATAAAGAAACTTTTATAACATTATACGTGCCATGCAAGACCTTGACCTCTCCATAGAACTTTTACTGTGGTAAGGCCCTTGCTGGTTTTTCTATCCTTTTCTTTTTCTTTATCATTGATCCTTACTGCGATGGTTTTTTCCTTAAATTGATTAACCCATTAATTAGATAATTAACTATAATATAGATTTTCAGACATCGGCAACATTGGAACCAAATTTTTGAAAGAAATAATAAAAAGTAGGAGAAATTTATTTTAGAAATAGGGGAATTCTCCCTCTCTCAGATGTATACTGATTGCACACTAAAGTAACGAGTTGTACCTCAGTCAGTCTCAGGTAAAACTCTGCATTATTTTTTATTACTGCGTGGGTACTTGCATTGCAACAAGTATATTTTAGCCCCTCCAAATCATGGTAGGTGTGCGAAATAAAGAATAACAATGCAAGTATTAGCCGTACTTGCATTGTTATTTCTTTCAACCCTTTCTCAGCGGTCATTTCTCAGGTGACGGCAGAATCTCAGGCCAATCAGATAGTCACCAAATCTAGCATAGAATGTAGGGAGCGCTGTTGCCGTTGTGCACTTTCTTCGTGAAGTAGGCTCTACTTCACGAGAATTTTGTAAATTATTAGAAAGATATCTAATTAATGGGATTTTTTCGAATTTTTTTAGTGGTATAAGATAAATTAAGTCACAGTAATCAATAGTCAAAAATTACTTTTTTTCGCCAGATATCCTTTAAAGCGAGTACTTCTCTCAGGGTCGTAGGTTTGAATCCCACCGTGGTAATTTTTGAAACCCTTTTTACATAATTTTTCTGTTATGTATAGAAATCAATAAACCCAGCACAAAAAAATAATTTTTTCAAGCTAATTACGTATGCTTATTAGCGCCTCCTTTCCCAAACCTTTCCAGACACAAAAATGTGTTGCGAAGTTAATTTGTTATACTTAGCAAGTAAAAGCAGCTCAAAAAATGACAAAATGAATTATTTAAAAGTATTATCCCAAGGCATGCCTGAGGCTTTCCGGAAATCCTTTCCCATAACTACGGACATTAGGTAATGACTTTGGAAAGGATTTAGGGAATGCCAGGAGAAAGGTTCAGGCGTGCCTATTAGGCCTTTCCGAAGGAAAGCCGGCTGGTACCTGGGTCTGGAGAGAGGAATGTGGTGTCATAACGACGAGCCTGCAAACAAAAATACAAATTATTAAAATAATGTGCATACATAGTCTCTAGATTTGTTACTTCGTAAAAACACGCAACCCAATTTACACATAAAATGAAAAGTCATGCTCACAAATGCATTTTTCTTTTTCCTGCATTCTCAATGACTATAGAATTTAAGTACAAAAAACTATGCTTTAACAGCAGCTGGCTTAGTTTGGGTTTTAGAACGTCTAAAATTATTTTTAAAGAAGTTTATAATACGTCTCAAAGCGCTTGTTTTTGCAATAAAAATATCAAATTATTAAATACATACTACAAAGCATTAATTCTTTATTATGCCGGCGTGTACCATATGCATACCAGTACAGAGAAGTACCAAAAAATGAACTTGGCACTTGGCACTTGATTCTTGATTGAGATTATTGCACTTTCAGCGATATTTAAATTAAATTTTGCATCAAAAAATGTTGTAATTAATATAGCAAAAAACTTACCATAATCACAGGGTTAAAACACAGTATTATTTCACAATATGAATTGTCATAAGTGTAGGCAGAGCAGGAGAAACAGCAAAGAACAAAGCAGACTGCAGACGCAGACTGTCAGATCGCGGGAATTACGCGGGATCGAGCGGGATCGCGCCTGGATCGCGCGTACAGGCCACAGGCTGCAGGCTACCAACGTAACGGGTACTTCAAAATTTCAACGAATCAGAAGCTTGCAAAAGTGTACGCTCCGCTCTCACTCAAGACCATTGGTCTTGGCAGTCTTGGCTTGGCTCACTCGGCGCTCTTCACTTTTGATTTGACATTCCGGACTCCGGACAAACAGAAACAGATTCGAAAAAAGACGAGAGTTTTTCTGTTACGTTGGTAGTACTACATGAGAGTGAGTTTGTAAATTTTGCTAAACTTCATTCTTATTGTACACAATTCTTTTAAAAATTCAAACAAATTTCCTGTAATCATGGTAAGTTAATTGTTATTTTTAATTAAAAATAATTTGAAGTATAATTTAAAGTGGTAACATATCGCTGAAAGTATGAAGCTCTAGTAGCAGGGCCATTTTTTGTTACTGGTACATATGTACTGGTACACGCCGGCATTAAAGTATATAAACATTTAAATATTTGACATTTATATTAGAAAAACAAGTGCATTGAAACGTAATAAACTTATTTAAAAATAATTTTAAACGTTCAAAAACCTAAGCTGGTGTTAAAACCTAGTTATTTGTAGTTAAAGCATATTCATTCAATGCAGGAAAATGTTATATACATGCATTCGTGAACATGACTTTTCGTTTTGTGTGTAAATTAGGCTGCGTGTTTTTACGAAGTCACAAATCTAGAGACTATGTATGTTCATTAGTTTAATAATTTGTAATTTTGTATGCAGGCTCGTCGTTATGACACAAGAACTACAATCTTCTCTCCAGAGGGTAAGTTTACGATAAAGAAGAGCAAAACTTAAAAAAATATTGTCAGAATCAAATCAACCAATGTCAACTTTAAATGGATTAATTTCACACATATTTGTTTTACCTCGATGAAACCGTCAGCTTTACTTTCAGGAATATTAATTTGAGAGAAAGTGAGCACCATTCTAGTTCATATTTATATTCAAAATTTCAAGTTTCGAATCGTATGTATGTACTGTATGTATGTATTATATCTCTGTTCTAAAAGAGGCAATAATTTTTAATACACAGTATATTTGACATTAATTAAAAAAAAAGCTGACCAAAGCTATACAGCTCTTTTGGCCACTAGTTTGAGAATGATTTGTATAGGCCACCACCCACCACCCTATGCTATCTTTATGATAAAATGGTGTGACTACCACTGCCCAAGGCAGTTCTCAAACTAGTGGTCAGAGCTGTACTACATACACTCTGGCCAAAACACAGATTATTACAACCTGATGCACCCCTTTTTGTCAATAAAATTTTCTCAGATAAACACCAAAATTTAACAGGCTAATCATTGTAATATTGAAAGTTTATACATGTTAAATTTTATTGCTATGTACTGGTATAACTTGATTATGAAGAAAGATACTAATAATTAAAAGGAGGTATGTGTGCTTGGGGTTGAGCTAATTATCCTGTTATTTTGTTTCTACAATAGTTTATATTATGATTTTTATGCTTGCACACCATAGACAACTACAGTTATACTAAGCAGAATCAAACTGACATTTTTTGTGTATTAAATATTGTACTGGTTGTGTTCCAAGTAATGTGTGAACGTAATACAAACATTGCCTGACTTCTTGACTGCAAATAGAACCTATGTTTATTTTTGCATGTGCTTTTAACTGTGATTCATAGGATGTCAATGGTGTTGCGGCTAAACCGCGTTTCTAGTTTTAGCGTGTTTCTTTACTTTCACGCATTTACGTTTATCACGATAGCCATAATAACATCCATCTACATTTATCGTGACAACAGGTTAAAAACATTTCTACACCTGTTTTCCTATGTAGAAGTGTTTTTTTTTTATCTGTTGTTGCGATAAATGTAGATACGTGTTTTAATGGCTATTGCGATAAACGTAGGTGCGTGAAAGTATATGGAAACATGTTAAAAGCAGAAACGTTGTTTAGCCAACACCATCAATGCTCTCAAGTAAGCAATCGAGTAAAAAAAAAAAAAAGAAAAAAAAAGAAAGAAAGCAATGAAGAAGCAGCTGAAAGAGCTGAAGAAATAGCAATGCTGAGCTTGTCAACTTACTTTTTTACCATTTAGAATACTAGATTGATAATTACCATACCTTATTATCCATGAATTAGACACCTACACATTGATTTTGTATTTATTTTCATTTTAATGGTTATTTCACGCATCTGACGTCACAATGTACCGATAGAGTCGTGATAGGGGTAAACAACCTTGAGGGAGGGTCTTAAATTTATCACGTTACCAGAGCAGTGACTGTGATTGGCGGGGGTACGTTGTGACGTCAGATGCGTGAAATAACCGTCAAAATGAAAATAAATACAAAATCAACATGTTGGTGTCTAATTCATGGATAATAAGGTATGGTAATTATCAATCTAGTATTCTAAATGATAAAAAAAGTAAGTTGACAAGGACTTTAAGTATGTAAGAAATGAGTATACTGTAACTTTTGTCATTGAAGTGGCTACAGCTAGTTTTAAACTTCTCTACAACTAGATCTCCTGCAACAATAATAAATCTACAGTCAGTTTACATGAATATCAAACTATATTTGCTTATGGCCATACAATGCAATCAGATGGAGATTTCAGTTGACACAAAACTACATTTAAATACATGTTAGTTGCATATTATGACAATAGAAATTCATTTACATGATTGTACAACATTTCATGTAAAAGTCTATAACAAATAGATAGAAAACCATTTGTTGTTTCACCATATTTTATCATTTAAGACTTTGCTTGCCATGTTTGCCAACAAACATGGAAAATTAAGTTGTAATCACAGAGTGAATTAATTTGTCAATAGTAGAATGTTACTGTAGGGTACTTGAAACTTAATAGCCTCAGACAGAAAGATTTCTTAATGATAGTACTGTAGCATTAGTTAGTATTGTAATGTTTGGTAAAAGGGTCTCTTTCTCCAATCCCCAATAGATAGTTCACCACATCACATATATTTTACATGTTATGGTTTCCTACCCATTTTGTTGCACAACGATATGATCGTGGTGTTGTCGTTGCTCTGTTTAGAGACTCTTGCAAGAGCAGTACCCTGGTAACATGCATTTAAATTATAATAAGAACTTTGAAACTTACACTTGTCCAAGAAAGTGGTATAATTTGCCCTTATACTGTAGCCAGAACTCAATTTCCTTCGTAAAACTTGTAACTTTAACATACATCATACAAGGTATCAGACCCACGTGGTCTCTCAGGTACAATACATTATGTACCTGGAAAAGGAGGAGGGACAAAAATTTCTCCTCTTTCAGCACGTGAAAAGTCCCCTCTTGTTTTGATTCACCTTGTATGACGTTTCACACCTGATGCTACCTAGGCAAACTAAACTACACCACCTTCTATATATACATGTTGCACTGGTCTAACACTATTAATACAATGACACTATCCAGTGCTGTAAGGAAGTAGATAATACTCTGCTGTCTGTCTTCATATGATCTGCTCACATGGCTACGAAATCAAAATAAACAAACAGTTTCCCCTACAAGCAGCAACAAAAGCTTTAAAAAAAAAACTTCGCAACAGATACAACAAAAATAGAGTTGGAGGGAGGGGGGGAAGCTATACTGCCTATGCAATTAGCTGCTAATATACTGTAGTTAACTTTAATTTGTTCCTAATGCTCATATATGTTTCAAATTTGTAGGTCGCTTGTTCCAAGTTGAATATGCAATTGAAGCCATTGGTCATGCCGGCACCTGCCTGGGCATTTTGGCTAATGATGGAATCCTGCTGGCCGCTGAAAGGCGTAACACAAACAAGTTGTTGGACGAGGTCTTCTTCTCAGAAAAGATCTACAAGATCAATGAGTAAGACTATGTTCATTTCATCGTGCATGCTATAGGGTGGTTGCATACATATAATGTCTAAATAACATGGGTAGGTATGAAAAATGCCAGTTTTAAAATATCTAGCATAAAAGCATTGATGCTGTTAACAGTTTGAATTAAGTCTTCAGGTATGTGAGAAAAATAACATTAACAAAAAATAAACTAGTTTTCCAAACGAAGAGGTATGTCCCATGGTGAACAATGTTCTTCATTGCTCCAGTATTGCGACACTGGGCATTCAGTATGATGTGCATGCACCCTATAGTCTATATTTATTATGATCTTTAATTACTATGGTTTTTGCTGTGAACTTTGCCTAAGTCTATGCTATTCAGTTGTGATTGTGTATGTTGTGATGTTGCAGAGACATGGTGTGCAGCGTTGCAGGCATCACCTCTGATGCCAACGTGCTCACCAATGAGTTAAGAGTGATTGCACAACGCTACCTGCTCAATTATGGAGAGTCCATCCCATGTGAACAGTTGGTTTCTTGGTTGTGTGACCTCAAGCAAGCCTATACTCAGTACGGAGGTAAGCAATTGACTCACAAGTGCATTTATATTGTGACTACCTAATTCTAATGGTTACTCTGTTATATATTTGCACTTTTCTAAGTTGTTTTTAAAAATGTTGGTAATTTATTGTTATTTTTGTTTACATGTCATGTTTTTTTATTTCAGTCGTGCAGTAGTTCAGGCAGGTGGCTCTGCAATCAAATTTAGGTTAAATATTTTTTTAAAACCATTTTCTGAGTTTTAAAATTTTTAAAACCAGGGTCATGTAGATAAATATCTTAACTTTAAGTCAAAACAATAAATAACAAGACATTTGATTTGATTAAGATTTTGAATGTGCAGAAAAAATTCCTTGATGAGCTCATGTTCAACTCCTTTCTTCACATTCAAAATTTGAACCCAATAAAATTTGTTTTTGTTTCATTATTTTTACTTAAAGCTAAGGTATTTATCTAGACGGCACACTGGTTTAAAAATTCTCAAGCACTCCAGGAAATGGTTTTAAGTATTAAACATAGATTTGATTGCAAATTTGCATAAATTTGATGAACTACTACATGACTTATTACTCCAAATTCTTTTTACTACCCAATTTATTTATTTCTCAAATAATGTGTACCACATATTTCAAAACAATTGTTGATCAAGTGACCAGTTTAATTGTTATCTAATTACGTGACTTGACTGTGATGCTAGGTAAACGTCCCTTTGGAGTGTCTATCTTGTACATGGGGTGGGATAAGCACTATGGGTACCAGCTCTATCAATCTGACCCCAGTGGCAACTACAGTGGCTGGAAGGCCACCTGCATTGGAAACAACAGTGCTGTAAGTTGACAACACCACTTGCCTAGGATTTGTACGCTCCTCAGATTTTTATTGTACTGTTTTTTATTGTACTTTTCTTACCAAAATATTGTCTTAAATGATGCAGTTTACATATCTCATACAACAATCAAAATACAGTAAACTCTAGATTTTGTGAAATCAAAAGAGACCCAGAAAATGGCCAGTTCACAAAATTGAATTTCACATCCATATCTGTTCTAAATATTGTAAATTAATAAGTTAATTAGTTTATAAATCATTAACTATGTACAAGTTTTGTCCAATAATTTAAAACTCATTGTGATTACTGGGCTGTTCATATTTATTGTTTGCTTGCAGGCTGCCGTGTCAATTCTAAAGCAGGAGTACAAGGAGGGGACCACCACTCTTCAGGACGCCAAGAGTCTGGCCATCAAGGTCCTCAGCAAGACCCTGGATATGACCAAGCTGAATGCAGAGAAACGTAAGGAGTTATAAATAAATAAATAAATAAATAAATAAAGTTTATTGATCAGAAGATTACATACAGTAATATAGATATAGTTACAGCTGGCACTTGTCTTGTAGCAGGAAAAAGAAAAAAAAATGCAAACATTTAAAGTGCAATAATTATGGGGGGGGGGGGGGGGAAGTTAAATTAAGCTAAATTAAAATTGTAACTGATTATGATGTACAGTTTCAGACAAATGAAATTTAAACAAGCTTCTTTTTTTTTTTTTTTTTTTTTTTGCGCTTTAAATGTTATGTAAAAATGGATATTCTTAAGTCATGATAACGTGTTTCGCCACTCACTCAGGTGTAGCATTAGTTAATGTTTTAGCCAACAAGCCAAACAGGCCTCATGCTGCATATGAATATGATTAAAATTATAGTTTCTACATAAAATTTGAGGCATGCAAAAAAAAAAAAAAAAAAAAAAGCAGCAAATTTAAGGTTAATTTTTTATTTGTCTGAAACTGAACAATTAATTAGTGTAGCAGTTAATTATGTTTATAAGGCACATTTAAAATAATTGCAATTAAAAACAGAATAATTATTCACACATATTTATCTTATTTGTGACTCCTCCTATGTCATATTACAGTGGAGATGGCCACATTGGTTCGTGAGGATGGTCAAACTCGCATTCGTATTCTGCCAGCTAAGGACGTAGAGGCGATCATTTCAAACTTTGAGAAGACAGAAGCTGCCGCATCTGCAGCTGCCACGGAGACGTAACTCACCTCCGCTCTAATTGTAATTCCTATGATTTCTCATTATATTCTCTGTTCTTTTGTCTTTATTCTGTATCAATAAATAATAAATCATATGTTTCTATTTAAAAACTTGATTTTAACATCTTAAACTTCATTAACCAACCTTTATGAAAAATAACATTAATATATATGTTTGTAAAAAATACATTACTTTTATATACTAATGTCTAAAATTAGCAGTGTATGTTAATGTGATACAGCAGCTACCATCACATGAAGAAAACATTGAGGAACACCTACATAAAATAGAAGTCATTAGATTTATTATAATAATCTGTTCATGGCTAGAGATGAGCTACAAGCTGAAAATAAGAGAGTACTGCACGGAAAAAAGTAAATAAAGAGTTACTATTTATAAATATAATATAAGAAAAAACCACTTTGATTTGTAAAGAGTTACTATTTAGACATTTTTAATAATAAATTTGTTAGATATATACAAAGTCTTAAAGATCTAATAAAGAGCTAACTATTATTCCTTTAAGAAATTACATTTATATTAACAAGTTACTGTTTTTTAAACTTATATTAACCAAGTTATTGGTTTGTACTGAAGAGTTTACTTCTATGCAACTGAACATTTTCTTAAATTTTTTGTTTTCTGTGTGTGCTATATGATGTGCAAATGCTTACACCGTCTAAACCAATTGGTAAAAAAGGGGCCTAAGTCCCCTTTTTTACGAAGCTTGGTTTCTTACAGTATACAGGGAGCAATATATGCTTATATTGTATTTCTTTTTGACCTGCTTTTTTTTCTTTCTACCATGGCATCCTTTTTATATATAGTGTAAGCTCATATTATCACATTCCCCAATTATTCCTAACCTATCTACGTTTGATGTGTGTGTGTCAATATATGTTACATAGTCAACATTGATTTTTTACTTTCATGTTTGCTTAGAACATGCAGAAAGCATGATTAAAAAGAGAATTTTAAATATAAAATATCTTAGTTGAGAATTTAGAGGAGAGGCAGGGGGTAGCTGGATGCATCTTTATTGTATCATGGCTAGACGTAAATATCACAGTCTGATATAAGGTGCAGGTTGAATACGTTGAATATGGTGGTGTTTGAAAAACTGGAAAATGTTTCATACCCTTTTATTAATTATTATTTTTGTATGCCAGATTGCCCGTATCCCGAATGCTATGTATGTATATTTTATATGAAATATATACAAGAGAAATATGGTTATGAGTTATGGCAAATATTGGTTGTGTGCAATATATGGAAAGAAGAAAATTGTATTATTTTTTATAGTTATAGATATAATTATGTAGACCAGAATATTTCAAGAGCAGCCATGCCAATGCCATGGTGATTGATTCAAAAAGTTGCGCTAAACTTGCTGCTGTTTTTTAAACGCATCACGTGATGCATTGTGGGTAATGTGTAGGGAAAACATGTCTGACTTATGAGACTTTCATTGTTTTTCCGACATAAACAAGTCGAATTTATAGCTAATTTTATGTTAGGGGATTCAATCAATCAATATATTTAAACCGTTTCATTTTGTGAGAATTCGCTTCTGATTGCTAAGTTCCACTGGTTTTTGTAAGTACTTCAAATTCTTGAAATTAAAGCCTGACCAAGCCCCCTTTTCTCGCCTTTGTCATTCTAAGCATTTCGCAAAAATAAACACTTTTTTGTCAATTGTCGATATTTATATCAGTTATTTAGTAAATAATGCTAATTTTACACTTATATGAAGTGCTTTGGTACATTTTTAAACTTGAGAAATGAATTATCTGATATTTTAAGTTACCACTTTAATCCTTGGGTTCATAGGTCTCTCAAAACTTCGGCATTATTCAGAATCACAAATTACGATTATGTAAAACAATAAAGTACATTTTTGATACGATCATTTGATTAAATTTGCTCGGGAAAGTAATATTATTACTTTAAAACGTATAGTTATAAATATACGTAAATAATGCGCATTTTTGAACCTCCCGAAGAATTTACACACCCACAAAATTTTCTCCCAAATGAGCATTTTTCTGTGACAAAAAAATGCCCTCATGCAGAATCTTTCGTTCTCTTCAAATTCACGAAAACTAATTTCAAGTTTTCCTCGTTTTACCAGCTTCGGTAACGTACTTGTTTTCAAAAATCGCTCAAAAGATTTATATATATATTATGTATGTATGTACAAAATTGTGTTTGTAAATAATGGGTCCTTTTGCCTTTTCCTGTGCCACCTGTAATTCGTTAGCATGCTCCACCTTTAAATACCATTGAAAAAAAAAGCAAATCTCTTTCATATTTTGTAATTAAAATTTGGGCCATTATCTCACTCGAGCATACACAATTTTAGTTTCAAGTTAGGTACTACAACATGTTCCAAGTACTGTACAATATGATATGTATATACCGGTATTCTTGCACTCTGTTAGAAATTTGATTGATTGATTTTTTTTTCTTAGCAATTTTATGCTATTATATTAACATTAATTTAATATTTTTGTTGTTATTGAGAGGTCACGATTGTTATTAATTTACTTCATGTTATTTAAGTTTTTTTTTTTTTTTTTTTTTTTAGTATACGGCAAGGAAATGAATCCAGTAACTTTATTGTTGCATTTCAGTTGTGCAAGTTTTTTTTTTATTTTCTTGTGGTACATACATAAACTTGGTGGCGTAGTTGATAAACTTAACCATAACCTTAATTTAGAATTGTGGGACCATGGATATTGTACTATTCTAAAAACAACTGTACTTATTAGTCTTAAAATGTTTTTAATTAGGGACTATACATACCAATTTTGGTAAGGTTTGGGAAGTTGCATTCATGGCTATGGTTACATTTCTCTCAAATAAAAGTACACAAAATATAATTTTGTAGCAGAGCTTTGTTTTAATCTCAACATATCTGTGAAGTGTGGTATTTAAAGTCCTTGTCAACTTACTTTTTTAACATTTAGAATACTAGACTCCTAATTACCATGCCTTATTATCCATGGATTAGACACCATCACGTTGATTTTGTATTTATTTTCCTTTTTGTGGTTATATCTCGTATCTGACGTCACAATGTACCGATGGGGTTGTGATAGGGGTAAAGAACTTGAGGGAGGGGATTTAATTTATCATGTGACCAGAGCGGTGACTGTGATTGGTGGCGGAACATTGTGACGTCAGATATGTGATATAACCGCAAAAAGAAAAATACTGTAAACTAAAATAAATACAAAATCAATGTGTTGGTGTCTAATTCATGGATATTAAGGTATGGTAATTATCAGTTTAGTATTCTAAATGAAGTTGACAAGGGCTTTAAGTAAAAAATGTGGAAATCTTGAATGTTTTACCCTAAGAATGGAACACACATTTCTTAAACTTTGTCAATATTGGGTACTGTACATTACTGTACTGTACAACTTTGAATATGTACCCATCATGTGGAGTAACTTTGGCACTCTGGGGTAAATAAGGTCAAATTTCAAACATTATTTACTCCCTAACCATAGCTCATGGAAATGTGAAACAAAAACTAAAAGATTGACTGATAAAGAAAAACTGTTTTGAGGCCGACTATAAGCGATTTTGGTTTGGTTACATCTGCTTCTGTTTCTCCTTACTACGCATGCAAAGTAAGTCAAAATAAAAGTGGTTTAGAGCAAAATCGCTTATGGTTGGCCGCAAAACAGTTGTTCCTTTATTAGTTAATAGTGCAAAAATCAAGCTTTACTTTACTTTTACGTTTCTATAAGTTTTAGTTAAGGAGAAAAAAAAAGATTTTTTTTTTGGCCAAAGTTACCCCACTTGCCTCTAGTGCATGTTGTAAGCCAGCAGGTAACAGCCAGGGAGTCTGTTCCGTAAGACGTTGCGAGAAACTCGGTACCGAGAAGGGGGTGTAACTCACTTGTTTATTATAGACAACTGGTTAGCCACGCCCCCTTCCTCAATACCATGAAGCTTTATGGAACAGACCCCCAGGAAATCAACAGTAGGTGTAGATTGTATATTTGACGGTAGTACGTTGATGTTTCAGACTTGACCATGTGTGAGCTGACTGAGGTGACGTACATGCCCGGTGACGTGGTGTGGGTCAAACTGGGCAACTGCTGGTGGCCAGGAGAAGTCAAGGACAATGACTCCTTACCTGAGGAGATCATGGCAAACCTAAGGAAGAAACCAATTGCTGTCGTCAAGTTCTTTGGAGAGGATTCTTAGTAAGTAAATATGTACACAAATATTAAGAATTAACCTCTGACAAGGTGGAACTTTTTTTTTTTTTTTTTTTTTTTTTTTTAATTAAAGGCGTAAAAACTTGAACTAAAAACTTGCCTAATATCCTAGCATACCTACTGTACATGAATATCAATGCTGATCTGGCCAGAGTCATCAATTTCTAATTCATATTCCAAGTCCATTTGACCTTGAAAAATATATATTTTTAATTTGTTGCTGTAAATGACTTGCAATGGGAAAATCCAAAATTTGGGGTTGATTAGACTTTTTATTTTATATACCTATATTTTTTTAAGTTTAAGTGGACTTAGGACATTATAGCAGAGCACCCTCTTGATAAACATACATGCATGTATGGTCAAGACCCAATTGTTGGCAGATGTGATAATGGAAAGAAAAAGAAAAAAACAAATAATAATAAAAAAAATTAAAAAAAAAAAAAAAAAAAAAATGAAGCAATAAAGCTAGAGACTTGAAAACTTTATATACCCAGGGTATAGGATTAGTCCAAGGCCCTAAAGAAAAAACTAACAGCTATGTTATTTGTTGTAGGTTGCGATTCAAGTTTTTGAGATAACTGGGAAAAACTAAAACAACTTCCAATTTTAAATGTTATTCTTATGGACTAAACAAATTCGTTAGACTAACAAGTTTATTTATTCAGTTATTATTATTTTTTTTTTTTTTTGTACTACCTGTCTTGTTAAGGATGCCTTGATTGGACTTGATGGTGGCATCAAAAATACTCTCAAGTCAATATTTATCTATAGGTAACAACAATTAAGGCCCCTCTCCAGGCCTGGAAACATGTCTTTTTAATTTATTAAACACAAAATGAGATTTGTAAAAATATATTTATGTATTTTGACCCAAAATTCAATTGCAACGTCAAAAAGACAAATGAGAAATGTCAACTTATGCAATCTGCACAACAATTTCTTATGCATTGCGGCCACTCTGACGTCAGAGTGACTGCGAATTGCCTACTTAGCAGACTTTTTGTGCTCTCTTGTGTGTTTACGTTTGGGTCCTGGTGAAAATCAACACCAGTTTTAAAGGTCCCATTTTGTGATCAATAATATAAAACGGCATGTGCCTAAGCCTACAGAGGGGCTTCAAGACTACCTTTTCCCTTTAAATAATCTGTAAAAAGTCATTAGCTTGTCGACAACTGGGTCTGTGCCATAATTATAATACCATACCGTATTGTACTATCATAGCATGCAGTTGTCATTAAGTTATTCTACATTATGTACTTGATGTTGCAGTGAGTATGTGAAAAATTTGGACCATATCTACCACTATAACAACAGGAGGAAGATGGAGTTCATCAAGAAAGGCATGGGTCAGTAAATATAACTGTTAACGTAATAAATTTAAACACTGTATTACAGTACTGTTGGATTTTACAGTGAACTCTCCATTTTGTGAAATCACAAGGGACGCAGAAAATGGACATTTCACAAAATTATATTTCACATAATCGCAAGCTTTAACCTTGTCATGCTTATATTGAAGTCTGCTTTTTGGGCCTTACTGATGAGCATTTTACAAAATTGAGAAATTTATTGAATTGAATTTCACAAAATCGAGAGTTTAATGTCTTTATTTAGTTTATTGTATAGTGAAATAGACACAGTAATGATGTTTCAATCAGATACCCAAGAAATAGCAGCAGTGCTGGCCTTACTTAGCACAGTAGAAGTTGTATGGAGAGTGCAAAGTCTCACGTGGCACACAGTTTAGTTACTGTATAATGTTTATATAACTGAGAGCTTTCGTCATCGCAATGACATTATCAATCAAAGAAGAGATTTACTTGCGCACATCACAGTTGTGTGTACTGCACTGTGATGTGCTCAAGTAAATCTCTTCTTTGATTGGTATTGTCATTGCAATCACAAAAGCTCTCAGTTATATAAACATTATTACTAAACTGTGTGCCACGTGAGACCTCGACCTCTCCATACAACTTCTACTGTGATAAGTAAGGCCAGCACTGATGCTATTTCTATACTTTTCTTCAGCATTGATCCCAACTGCAATGTTTTTTTCCCCCTTGAATTGATTAATGTGCTTGTTCTTTGCAGATATAACTCGCGCCAAGTCAAAGCAGGGTTCTAACGTGATGGACAAATTCCCGACGGACGTCGTTACAGCTGAATCTCTGACAGGGGGAGACGTTGACATCTTGTCAACAGACGCCTTCATGCCCAAGGAACGTCCTCAATACAAGGACTTGTTTGGTTCTCCATCAAAGAAAAAGTCACCTAAGAAGAACGGCATGGGACGTCCGAGCACTGAACCTAAATTTTCATCTGAACGTAAACCATCTCAGTCCATCCTGGGCAAAGTGAACTCTCTGATTCAAATCAAGCAGCGTATCACACATCCTCGCTTCATCAAAGAATCGGATCACGAGGTTAGGATTAGGCAACAGCCTGTGTCGCCAGCTAAGGAAACAGAAACTGTGACCCACGCCTACCAGTGTAAGGAATGCAGCTTTGGGACATCTCGTCAAAACGTCTTTATCTTGCATACCAAGGCTCATCTAAACAACGTCATCAAACCAGAAACTCCATCATCATCGTCTAAATCTTCAGCCAGTAAAACTAAGAGAGGAACTAAAAGTGCAGTACGGCCAAGTACAGTGAAATCAGCAACAAAAACTACTGCCACAAAAACAGAAGTGGAGAAGAAGACAACTCCTAAAACACCTAAGGAA
This sequence comes from Ecdyonurus torrentis, assembly GCA_949318235.1. Lineage (NCBI taxonomy): Eukaryota > Metazoa > Arthropoda > Insecta > Ephemeroptera > Heptageniidae > Ecdyonurus > Ecdyonurus torrentis. The sequence continues at coordinate 48,073,691 of OX439131.1, read as the reverse complement.
TCTTTAGCCCGAAGGAAGATTTTCCAGAGTGCAAAGAAAGGTAAGAAGTCAGTAACTCCTGTGAGCACGCCTCCTGCTGTAGTTGTTAAGTCTGCAGAAATGAAAGAGAGAGACTTGGAGAAACGTAACAGGATACTAGCAGATTGGGATGATGAAGATATGGAAGAAGAAGAGAAGGAAGTAAAGAAAATCAAGCTAGAAATAGACAAAAAAGAAATGGAAATAGAAAAGCCAAAAGTTGAGAAACCTAGAGGGAAAATCATCAATAAAAATCCATCACCGGTGGAGAAAGTTGTGTCTAAAACTGAGAGCAGTGTTTATGACTTGATAGACGATGCAGAGGAGATTGTGCCTCCGCCCAGAATCAGTGAGAGCAAGAGGTTGTTAGCAGAGGCTCCACCCCCACCCCCACCCCCAGCACCAGTAGAGACGGCTGATAGTGGGGAGCTGGATAAGGAAGTGGCGGAGTTACTGCAAGAAACTGCCCTGCCAGAATTGCCACAAGTTCCAACGTTCAACTTGAAGCAGAGCACAAAGCAGCACCACGACATTCCCAGCAAACTGGAGGAAGTAGAGGAGCCACAAGACGATGAGCACAATGAGAATGAGCAACATTTAGATGAGGTTAACGGAATTTTGAAAGATAATAGTTTACCTGTTGCAGAGAGCGTTCCCTCAGAGGTTTTCACAGTCCCTGCTTCTACGTTAAGTACCGTCACTTCACCATCGGCAAGTAAAACTAACGGTACGACCACAACTGAGTCCACTCTGATGCAATCTAATGAGGTAGTCGTAGATCCAAACTCAGAAACTGCGACATATGTTCTTGTTACCATCGACGACTCTGGTGGTTTTCAACAATTCCAGACGATCGAGGGTATGGGAAATACATTACTTGCATATGATAGTTCTCAAGGAGAAGAAGGAGGGACTAGAACATTGTACATTGACCCTTCACAGCTCGGAGGCTCTGCTGCTGGGCTGGAGAACTTATTCCTTGCTATTGATGCCAGCGATGGCTCCGGCACTAGCATGGTACAGATACAGCCACAGCAAGTAACGCTGCAAGTGGACGGCACAGAACAGAGCACCATCACCAGTGAAGAGCTCAGTAAGTCAAAGCAAGATATCCTAGCGGTGGCGTTAGCCAACACGCAAGTGTTACAATCCACTCCACTCGAGATGCACGGCCAGGAGGCTGTCGTCAAAGTCACCAACGCAGCACAAAGTCCAGTCATGACGGCAAGAGTAACAGAAACCAAACTTGTCCCTCAGCCACAGAACATAGAGACGTCGTCATCGTCAGTTATTGATAATATCACGGGAGGAATCCGATAAAGTGAATCTAAACACTTGTAAGTGAAATAATCAAGCTATTTTTTTATAATTATAAAATGAACTAAAGCTCAGAAATGAGTCTCAGAAAAATATATGAACATATTTGTGCTTTATAGTTAATAGAGAAAAAATATATATATATACCTATAATTAATAGACATTTTAAGTGAGAATAATATCCTAATTCTGACTGCACGGACAAAAATAAATATGTAATAATTATGCTAGCTCAATACAGCAACATTTATGCATAACAACATAATTTATGCTATATTGTATAATGATTTTACTACATAACATAATAGTTAAGATGTTCAGCATAATTTCTTACGTTATTACAAAATAGCAACATTTGTGCTCTACAATATAGCAACTGTTCAAAGCAGCATAAATTGCGTAATTTATTTTTTTCCGTGTGCATATTTGAATTGTAACCAAGTAAATATTTGAGCTTATGTGTTTCCTCCCTTCCCCAAATTTATTGATTGAAAGTATTTTTAACGAAGAGGGTGACTGACATGGACCGGAAATTGTTAAAAGAGGAACTCTATTTTCACAATAATTCTTTGTAAATTCTTTATTTTCTGCAAAACATTATAATTTTCAAATGAAATCAAGTAAATTTAAAAAAAAAAAAAAAAAAAAAAGTTTTAATATTTTTAATTTTAAAAAAGTTTCTAATTTGACTCAAATTTGAAATATAACTTAACAATGATTGAACAACAAATGATGAGCAAACATCAAAATTGAACAAACAACAAATTTAGTTCTTTATATTTAAGTTAGCTAGGTGATAGAACTGAACGGTCGTCAAATATAAAATTAACATCAAGTAAAGTGGAAATATTACTTTTATAAGTTTAGTTATGTCAAACCAAGATGTATATCGATGCCTCCGCGTCAAAACCGAGCATCTACACTTTCCAGATTTCCGACAAAACGACTATCTACACTTTCCGCTGCCGAGCATCTGCAATTTTATTAAGCTTATGGCCGCTAGTCGAGTTACAGCACTGCTTGGAAAGTGTAGATAGTCGTTTTGTCGGAAATCTGGAAAGTGTAGATGCTCGCTTTTAACGCGGAGGCATCGATATATAGAAGGTCGTGTAGTTTGCCTAGGTAGCAGCAGGGATGAGACGTCACAGAAGGTGAATCAAAACAAGAGGGGAAATTTAAAGTACCCCGTGAGAGGGGAAATTGTTGTCCCTCCTCTTCCAGGTACATAATGCATTGTACCTGAGAGACCACGTGATTCTGTTTACCATATGTTTAGTATGTCAAAAATTCAAAGTTTTACGAAGGAAACCGAGTTCTGACGATAGTAAAAAGGCAAATTATACCACCTTCTATATATTATACATCTTGTGTCAAACATGTGAAAACACCGGCAAATATTTAAATTATTCAATTTTTAAGGTAGCATGTAAATGTAAAAATTCAAAGTGTAGCTCCAACTTAGCCAAATCAGAAACTTATTAAAAATATTATTGAAACTTTTTTTCGTGGTAAAAAGTTATTTAACTTCATTTGAAAATCACAATATTTTGTTTTGCTATGTATAAATAATGTAGAAAAAAATTATTGTGAATAATTTAAAGCTTTTCCTAACCAAGTCCTTCATCTACTTTGTTAATAACATTGAAGGCTATCTTTAAAAAAAATACAAATTATTAAAACATACCAGTACTTTCCAAAGAAAAAAAAAAAAAAAAAGCTCAAAATTATGCTTAAAATTAAAATCATGAGTCAAAATTAGAAAGTTATTTTTATTTAACTTGTGTATTGTATGTAAAAGAGGAACAAGAAGTTAATTATTGTGCTGAATATATTGATTTTTATTGTAGCCATAATAAAAACATATATAAGTGGTGTATAGCTGTAACAATGTATTTAGCGTGTAATTTAATTAATTATATATAAATGTACAAAATTTTCATGTGTAGTTTTAAGTTAACTGGCACCTTCTTGCTTTTTTTAATGTCACTTTGAAAGTTATATTTTGTATCCAAGTTATTGGTTATGTGGATTGGACATTTGAAAGTAAAAACTCTTCCCAGCAAATACCTTAAAGTTTACTCATCATGTACAATTTTTTCCCCCTTTTCCTTTTCCTTTTTTTTTTTTTTTTATTATTATTATTATTTTTTTATTTATATATATTTTTTTTTATATAATTTTTGCAATGTACACATGACCACAGTAAAATTTTTACCATTCAAAAACTGGCGCTAAATTTGCAATGTTATCCTTATGACAAAAACACGTGCTGGGTTTAAATGGTAAAATATCTTATCGCGGTCCTGTGTACATGAACTGGTTGAATATTGCAGTAAGAGATAGAAATAGCAGCAGTGCTGGCCTTACCACAGTAGAAGTTGTATGGAGAGGTCGAGGTCTCACGTGGCACACAGTTTAGTTATAATGTTTAAATAACAGAGCTTTTGTCATCGTAATGACATTATCAATCAAAGTAGATATTTACTTGAGTACATCACAGTGCAGTACACACAACTGTGATGTGCTTAAGTAAATATCTACTTTGATTGATAATGTCATTACAATGATGACAGTTATATAAACATTATAACAAAACACTGTGCCACGTGACACCTCGACCTCTCCATACAACTTCTACTGTGCTAAGTAAGGCCAGCACTGCTGCTATTTCTATCTCTTACTGCAAAATTAAACACTGTAAAAATGGATCTTCTTTGCATCATTTGAACTTCCCTGAAATACTTGCACTAGTTTTTTCAAAAATTGTTTAAAGGGCGGTCCAACAATTTTAAAAGATAGTAAATTGGGGGTCCCATTTAAATAACAGTAAAATAAAGTATTGTGTGCAGTCAATGGTATAGAAGGCAAGAAGGTGCTAGTATGGCCTTTATTGGTTAAGGAAAAGTGAAAACTAATAAAACAATGAAAATATATTAAATGTTACAAGTTGATAAGCTGCTTTCTATGTTGTGTAAATTGAAAAATATGTATGTTAGTTGTTGCATTAATAGACAAATTCGGAGTGTGGAATGAATGAAAGTTCACAAAATGTAACGAATGATTTCTTTGTGATTAATTCATTTAAATTTTATAATAGTCTTTTTTTTTTTTTTTTTTTTTTTTTTTGCATGTTTTTTTATAAGAAATTTATTTCTTATTTAAAGTATGTGATTTAAAAAACAAAAAAACACGGTACACATTTGTTACACATTGTAATTTTTGTAAACTTTTCTAATATTGTGCTGTTTAACTATTTTTAGTCATAAACATTTTTCTATCAGTTTTGGTTTATAAAACAAGATAAAATAAAGAGACATATATTTTTTTTTTGGTCTTAAAGGCATACTTTTTTAATATACTTTATCATTTATAATATCAAAATAAAAATTGCCATACCTTATTATTCATAAATTAGACATGAATGTGTTGATTTTGTATTTATTTTTAATTTGACAAAATTGAAATTATAACTTCCCGAGTAAAATTTTAACGATGACACAACGATGAAATAAGAATGACAAATAAATGCGACACAAAGATGAAATAACGATGAAACGTGTCCCATTTCATCGTTATTTCATCGTTAGCCCCATGTTATTTATATGGAGTTAAAAAATAGAAATATTAGCAAAATGAGCAAAATATTTTCGACGAAATTTCAATGACATAAGTATGAAACAACGATGACATAAGTATGACACAACGATGACATAAATGAGAAATAATGACGACAAAATTATACTACTAGAAATTATCGATGAAATTTCAATGACATATGTATGAAATAAAGATGACAAAAATTTTCAGGATAATTTTAATAATGTAAAAATATGAAATATCGACGACAAACTTTCAAAGTACACCGCGCGACCACCTCGGAGACCTGCCTGTTAATAAAATCTAGTGCCTGCCTATATACCAAATGCTACCTGCCTAACATGAAATTTTATATACGGGGTTGGAGTTTTCTTCTTTAGTGTAGAGTCGCTCGCATTATATTATATAAAAAAGCTTTCCAAACTCAGTAACCCAGCATTTTTTGAGTCTCAACTGAAACTTGTTTTGCAGATTTCTTAATTAATTTGTAATCAAGTGAATACTTTTATACAAATCTAAGTCAGAAAACACAATAAATCGTCATTTTTGTAGTAAATTAAATATTTTATAAATAATTAAAACTTTTATTACCTGCCCTAAAAAGTATTAAAACCTCCGAAACAAACGAAAAAATAGGTATTAATTTTTGACTTTGAATTTTTTTTTTCAAGTCTGAGAGTCACCGGGAAAAGCTACTATATTATACATTGCACTACCACAAAGATTTTGTACAGGATTCTAATCATAATATATATTTATCAAATATATTGCTTGTATTGAATATTAATTAAACGCAACAATGTATTTGCAATATTTATTATATTTTTTATGCATTATTTTATGCATTAAAAAAAAGCTATATAAGTGATTATAATAATTGTCAGTTTTGGCACTAAATTATTACTTTCCATATATTTATGCAATACTAAATTTTGAATTGTTTGAAACATATTTATAATATATTTTTTTATATTTTCTTTTAATGCTTGCAATTAATTTGCCTTATCGTACGCGTGTTCAGAAATATATAACAATAAAAATACAAACAATTTAACAATTTTTGTTACGCTTTTCTAGAGTTAATAAGCACATTGACTATATTTAAAGCTGATTTAAATAATAAGCATAATTTTTAGCAAAATATTAAATTTCGTTACACTAATAACTAATATAATATAAACTAATATAATATAAAATAATTATTTTGTATTTTTACAATATTGAAAAATACACACTCCGAAACCGTTTAGCATGCATTTTTGCACATAGGGAAAAAAATCTAATTATGTCAGTAGTAATTTTAATCAAACACGTTATATTAATATAAAATAATTATTTAATTATATATAATGATATTTTTCTATCAATCTACCAGCTAAAATAGAAAATTCGATGACTTAAAGATGACACAACGGCGACATGAACATTTTTATTTTTGTAAATATGAAATAAGTATGACAATAAAAACTTATTGATGAAATAACGATGGCAGCTTTAATTTTCAAAAAATCTAAATGCGACACAACGATGACATGATTAAAAATTCAATATTCATGTAAAAAGCCAATAAATTATTATTTATTCGTGTCATCGTTATTTCATACATATTGAATTTTAATCGTTGTCGTCGTTGTGTCGCATTTAGGATTTTGAAAAATAAAACTGCCATCGTTATTTCATCAATAATTTTTTGCTGTCATACTTATTTCATTTTTGTAAAAACAAAAAATTTCATGTCATTGTTGTGTCGGATTTAGGTTTTTGAAAAATAAAAATTGCCATCGTTATTTCATCAATAATTTTTTGCTGTCATACTTATTTCATTTTTGTAAAAACAAAAAATTTCATGTCGTCGTTATGTCATCTTTTTGTCATCGAAATTTCATTGTTAGACATTTTAAAAAAATTATTTTTGTGACTTTGTCATACTTTGTCTTCATTAAATCGCAGTTGTGTCATCGTTATGGGACATTTCATTGAAATTTCATTGAAAAATCATAGAAATGTCATACTTAGCGTTCTACTCGGGTTGACTCTGATTGGCTGATGAGGCAAGATTCAAGTTCTAAATTTAAAATATTGTGACATTAGATCAGTGATGACTGAACTGTCAAAATAAATACAAAATCAACATCTTCATGTCAAATTGATGGATAGTAAAGTATCTTTAAAGCCCTTGTCAACCTTTTTTTTTTGATAGCTCATACCTTATTATCCATAAATTAGACACCAACACGTTGATTTTGTATTTATTTTCATTATTTTCTTTTCGACGGTGATTTCACCTAACTGACGTCACACAGTCAATCACAGTCACCGCTCTGGTCACGTGATAAATTTAAGCCTCTCCCTCAAGTTCTTTACCCCTATCACGACCCCATCGGTACATTGTGACGTCAGTGCTAGAAATAACAACTAAAATGAAAATAAATACAAAATCAATGTGCTGATGTCTAATTCATTGATAATAAGTCATGGTAATTATCAATCTAGTATTCTAAATGATAAAAAAAGTAACTTGACAAGGGCTTTAATTGTTATTGTAATATTATAAAAGGTAAAACATAAGTTTATCATGCTTTTAATTTGCATAGGCAATAGAAAATTAGGCAATTAGAAAAACAAAAAAAATTGTATATTTTGCACTTTCTGTAAGCAAGCACGAGTTAAGTAAAATAAAATAATCATAATTTTGTGATTCTTTCTGAATATTTGAATTGAAAACAAAATTTTAAGATTTTTTTTTTATTTATCATTAAAAGTATTTTTAAATATTCAAAGAAATGTTACCCATGTAAGTAGAGTCTTTTAGTGTGTATTGGGATTTTTCTTAAAAATAAATTTCTATTGGCTTATGGCCATACAATGCATTCAGATGGAGATTTCAGTTGACACAAAACTCTATCTAAAAACATGTTATTTCTATATGCCCATAGAAATGATTTTTTTTTTTTTAGTAAAATGACCGTACAAGGAAATTAACCTGCAAAGTTAAGTTTATAAATTTGATAGAAAGGGATAGAAGAAAAGCATACACTGGTCTTACCATAGTGAAAAGAGTTTCATAGTTTGGTAACAAATCTTTGCTTGTACATAATACAAAAATCTAACAAAGTTATCTAATATTGTAATTAGTTAGGAAAGGTTAAAACCAGTTCGGTTTGAATTGATAATCAAAGAAAAGGATAGGAGAAACCAACAAGCGCCTTACCACAATGAGGTCCGCAGCTCGGTGAAAATCTTGATGGCACAGGTTACACACATATTTACAATTTTACTAAGACGTTTCAAGGGCAACAGCCCTCTTCTTCAGTTGCTACACTCTAAGCAACTGAAGAAGAGGGCTGTTGCCCTCGGAACGTCTTAGTAAAATTGTAAATATGTGTGTAACCTGTGCCATCAAGATTTTCACCGAGCTGCGGACCTCATCGTGGTAAGGCGCTTGTTGGTTTCTCCTATCCTTTTCTTTGATTATCAAAGTTATCTAATATGTGGTACATTCACCCCTATTACATATCTTGACCACTGGCTAACTTCTGGTTACCTGTTAAACTCAGTTTACAATGTTAAATAAATGTGCATGCTATGTAAATACGGCTCTAGCAAGATTTTTTTACCAAACTATGGGACTCTCTTCTTGATATGGTGAGACCAGTGCTAGTTTTCTCCTATCATTTTCTTTTAAATAATTTATGAATTTTTTAAGAGTTACAACAAAGTTAATATTTTTTTTGTCATAACAACACATGTAACACTAAAGCTCAAGACATCGGTAATTTCTTATCAATCGTATTTCAGGCTCTGCCCCTGGGATAGCCTCCATAAAGTTAGCACTGTCCAAACTTTCATAGCTGCAACAAGAAAAGGGATAAGAAGTACCGCTGTCTTAGGCGTTAAGTTATTTCAACAATGGAGCTTATCGGTTTAGGGCGCGGGGAGATGCGGGTGCAGCTAAAGTCGAGGCCACAATTAAACTGAAAACATGATTTCCAGCCCTGTGGTTGGCTAAAATAGGCCGCGCCCATGAAATTGACCAATCGGAGAGCTTAAAATCAAGCTTAGTTTTCATTGTGGCCAGTACTTTAGGTTGTGCTAATTTAACATTACCCTTATGGGGGGTGGGGGAAGTTTTTTTTTTTTTTTTTTTTTTTTTTTGAGAAAACTACACCGATTTCAGAGAAATTTTAATGAGAAATACTAGACATTTTTTTGCAAGTTTTAAGCCTTAGAAAATTTTAAAGAATTTTTTAAACCGATAACCTCCATTACAGAAATATCATTGATGTAGGAAAAGCTATTGATATATTTTACTCTAAACGGACCAAGCTGTGCTAATATAAACTTATGCACCCTTTCACATGCACCATTATTGACAGATATTGATGGATGGAGCTAAGCAAATTCATGGATTACAATAGTTATAAGGTTGGGATTTACCTGCTTTGCCCATCAGTAAACTAGACATTTCCAAGCATTCTAGCCCCATAAGAAATTTCTACCATTTGTTGTCATTGTTGAGAGGTCACAATTGCCATTTAAATGCATGTTATTTTAGTGAGGGTTTCAACAATATAGAAATAATTTGGTCAGAGTACTTGGTATCTAGGGACTTAACACGTCATAAAGCCATGTGAAAGTCAGAGTCCATTTGTTTGCATTAGTACAACTTGGTTTAGCTATTGTTGAGTGTCAAATTTTGATGTGGTACAAATGATACTTTGCCTTGGAAATTTTTCAATAATTTTTAACAAAAAAAAAAAAAAAAAAAAAAAAAAAAAGAATCCCAACAAAAATAATTGTAGGGAAAAAATTCTTAAAATTTTATTTAGAATTCATATATGTACATCTCTGGCCAAAAGTTCCCGAACGATTTGCATAAGCTACATACAAGCACACTATGTTATCTTTATGAGAAAATGCAGTGGCCGCCGCTGCCTCGTTCAAGAACTTTTGTCCAGAGGTGTACATACAGAATTATGAATTATAAACAATGAAACAAATGAACAACTTAACTTTTTGTGTGTGTAAAGATAAAATGATGATTTGTAAACAAATTAAAAAATTTCCAGTAAAAATACCATTATTACGCAGCTATAATGTTGAAAAATACGCGTTACCTTAATGTAAATATATAGGCAATAGAAAAAATATCTATCATGTACAATCATTGCAGTAAAAAATGAAATTGTATTGGCTTATGGCCATTCAATGCAATCAGATGGAGATTTCAGTTGACACAAAACTCTATCTAAATACATGTTATTCCCATATGCCAATAGAATTTCGTTTTTTTTATTGCAATGACCGTACATTCTCAGTAGGGAGATGTGAGTTTTTCCAGAATGTAGCTGTATAGTGGTGGGCTTTTTACTGTCATTTTCTACAAATTTAGTATCAAATAACTGCGATGTTTTTTTCTAAAATATATTTGTAAGGAAACACTTTTTCTTTGTGTGGTTTGCAATAAATTGCAAGAAAGACAAATTAAGAACAAATTTGTCTTAATAAATTTTGTGTCGAGAAGTCTTAGGCTTAATTTTGATTTATCAGAGTACTGAATTTATTTTAATTTTTTTCCAATATATAATATTATATAAATGTTTATATATAAAATTTGATTTGTGAATTTTTTTTATGTAAGATTTGGTACATATAGTGAACTATTTTATGATTTAGTGTGCAATTATTTTTATGCTAAAAAAAATACAAATTAAGAAAGACATGAAAATTTATGATATTGAATAGTTGTTTGTATGTTATATATATATTAAAAAAGTATAGTATGTCGTGAAGCAGTGTTGGTCCTGTAGTCTGGTGAAACATCTTGCTAATGTAGAGAAAATATGTAACATGTTGGATAGCATTCAGCAGCAGACAGGAGATAAATAATTAAACAATGTTGTCATGACAGGATGAGGGATTATTTGCACCTGATACACACAACACAACCCTTTTCTCAGTTTATAATCAAGTTATAGGAATAAGGTGGGAAATCAGCCACTGCGGAATTTGGCTAAAAATTTGTTAGGAAAGAAAAAATATGAAATTTTGCACTGTGATACATGAGGAGGTATATACCTTCAAAAATATGTATAAAAAAAATGTGGGTTCACCATTTTAGAATTTAATTTTTTTATTATTTATTTTTTTATTTTTTAGTGCCATAAGAGCACTAATTCATTAATTAATTAGCATTAATTAGTTAATTTCAATAATTATTTTCTCTCTTATCTGATGGTCACTGGTTCTGAAAACTGTATCATAAAAAAGCTGTTACTATTAACTTTCATATGTCATCATAAAGTTTTTAAGTTTTATTTTTAGACTTTTAGATACAAGCCATCTAAATAAATCCTTAATAAGTAAAATTTTGATTATATTTTGGGGGAAATAGTTTGAGAAAAAGAAGATGCATTCAGTTTTTAAAATTCTCTAATCTTGTTTTGGCCAGAATGTGTGTGGCTTTCTCAGTCCTTATGTAGATTTGGAGAGAAACTGTGGAGATAGTCCTTTCATCTTCATTATAGTATTGTGCCGAGAGAACTGCCAAGAGCTCTCCAATATGTTATTTATTATCTGTGCTAGCAAGATCAAACTATTCAAATTCAAAAAATGTTTTATTCATTTCTATCTCCTACAATTATATACAAACATTGTACATCAGCAAGTTTTTGTTTAACAAAACAATGAGAAACGATAGTCAGACTTACACTCTAAAAGAAATGCACAATGTGTGGGCCAGATAAGAAATATCATAATTTCACTATGGTAAGACCAACACTACTTAACTACTAGTTTACTGCCCAACCGCGATGGTTTATTTTCCTTGATGTATATCAACTTTTTTTATGTAAATTTATTTAATAGAAATGCAAACTAGCAGAATCGCTTGCTTGAGACAAAAATGGTATTCATAAACCCTCTGTTATTTGTGCTCTAAACCACCAAAAAAAATATCACCTCTATTGCATTACTCTCCCCCCCCCCCTACCCCCCCCCCCCCCCAAGCAAGGGAACAAGGTTTATGAACATCATCAAAGCCTTTCACATATTGAATTTAATTTTTGTCCCCCGTAGATTACGTGAGGTTTGAATTTTTATGTAGCATATAATATGAAAATGATTGCAATGTGTGAAAACTTCGCTGTCGAACATACATAATATACATCTATAGGCTACAAGTGGATTTTGTTTCTCTCTCTCTCTCTAATCAATATGTCCCACCCCAATACATATAATTGTAACAATAAATATTGTAAAACATTGTTGTCATTTATCATATGAGGAGCTAATAAAATCTCTGATTTATGGTACATGAGATATCTATTTATTTATTTTACTGCATGTGCGTTTTTTTTTTATGCAAACTGCATAGTATATTTTATTAAAAAAAAAAGTGATAGAAGAAACTAAGGTACTACTATAGATAGGTAATCCAAAGTGAATATTGTTATTTCATTTATCCTGGAAGTTTTATTTTGTTGCCCATTTGATCAATGTAATTTTGACACTCAATACATTTCTCCAGCTGACCAGTACTTATCTTAAGTAACTTATCTACTTATATTAGAAGAAGCCAGCATTGGCCTTACCCTCATGGTAAAGAGAATCCCATTTAGCTTTTTGTGAAAAGCTTGCCAACACAAAGATAGAAAACTAGCATAGCTTTCCAATGTTTTTTTTTATGTATATCTCTTTATAGGTGCTAGCAAGAGTTTTACCAAACTATGGGACTCTCTTTCACTGTTGATAACACCAGCGCTGGTTTCTCCTAGTATTTTCTTTCAATTTTATCATCCGCAATATCTCTTTTCTATTTTATATTTCTTAGCTTTCGACTGTCAATGCAATTTATCAAGCTCAAGTTTCCATTTTTTTTTTTTTTAATTTAATCTATGGTGTCTGGTTATACTATAATTAAGGTCCTACAAATAAGTCATGGAAATATCATACAAAATTGTATTTTATTATTTTGCATTGATGGAGAGGACGGTACAAAATCCTTGTGGTCAAAAGTCATCTACCATATTTATCAAGTTGTTTTCTTCATAATTTATTAAATTTATTTTTAATTATTTAAGTTTTTTTATTAATAAAAATATATAAGATTCTTTTGAAGTTGTCAATTAGTGAATATAAGAAATAAGTGAATTGATGAAGGTTCCTGTGGAACTCCGTATTATATACCTAAATATACCAGGTTATTGAATATAGACAAGTAAAATTAAAGGCAGAACCTATGAGTTGCTGACTGTATGATATTTTTCTAAAGCAAATATTATAGCAACTTTAATTTTTTTTTTTTTTTTTTTTTTTGCTTCAATTTTATTATTTTATTTTTAGTGGATGTATAGTATGTAGCATAGCTGCAGTAGAAACAGAAGCAGCAAATTTGCATCTAATTAATCCTAAGTCCCTAATTTTCTATTTTGAAGTGGATATCGAGTCGAGTTCCGAGTTATAGTGAGAAGAGAGATTGAGTTGAGTTTGAGTGAAAGAGGGATTTTTTTTTAAACATGGCGCATAAATTCCACAATGCATTATGGGAAAATAAAACACTAAAAACTTGTTGATCACGTGACCTAAATAAGGCGGGATCCGCCATCTTAGCGTGGGTAAAAATTTCAGTCAGTGTGTTGTTTGAGCTCGTGTGTGATTGTTGTTTAATTGAAGTTTGTTGGTAATTAGAGTTAAAAAATGGCTACTAAAACGTCTAAGAAGTCGAGTGCGGCTTCAGCAGCAGCCTCAACTCCGATGCAAACGCCTGTAGCCGGCACTTCATCGGCATCTGGACGTCCTCAAAGCCCATTGAGTCCAACCAGGTTCAACCGGCTTCAAGAAAAAGCAGAACTTCAGAATCTAAATGATCGGCTTGCTGTTTATATTGATCGTGTTCGACAACTTGAGACGGAAAACAATCGTCTTACACGTGAAATTCAATCTTATCAAGAAACGTCGACCCGTGAGGTGACGAGTGTTAAAACCATGTACGAGCAAGAGCTCCATGAAGCTCGCAAACTTCTCGATGAAACGTCTAAAGAAAAGGCGAAGATGGAAATTGATATGAAGAGAATTTGGGAAGAACATGAGGATTTAAAAGCCAGGTATGTTTATTCATTTAATGTAGTAATTATTGATTTATTAAAAAGCCCTCAAAACATAAATAATATTGAGGTCAAATTTAAAAGTCGGGCGTGCGCACTGTACGAAAAAAAAAAAATGATGAAAGGAAGTAACCGGCTTAGCAACTTTTTAATGTCCGTGTTTTTATTATGATTATTAATTTTAGCACTTAAATTTTGCATAGATTTAGGTATTAATTTAAAAGTGGGGGGTGTGGCATACCGCATACCCCATGCCGTGACCCCGCTAACCGTACATTAGCGTGGGGACGCTTTTGTAATATTGTCTTTGAATGTTATGACGTCACTAAACGAGGGGGTGTGGTGACCTGCCGCAACGGCAATATCTAAAGAACATTTTAAAATTATTTAATTAAAATGTTAAATTTAAACGTTACAGTGAGATTATCGTATGTTGTATGATACATATTGCACAACGTTGTGTCAGTAAATATTTGTGACCGTGACGTCATGAGTTAGTTGGAATTCTGATGTTAGCCAGCGAGGCAGGTTGGCAGTGTATGCACGTTTTCGTTTGTGGAGGTTGATGTAAAAAAGAGATGACATCATCGCAGGCAAGAATGACGCTAGTTCATATATTTACCGGCCGGCTTATTGCACCGAGTTTAGGTTGAAAATAAAAGAAATATATATTTAACCCTGACCGCATTCAAATAATTTATTACGTTTTTCTCTCTTTCTGAAATGAAGCATAAAATTTATTCATATTTTTAATTATAGAATAGCGTGATCGTTTTTATTACCATATATAGTAATTTCTCTAGGGGGTGTGTATGTATATACGCATGACGTCATACTCAATGTGCTACGACTCCATACAGGAGCACTGAATAACTGCTCAGCATAGGATAAAACATCGTTTATGTCAATTTCTTTGCTAAATTAAAAAAATATAAAAATATACCCGGTATATATTTATTTTCTTATTATTTTTCTCGCATACTTGAAATCGTAATTCAAGCATCAATGCTCTCAAAAATAATTGCTACATTTAAGTATTTTTAAACTGGCATAAAGTGTAATTTTCTCATGCCGGCTAATGTTATTTATTGCTCACTTATGGCGTTGACTCGTATATGAATACAACGCACAACCCCCCTATTTCGTGATCGATTTTATTACCATATATGGTATTACATAATGTGCACCTACTATATTTAATTGTTATATATATACGCCTGTTTGATCTATGTATGTAATGTAGTATGATATCACCCCCTGCATCAAATATGTAACTAGAAATAGCAGGCCGACCGGCTGGTGTGTATAGTGTATACATATACATACGTATCATAAAGATCGCCCCCTACTATGAATGTTTCATCGCTGTTTGCTTCTTAGCGTGTTACCTCTCCACCCCCGCTCAACTCGAGCACACCTGCCGCATCGCCGTGACGTGACGTTACCCGCCACCGCAATAATAAATTACGTGGTTTTAATATACATTATTGGCAACTTGCTAAATGATAACTAATACAACATGTATCATCGTTTTATTTCTGTAGTAGTGTTAATTTTTAATTTTACTGGAATTGTTGTTGTAATGCTTCTTATCCTTATCGCTGGTAACTTACTTGTTAGCACAAATCAGACAAAACTATTATCTGTATGGGACAAACACCTTTTTTCTCTCTCTCTCTCTACGTCTTTTTTTTTTTTTTTTTTTTTTTAATGCACCGATTCCAAAATATTTTAGTCGAGGAATAAAGTTCTTATCGAACTGTTAATCGAAATGTTCCTAGAGAGAGAATTGTTAACATGTTTACTAAATGGTGTTGCAATTTTTCAGAAAACTGCTGCACTGATTGCATACTAGGCATGTAAAGTAATTTCAGCCAATTATTATTATTATTTATTTTATTTTTTCCAAAACAAAATTTATAGTTAGCCGTCAAAAAGTATTAAAAACAAAGATGGAAGGACGTGTTCTTTTCTTAAAACACTTAAAAATGTGTCAAGCACACGGATATATGGTCAAGCATCCCTCATTAAAATTTGTGCAACCTCAGTGCTTAGCTTTGTTGTTAAGTTGTGGTCTCCAGTGAGCGCAGGTTCGAGTCACTATTGGTGCATATAGTGCATACGTGAATGATAAGTGAGAGAGAGAGCGCACAACACGTCGTTGCACGAGCCGTGTTTACATTGTATTTCATGACGTGACGACGCATTGCATTCGGGAGTTGCAATCAACCTACCTAAACTTTTCCACGGCTTATCAAGTCTATCATGTCATGGTGAATGCAGGGCTGTGTTTTCGATTGTATTATGCCTTACCAATTTATGTATGAGAAGAAAAATGCATGAGAATATGGGAATGCACCTTACTAGTGTTGTTCGTAAACCCCGTTTTCTTGCACCAAAAAATGCGCAATCCATTTGATTAAACATAGCTGATCGTCATTTTAGTAGCAGAAAACGGGGTTTACGAACAGCATTACTAATTGCCATCAAGTGGGGTGATTTTTGACAAAATTTCAAAAATTATTTACTCTCTAACAGTCTCTAACTAATGCTTATAGAAACGTGAAGTTGATTTTTGCACTAGTTAGTTGTTGTTCTACATTTGTGTGCTTTGGTTATAGGGAGTAAATAGTTTTTGTAACTTTGGCCAAAGTCACCCCACTTGATAAAGATGAAGCCACAGTCCTTAAAAACAATCGTGAGAAGAAAGTGGGAATGAAAAAAAAAAAAAAAAAAAAAAAAAGGTCAAAAGTATTATAGATTAAAATTGTATGTGACAGTGTCTATTTATATCTCCTTTATATTTTATCCACCTTTCTTTGATAACATTACCAGGGTTTTGTAATCCAAGTAGTGAAGAGCTAGTTTTAATGTCATAAAACATTTATTGAGATTGATAGAGCACATCGCTTGGGCAATTTTGATAACAGAATATTATGGCTTTCTCAGTAACCTGTAATCAAGTAAAAATACATGTCGACTATTTTCTTTTGTATTTTAGATAAGGTGCTCTCTCTCTCTCTCTCTAAATATTTACTCGTCGTTGCGTCACGTCGTAACTTTGAGGTACAGACAGCCACCGTGGCAGTCGCCGATCATTCTGCCCAGGTGAACTTATAATTATAGGATGTTTGCATTCATATAAGAGCCATAATATGTGAGCGTGACTGCTAAATAACATGGACCGGTGTGGGAAAATGACACATTTTTGCCAGCTTTAAAATACTATTTAGTTTTATTTTTTTTATTTTATTTTATTTTTTTTATTATTTTTTTTTTTATTATTATGAGAGGGGTTAGTGACGAAGATCGATTGATCAGCAATGTGACGCCAAAATTGTTACTCAGGGTAAAAATAAAATGGTAATGTAAAAATGACGGGTCTTCATCATGCAAAATTTTCAATGAATAAATGAAATAATAGATAATTAATAATAAACGATTTTATTGCTGAAAGACTACAAATATTATAAATCAGCTCTTGTGAAAAACAAATAATACTACACTTATGACGTATACCGCACGTTAAAAATTTTAAGCCCAACAAGAAGGCTCCATTATACGTATGTATATTGTATAATACGTATGTACTATGTATGTAATATGTATTTCCATGGTGACCCTAGTGAGCTGTGATCAATCGTACCTGCATGCGGCCCAGATGAAGACCCTCCTGGATTGCATTTTATTTCGAGATGTTATTTTTAAATGCATTGTCTACATTTTTATATAAAAATATATTTATCTTCTTCCTCTTGTGCGTACGTTCACTATTGGCTACCGCGATGTTTAAGATTTTGATCTGTGCTGAGCGTTCTTCCGTCGTGAATGATGACTTAAAAACCGTGTAATCTCGAGATATACGAGGGGGACTGGAATATTAATTAACTTCATGGCGAGATGAGACACACCCACGCACACTGCGAAGGGTGGCGGGCTACTCAGCGTCGGTTAATAATATAACCAAATGTTTGTGCTTCTTTACATCATAGCTACGTCTCTTACATCTTCTTTGGCCATTGTTTCACTAATCATATTAGCGGAGGGGGGGGGGGGGGGGGGGGAGAGACATTTTTTTAGTGTTGACTTATGTTTATTACTCGATGGCTTCTGTACGTATAAATGAATTTGTTAACTTCAAAAATTAACAACAGTTAAAGTTTTATATATACAAACTGCTATTTTGTAACACTACAAGTAATTATGCTGAACATCTTCATTATTATGCTGTGTAGTACAGTAATCACTAGTGCAAATTTTCTTGTTATACGTAAATGTTGACAGCATAATTATAACGCAGTTATTTCTGTACGTGTAATTGCCGTATGAATTACGTAATATATTTTATTCTTGTTAAATATTTATTATATTATATGTAAGGGGAAAAAAATGTAGATGCATGGTGCATGAGAGCAATGATACCAGTGCGGTTAGGTTAGCTAGCTAGGTGTGTGTATTCCTCTTCAATCCTCGCATTCCTCTCTCGCGCTCTCGCGGGCGACCACTCCTTCCTTCCTTGGTGAACACACAGCACAGCGTTGCCATGGTAACACGCAAACACACCGCAGTAGTGAGGGCCACGCCCACCTGCCGGCAACCAAACTAATAATAATATATTATTATTATTATAAACGTTTATGCCACTAATAATAATAATTAATATGTTTGGAACACCGTTGCCGTCTATGAATGAATGAATGACGAGCGAGCGGTGACCTATAGATCACCTACTTTTTATTGCATACAGGTGTACTGCCCTTAGAATGTGGTATCCATATTTCTCTATACGGACTATATTCAATTGAGGTTATGGGTTTAAAAAAAAAAATCTTACAAAATTTCTCACCACGTAAAAGTGTGCCTAGCCTAGTATTCCGCATTTACATCTTATTATGTATATAATTTAACTGTATTGGTGCAGTAGTTTTCTCTAAAATCGAAAGAAAAAAAACTTTCCCCATAAGCATAATGTTAATTTGGGAGACACTTAGCTTTTCCCGTGCACTATACCGATGATCTGTTTTCCAGTAACACTATTGTTATACCTCTATATTATTTTAGCAATATAGAACAATAGCTTTGCTATACACAGTATAACATATTGTTATATAGAAAATTTGTGTTTATTATGCAATTCCAAAATATTTTCATTTATTACTATTGGAATTATTATTATATTATACTCTATGTACAGTACAGAGCAGCAAAAATGTTAACAAAGGATATGCCGCTCCAATGAGGTATCTGGACAGAAATTGTCATCACTACAGCAAGGTGTGTCCACTGCCGCAATTCACCGCCTTCTTGTGCAGTCACTTGTCTATAAAACAACCAAAAGATGCATGCCTCCTGGATGGGCAGTCTCGTGCACACCTTCTCTCTCTTTTTGTTCTCGCTGCCTGTATCGAGAAAATATCATACACAAACAAACTGAAGACAGCAAAATAACAACTCCACCTCTCTCTCTCTCTCTCTCTCGTTCTCTCTGTCTAAAATTCATACCAATACTATATTATAGGAAAAACAGTGCGTGAGTGTGAGCGCACAACACGATCAACTAGGAGAGAGAGAGAGGTGGAGTTGTTATTTTGCTGTCTTCAGTTTGTTTGTGTATGATATTTTCTCGATACAGGCAGCGAGAACAAAAAGAGAGAGAAGGTGTGCACGAGACTGCCCATCCAGGAGGCATGCATCTTTTGGTTGTTTCATAGACAAGTGACTGCACAAGAAGGCGGTGAATTGCGGCAGTGGACACACCTTGCTGTTGTAATGACAGTAACTGTCCAGATACCTCATTGGAGCGGCATATCCTTTGTTAACATTTTTGCTGCTCTGTACTGTATATATTATGTATGTTTTTTTTTTTATTATTATTTTTTTTTTTTACTTCAAATTCTGATATTTTGATTTGGGTTAGGTTGGTCGATAATGCAGCCAAAAGCTTGCTTCATTATATGGTCAGGGAGTCCAAGAACTTGATTGCAAATTACCTATACATACTAATAAACAATAATAATAAATAATAATGACTTGCAAAAGTAGGTGTAGTGAAAAAATTAACAAACTGGCAGCTAGCTAAGAAAAAGTTGGATCACTCCATAACATAGCCCGGTGTAGGAAAATTACTCATTTTGCCAGTTTAAAAATACTTAGCAATATTTTTAAGAGCATTGATACTATTATCAGGCTGAATTAGTACCTCAAGTATTTATAAAAATTAATAATAATAAAAAAAAAAAATAAGATTTCCCAAAGAAAATGGCCACGGACGAAGTTTGTCCTATGCTGAGTGATGTTACTCATTACTCCAGTATGGCGCCCAAGCGTAATAAATATGACGTCATACGCATACACCCTATTACAGATATCAAAGTCGTATCAGTTCAATATTTATATTTGATATCTATAACATGATACATTATCTTTAGATTTACAAATAAATCATAAAAATCGATAGTAATGCTATAACAAATAATGTATCATAAATTACGTAA
Source organism: Ecdyonurus torrentis (assembly GCA_949318235.1). NCBI lineage: Eukaryota > Metazoa > Arthropoda > Insecta > Ephemeroptera > Heptageniidae > Ecdyonurus > Ecdyonurus torrentis. The sequence goes on along the minus strand of OX439131.1, from coordinate 48,053,161 downwards.
TTTATTTTATACGTGAGAAAATTATACGTAACTACGATTCTGTAGCTAAAGAATTCTGTTTGCTAAATTTTTGTATTTATTTATTTTTGAAATCAATACTTAAAAATGTGGTTCTCTCCCCTCTATGTGATATTTCCCATGTTAGGTAATGTATTTATTAGCACCAAGATATCGGCCTGCTTAAGAGGGTTGTGCATAATACTTTACCGTTATATGAGTTTACACACGATTGTGATAGTAAAATATATTTTACCATTTAAATCCAGCGCTTGTTGTTCTCATAAGAATAACATTGCAGATTTGGCTCCAGATTTTGGATGGTAAAGTATATTATATCACTATCACAAACATATCTAACTACTGTACAGAGTACATGATGTAAGCGAGCCAATCCAGCCAATCACGATGTTTAATTAGTCACGGATCACGTCTGGTGCAACTTCCGGTCGAACGTGGGAATGAAGAAGGGTGACCCGCTCGCTTCTTTTGTTTTGTTTTTATTATTGTGGTTTCAATATTTTTACCTCAGTCCAAGACAATAATTCTTTATTGTGGATAACAAACGACTACAAACACTGATGTAAAACTTTATTTGACTACCTTATGGCAATACCATGTTATTATATGGGACAATATGTTACTGAAAGTCTACTATATGTACGTATACTTACACCGTATTTACTGTACAGTGCACTAAACACTAGTGGTGTGCATTGCACTGTGAAATATTGCGCCGCACGTTGATGTCCGTGCGAATGTCAGTGTGTCACAGGTTAAACTGTAGAGATGTTTAGGCTTGGCAGCTAAGTTTATTGATGTCTCCTCTCCGGTCATGGTGTCAGTCCTAGCAGTGCAAGGGGTATACAGAAGGAAGGTCCGGGGGAAAAAGGACTTTCGATAAAAGGTCCTACCTGTTATGTGCGCAGCTCGCCGACACGCTATACCTGTGCGCAAAGGCAGGTCATTTTATCCGAGGACTTTTTTTCCGCGTACCTTCTTTCAGACATTCGTGCAAGGTGGTATAGTGATCCACTTCAAGTCAGATTTCTCGAGACGGCTCACCAATCCACCTCATCATCATCATCTTTTCTTTTCTTTTTTTCTTTTTTTTTTTTTTTTTTTTTTTAGTATTACATACAATTTTTTATAAACCAATACAAAACTAGATAGATGAAACTTAAAAATTGCAACAAATATAGGATAGTACCTGGTAGTGCACGGAAAACATAAATTTGACAAATTATTTGGTTACGTTGATGTATATACCTCTTCAGTACAAACCAATAACTCAATTGGAAAAGGTCTAAACAGTAACTTTGTATGTATAAACGTCATTTCTTCAGTGATAAATAGTTAGCTCTGCACATCTTAAAAAACTTTGTATACATACCTAACAAATAACTATAAAAAAAGTGTAAGTAACGCTTTGGTTACTTTTTTCGTGTGGCATTACAAATTACTCTCAACTTAATATTATCACTTAATTGCTTGTAAACAACCTCTGTGTCTAATCTAACAACTAAATTATCAAAGTGAAATGTATTGAGAACCTACTTCAATAAGCTGATGTGACATGCCGACAGACTGGCAACAATTCAGGCATGACCATCAATATTTACTGGAATACGAGAGCTGTGTTTAATATTGAAACATGTTACATAGGCGAAGTAATTGAAGTTTTACTGTCGCTTGTTATACAAGTACTAAAGCTGTAATTAACAAAAACTAATTAAATTTCAAACGTAGTATTGCCAAAATAATCTTGGTATATGCGATGTATAGAAGTTAAATACCGTAAAATTACTAGGGAAAGAGAAAGAATAACGAAAGGAAAGCAATTATATATCTTGGACTAAAATAACTACGTAATAATGATGCCAGTTCATTTTCAACGCAATTTACTCTGTATGCAGGATAATCTGTTATTTATGCTATACTTTGTAATAATAATGTTATTATCATCATGAATATTATTTTGTACTTTACAGCTATTTATGCTGTTTTAATTGAGCTTATCGGTATAGCGTGCAGGAAAAGCTAAGGGTCCACTAATTTAACATTGCTTTTATGGAGAGAAACATTTTTTTTTTTTTTTTTTTTTTTTTTTGCAGTTTTTTTTGCAGTTTTTGAAGGGGGGGGGGGAACTACTTTACCGATTCAGGAGATATTTAAATGAAGACTCCTAGACACACTTGTACGTGTTTTAAGCCATAGACTTTTTTTTTTTTTTTTTAAGAAATTTTCATTGCCGGTAACCTCTCTTTAGCGTCATTTATGCAATAATGCAAATGCAGCATAAATGACGTAAGTTATTCTATCCGTGCTGAAATGGCACACAATCTCTCTCTCTCTCTCTCTCCACTTCCCCCCCACAAAGACTCCGTACATACAATATCGTAGTTTTGCGGTAGGTCGTTTGATATTTGATCTGCTATCGTTCGTGTTACGAAGTAGTTTCGCCATCCTGCGACTTTGTTCGCTACAAACTGGTAGACAAAGTAACAAAGATGTTCTCGCTCTAAAAAGTCACGTGTCAACTTACTGAGGTAGCCTACCTGCCTGGGTGATCCTCGCGGTCAGGTCAGGCTGTTAGAAATGAAGGTCCTGCGCAGTCAACCTTAGACATAGAGTGCTTGCATTCATATATCGACGCCATAGACTTACAGGTATAAGTCTATGATCGACGCCATACGTGAGCAGAAAAATAGTAAATAATATATTTTTGTATATATCCTGTATAAACCTTGATAAAATATCATTGACTAGTACAGGGGGGGGGGGGGGGAGCTATATAAAATATTTCAAAAACTTTATCAGTGGTTAAAAATAAGGTGTTTTAAGTAGAGAAAATAGTGAAATTTAAAACACACATTTCCTCACGGAAACAAAAAAATTACATGAAAACGTATTTCAAAACATTATATTTTCAAAAAAAAAAAAAAAAAAAAAAAAATATCTATGCTTTTTTTGAAAAAAGAAGAATAAAAAAATTCGCTTGGTATTGGTATACTCTATAGTAGTTAATAAAAATAAAGCATGGTTTCGTTGTTTAATTTGTAAAAGTTATCATTAAAGATGACGAATGAGACATATTTAATTATATAGTAGCAATTATGTAACTAATTACGATATTTACGTTCCTATTATCAGATTAATTTGAGGCATGAATGAACGTGGTAGAGACCAACAGACGATACTTCATGAATGATAAACAATTATAGTAGCAATTATGTAACTACAATTACGATAATATGTTCCTAGTGCCAGATTATTTTGAGGCATGAATGAAGGTGGTACAGACCGACAGACGATACTTAATGAATGAGAAACATTTAATCAGCAATTACTATATTTATGTCCCGAGTGTCAGATTATTTTGAGGCATGAATGAAGGTGGTACAGACCGACAGACGATACTTTATGAATGAGAAACATTTAATTATAGTAACAATTACGTAACTAATTACGATGTTTATGTTCCGAGTGTCAGATTATTTTGAGGCATGAATGAACCGACAGACGATACTTTATGAATGACGGAATACGTGCACGTTGACAAGTCACGCACTCATTGCGGTGACATTGTCGTGTCGTGAGCCAGCAAGCGTGCAGGCAGGTAGGCAGTGACTTTGTCACTTATAAACATGGTCCAGCGTCGCTTAGCTAGCATTCGTTCTCGGGCAAGCCTGTAGAGATGAAGATCGTACAGCGAATATCTCGGTACATAACAATCCACCTTATATCGGTAGAACATGCGTAGCTGGCGTGTAAAATTGTACTCTGCTGTCTTTTAGCGGTATTATTATTATTATTATTTTTCTCCCCTGCAGTAGTTTTTGCAGAATTACTTCAAGGGACCTGGCATCAAATCTAAAAAAGAATAAAGTAAAAGTATATCTAGTATTGCGCTTTTAAGGGAGTAGGGTACCGACCTTATATCTCAAAAACTAAAAGTGTCTTGGGTCTAAATTTGGTGTCATTTTGTAGCTAAGGGTTACACGTAGCCCTGATAAAAATATCAAGATGTTTGACCATCCCGAAAAAAAGAAAAAAATTATTGAAATTAACATTGGGCCGTATAAGCTTAAAGTTTCAAAAAATCATATAAAATTAATTTGCACGGTGACCCCCCCCCCCCCCCAAATTTTTATATATTTGAAATTGTCTTAAGCATCATATCAGTGCAGTAGTTTTCTCAAAAATTGAAAAAAAAAAAAAAAAAAAAAACAACAACAACAACAACAACAACTCCCATAAAACGAAATGTTAAGAGACCCTTAACCTGTGCGCTATAATACTAAATACTGATACGCTCCATTAAAAGCATTTCACCACTGGCTACAAGTATTACATTACGATTTAAGGGTTAAGTTTCACATGCGCGCACTTCAAAGTTAAAATCTGTCTTGAGTGTCTTGACTCTGTCAACATGCCCGATTTTTTTGAGTTAACGACGAGGGTTAGGTGACTTGTTAGTGCAGAAATAATCAAAAGAGAAACTTTATTTTCACAGTAATTTTGTCTATGTTATTTATAACCAGTAAAACAAATACTATAGTTTTCGAATAAAATTGAATGAATTGAAAGAAAAAAACAGAAGTTAAATAATGTATTTCAAAATGTTTCTAATTTGACTTTAGCGCTAACATTAGAATAATGCTGTTCGTAAACCCTGTTCTCTGCACCTAAAATGACGATCGCCTATATTCAAATGGAATGCGCATTTTTTGGTGCAAGAGAACAGGGTTTACGAACAGCATTAATGTTGATATTTACTTGTTATCTTTCAAGTGAGAAAACTGAGATATCTGCTCGTGTTTTCATGTGTTTGACATAAGTAATCTTTTAAGTCACATCTCATCTTTACTTGATGTTAATTTTATATTTCGCGACCGTTCAGTTTGTCTGATATCAGCCGCTCACCTAACTACCAAAACCTGCTTGTTATTTGGGATTGATTGGGTTAGCTATAGACCGGTTGCACATCCTTGCGCTTTGTCGCCATGTTTGTGGTGCCTAATACATTGTCCAGCATAGGGAAAATGTCATTTTTCGCATAAATAAAAGTTTATTTCAAAGTAAAGCATTTTTCTCATATTTATCTAGTTTGTTAGGAGCTAAAAATAAGGCTTAGTTTCAGGTTTGAAACTTCGTTTGCTATTGAAAAAAAAAAATAATAAGAAAATAAAAATTACGTTTTTTCCTATGCTGGCCTATGTATTTCTAACCAACCAAATGGCGACTTAAACATGAGTAGAACCAGTCGATTGATTACTCAAGTTAGATTTTGTGTTGACATTATTACTGCAGCTCACTGGGCCTCAAAACTTTTGTTTTCTTTGATTTGAGGTCATTGAGATAAAATAAATAATATGTAACCAAAATGGTTGAAATTCAGAAAAGAAAAGAAAAAATCAATTGCTTTATTAAGCTTCAGTCAATTTTAACAAAAAGAGGGGGGGGTTAAATCATGTTACTTCATTGCCCTATAAGAAAGCCCGTTAAATCAAAACAGTAAGATAAAGTTGTATGCATATTGTTAGTAATGTTGGACTCGCTTTGTTTATTTTCTCATTATACCCATATTTTTGCCAGTCCTCTGCTACCATCAAGTATGGTTAATTTGGCCAAATTTTCCTTCCTAACTAAGGCTCATAGAAACATGAAACAAAAACTAAAAGCTAGTGCAAAAATCAAGCTTCAATGAAGTTTTCGTTTCACGTTTAGTGAGGGAGTGAAAAGTTTTTGAAATTTTCACCAAAGTCACCCCTTTTGGCATTACTTGATATCACAACAGTTTGTTTGTGACATGAAGTACTCAATAGATCCCGTTGTTTGTTTCAGATTTGATCGTAAGAGCAAGGAGTGTGCAGCCGCAGAAAAGAACGCTGCCAGCTACGAGAGTCGTTACAATGATCTCACTGGCAAACACAACCAGGCACAGGCTGAGAAGAAGAAGGCAGTTGAAGATGCCAAGGTGGGTCATCTACCTTTATCCCTAGTGTTGTTTGTAAACCCTGTTTTCTTGCACCAAAAAGTGCGCATTTCATTTTATTAGCCATAGCTGGTCACTGTCATTTTAATAGTAGAAAACATACAGGGTTTACAAACAGTGTTGCTGATAACTACCCCTTAAAACCCTTGTCAACTTACTTTTTTATCATTTAAAATACTAAATTGATAATAAATATACCTTATTATCCATGAATTAGACACCAACACATTGATTTTGCATTTATTTTCATTTTGATGTTTATTTCAAGCATCTGACGTCACATGTATCGCCGCCAATCACAGTCACTGCTCTGGTCAAGTGATAAAATTAAGCCCCTCCCTCAAGTTCTTTACCCCTATCATGGCCCCATCGGTGCATTGTGACGTCAGATGCGTGAAATAACCGCTAAAATGAAAATAAATACATAATCAACGTGTTGGTGTCTAATTCATGGATAATAAGGTATGGTAATTATCAATCTAGTATTCTAATTGATAAAAAAGTAAGTTGACAAGGGCTTTAAAGTAAAGACAGTGGTAAAAATGTTGTGGTTCACTAGCCAATCAGAGAGCTAGTTTACTATCGCTGTCACAATAAAAGCGTGATATTTTTACCACTGTCTCTACCTTTAGACTTAAGATTCCTAGAAAATGTCAAGTACTCTCACCAAAACCTCACACAAATTACATGGCAGTCATTACCTCCCAACAATGATAAAAAATGTAAATAATTGTTATAAAGTGAGAGTACTTACAAGTATTTTCTAGGAATTTAACTTGGATTGGCCTCAGTTATTACTCAAATTTCTGGAATTGTAGGGCTGGAGATAAGAAAAGGTTAGTAATTATTTAAAAATAAGACTTGGTGTTATGGATAAACAGCAACAGTTTCAGGCTGGAAAGTAAATTGCTTTGCAGGGTGATACCAAATACCAACATGTATGTGTCTTATAAGAACATAGACAACTTTTAGAATTCATAGCACCATCAATTCTGAATCTACAGTAGAAAATGTAATGTGGGAAGCTTATTTTACAAGTTTTCTCCCACCAAGTGAGAGTGTTGAAGGGTTAAGGGAAAAAATATCTGTATTTATAACAGTCCCATCTCATGGACCATTTTTTAAGACCAGTCCCATTTCAACATATTTATAAACATTCAAATCTAAATGTAAAAATTCTCTAACCTGATAGTGTTTCATAGTTGTCACTTCAGGCAATTTACATTGATTGAGTGAGAGACAGTAAAGAGAGAGACTTTTGTTGTTTACAGGACTCGGAGAAGGAGCTGGACAAGCTGCGCAAACTTCACGATGCTCAGCGCAAACAGCTGGAGGACGAGATGTTGTCTCGCGTGGAGGCGGAGAACAAGCTGCAGACTTGCAGGGAGGAGCTCAACCTGAAGGAACAGGTACGTCATCTACTTTATGTTGTACTGTACACGTCCACCATGGACTTGTCTCTCGTCACATTATTAATTTATTTCGACAGAACTATTGTACTTTTACTTTTCACCACAGCTTCACTGGTGTACAACATAGTAAAGCAGCAAAATATTTTGTGATATGATAATATATTTGACCATTCAAAACATGCTCTTAATGTACAATAAAGCTGTTCGCGAACCCTGTTTTCTTGCACAACAAGGTAACAGGTTTCCGAACAATCTTGTATGATAAATATTGCTGCCTATAATCATTGAGCAAGCATTCTAAAATATTGTATTGATTTTTCAATACACAAGGTTGAAATAAATAACTAAGTAAACTCTCGATTTTGTGAAATCAAAAGGGACACTGAAAATGGTTATGTCACAAAATTGAACATCACAAAATTGAGAGTTTACTGTATTTGACTTTGTTTGTTGTTAATGAATAATGATTAAACTTGTGTCGTAACGCTAACTATGTAGTTACACCGACGTTATTTGTATAGTTGCCACAATGTAAGACAGAGAAGTAAGTGTTGTGTGTTGCTATGTGCACAGGTGTTTGACCAAGAGATGAAGGAGGTGCGCACACGTCGCCAGGTTGAGATCTCTGAGATTGACAACCGTCTTGTAGAGGAGTACAATGCCAAGCTGCAGTTGTCACTACAGGAGCTGCGTGACCAGTACGAGCAACAGATGAGAGCTAACCGTGACGACATAGAGGTTCTATACGAGAACAAGGTGAGTCAACTTGCCATAGAGACAGGAGAAAATTTTGTTGACAATGTCGTTATTCAAGAGTGCATAGTCAACATGGAACAGCAACTGTGCTGGGAAAAAATGAAAACCCTAAAAGGTAGGGAATTCGTCACAGTCAATTTAAAGACAGATAATATAAAAATATATTTATAATTACTTGATATGTATATTAAGGAAAATAAACCAACGCGGTTAGGTATGATAAATTGAAAGAAAAGGATAGGAGAAAACCAGCAAGGGCCTTACCATAGTGTAGAGAGTCCCATAGTTCGGTGAAAATCTTGCTAGCACAGATATAAAATAACTAACACATTGGAAATATTTCGGCAATCGACTCCAAGAGAGATATGGAGCGTGTTATGCCTTCATCAGCCCTTACAGACTCGGAGAGAAGCTATGAATTCATAGTTTCTCTCCGAGTCTGTAAGGACTGATGAAGGCATAACACGCTCCATATCTCTCTTGGAGTCAATTGCCGAAATATTTCCAATGTGTTAGTTATTTTATATCTGTGCTAGCAAGATTTATAATTACTTGATAATATAAAAATATATTTATAATTACTTCCAAAAATCAGCAGATATTACCACAAATAATCTAAATCAATTTATGATATTTTCAATTTTATCACTTTTAACAATTTTGTTCCAAACGTGGCTCATTTCTTGAGACTGTGTTTGAGCAGCCAACGCAATTTGATCGTCAGTCCTCGCTCAAGTCAGCTTCAAATTGGACTAAGAGACGGAGTTATGTTTACTGTGCACTCTTGAATAGTACTTATTTATTTAAGAAGCTCACTTGTTTAACTTTGTACAATCTAGCTAGGCCTTGCCTGAGTTGAGCACTTAACCATAAGTTAATCACTGGTACAGTTGAAGGAATAATAAACATTATATGATAAAATTGAAAGAAAATGCTAGGAGAAGCCAGCGCTGGCCTTACCATAGTAAAGAGAGTCTTACAGTTTGGTGAAAATCTTGCTAGCACAGACATAAAAAAAAAAAAAAAAAAAAAAAATTGAAATATTTCAGCAATAAACTCCAATAGAGATGGAGTGTGCTATGTCTTCATCAGTCCTTACAGGCTTGCAAAGAAAGAAACTATATCCATGTTGTTGCGAACAATAAGTCTATCTTGTTTTTTTGTCACTTTTAGCAGTATGTCTTATCTCGTTTTTTGCCAGGCTAAGGAAAATGTGTAAGTATTTTCCGAACGTAATGGAGATGGCTCCTGACTTAAACATATTGCTTCGCGTGACAAATAACAAGATGAACATTTTGCTTACTATGACAAAAAACGAGATTATTATTTGCAACAACATCAACATATTGTAACATGCAGCATCTAAAAGGTGCCCCCCCCCCCCCCCCCATGTTTAAACATGACTTCATATTGTTTATGTTATGAATGCAGCAGTTAAGTAGTCGTTGTGCCATGTTTCAGATGCGCGACTTGAAGGGACAGATGCAGAGGAACTCTGGCGCTGCCACAGCCATGGCTGAGGAGAAAAGGACGTACAAGCTTCAGCTGGAGACAGTCCAGGGCAAGATCGCTGGTCTGGAGGGCATGAACGCCTCCCTCACTGTGAGTCTGTCCCTCCAATTAACCTGGGATCTGATACCCAACATTTACATAACTACAGTACTATATTCTAGCCTCGCACATACTAGCTTTAATGCATTGCCCACGACAATGATACTATATTAATAACAATAACTATAAATCATTATGCAGCGTTTTTATTGAAATAAAATACATGTAAGGTCAAGACTCGGTTCTTTGCAGGTCTCAATTGTTGGCACATATGTTAATGAAAACTTAAAAAACTTGATTAGCTTTTAACCAATAAAGCTAGAGACTTTCAACTTGAAATTTTGGATACCCAGGGTATAGGATTGGACTCAATGGTGACATTAAAAATACTTTTTAAGTCAATATATCTCAAAGTGCCAACAATTGAGAATGAACCCTTTCTATTTAAATAACCCCTAAAAAGCTGTTGGCATGCCAACAACTGAGTCTCTACTATACATAATAATAACAAAAATTGTTTCTGTTTGTCGTAGGCTCGTCTCTCAGAACTAGAGCGCTTACTTGACGATGAGAGAGAGCGTCACAAGTTTGAGCTGGCCCAGGTAGAGGCTGAGTCTCAGCGCATGCGTGAGGAGATGGCGGCACAGCTCACTGAATACCAAGACCTGATGGACGTGAAAGTGGCGCTGGACCTGGAGATAGCTGCATATCACAAGCTGCTGGAGTCTGAGGAAGCCAGGTCAGTACCTACCTGCCTGTCCTATTAACTTATCAATCCAGACTTTTTTTTTTTTCTTTTCCTTTTTTTCTTTCTAAATTTTGTCCAAAGTCACCCCACTTGTCTGTATCTTAGTTTCTAATGTTGTACACAATTTGTACCAATATGTAGTTTATTTGCATTTATTTTATTTATTATTATTATTTATTGCAGTTACTTTGTATCTATTTAGTTTTTGCTCAGTCCATCAGCACAGATATACTTAAGTTTCTTTGTGTAGACAGTCCTAACATGAACTTATGACTGGCAGACTGAACATCACCCCGATGCAGTCGCCAAGCATGCAGGCAAGGTTCACTCCAGTACGTCGCACCCCAGGCCGAGGAAGCAAGCGCAGGCGCACCGTGCTTGAGGAGTCCGAGAGCATGGACGAGTACGACACCAAATCCTCCGCCAAGGGGGACATTGAGTTTGTGGAGGCGTGTCCTCAGGGCAGGTTCGTCAAGCTGAGGAACAAGGGAGACAAGGTAAGCAAGCACATAGCAGGTGTTGTAACGTGTCTCTAACATAACCCCGATGTTTAGGAAGCGTCTCTGAGTGGCTGGCAGTTGGTACGCAAGGCAGGCGATGCTGAGACCTCCTACAAGTTCCACCGCACAGTCAAGATTGAGCCCAACGCCACAGTGACCGTGTGGTCCTCAGACCAAGGCGTCACCCACGAGCCTCCCTCCAACATCGTCATGAAGAGCCAGAAGTGGTTTGTTGCTCCTGCAATGATGACCGTCCTACACAGCAAGGAGGGAGAGGTAAGCTACACTCTTGCATAACGTAACTTTTTTTTACCACCATAGGGTAAAAACAAGAAAAAGATAATCCCGCAAGTTAACATTTTAGTTGAAATTTTCATATACAGTAAACTAATATTGATTATCGTACTTCTTTGATGTAACAAAGTTTATTCTAAACCAAAAAGATAATCATCTTTCTATGTGTTTTTATTTATGAATTATTAGCCTATTATTTATTTTTTTGTAATAAATGAAAACAATAATAAATATTAGGAAAAATTGTATTTGCAATAATTAATAGTTAAAGAAAAACACATAAATAGATTAGGAAAAATTGGGGAATACACTAACAGGTACGCTATGATTGAGAAAATGTTGTAACCCAGGTCAAAAAGAAATTCATAATGGTATGTAAGTTACTGATATTGCTCTGTAGAAAGCACTGCAAAGTTTGTGGTCAGAATACAGCATCATTGAGGTGTTGAGTAGTCAGTGAAGCTGTCTAGACAAAGTGACTAACGATGCAATGTTGTGTTTCAGGAAATGGCCGTGCTGGAGACTCAGAGGCTACGTATGTCCAGCTCAGTGTCACGACGTCGGGAGATGGGAGCACAAGAGGCAGAGCTCTTCTTCCAGAGAGTAAGTACCACATTACCTATCATATATATCACGTTGAACGTGTGGGACATGGTGACGTACTGTAAGATGAGGCCAACCTTACGTTGCACTGACTTCTCCTAGTGACGTTGCAAGAGTAGCAGGCGTAGCAGCAAAGTATGCCAGCCATCAGCCGAACAATAGCAACAGAAGGCTAGCAGGCGGCGTTGTCTTGCAGTCTACATTAAGCATGCTTTCTTGTAAGCCAATAAAGCAGCTATAATTTTTTTTTTTTTTTTTTTTTTAATCTAAGTACAATACTTTTACATTTTTTTCCCGTCCTAAAGACAAAACAAAAGCTTTGATGTTCAATATTAGTAAAAATTTTAAATTAAAAAAAAAATGTAGCTTAAGTTGGAGCGACTTAATATTTCCCCATAAGAAAGCATGTTAAATGCAGACAATAAGTCACTAGCTAGTACTTTGTTCGTATTGTTGCACGGCCTCTCAGTTTCTCACTAAAAGTTTGCAAGTCCCCTGTAAAAAGCGCCATGTTTGCAAGCTGCGTGGTCTCGTAACGGCAGAGTTGGTTTGTAAGAAGCAGCCTTAGAACTGTGTCGTAATCAAAGTAACTGTACATAAGCTACTGTGGTATGAAATAAATTTTGTAGTGGTCATATGGTTGGGTGGGTTGTCTGCCACCACAAACTTAAAGTGATACTTGATCCTAAAAAATAATGTTTTTTTGTTATTTTCTAAAACAATTCAATAGTAATCAGTAGTCTATTGGACTTTTCTAGTCCGCAGGATAAGCGAGCCATGCGAGAGTAACGATATAGAGTACATGCCCCTCTACTATGAAAGTAAAAAATATGTACCTCTTGCTCTACCTGCTAAGCTTACCTCAAAAGGTGTACATTTTTTTTTTTTTTTTTTTTTTTTACTTGCACAGTAAAGGAAATCTACATCAGAGATTTCCTCTTTACCCTCACGGGGCTTGCTTATCCCGCGGGCTGGAAAAGTCAAATAAACGACTGATTTTTATTGAATTATTTTAGAGAGGAGAGGAGAGGAGAAATCTTTGTCAGTGACTAGCCACGTGATTATAGAGAGCAATAAAGAAGTGGGTCTCTTTGCTTCATGTTCACCTGAATGTGCAGGCCTACAGCAGGCAGGCAGCTCTTGTCGTGCAACAACCTGACCTTGCATCACACTGCAGACAGTCTAGCAGCCCAGGTGACAAAGATTTCTCATATCTTCTCAACTCTCCCTAAGTTTGTTGTGGTGGACAGCCCACCCACTACCCACTCTCATATGTTTATATTGTTCTATCATACAGTGTTCATGAAAACATAGAAGGGGAAAAAAGCGTGATTTCAAATGTCAGTTACAATATGAAAATTTGAAGTAGTTGAAATTTTCTACGTGTATATCAAATTGTAGCCTTGGTTATGGCAATGTTAAAACTTGATAGGGTACCTCATTGTAGCCAATATACTCCAAATAATGTCACTAAAGGATGGTTGTTAAAACAAAGTTTTCATCACAATTCCAGAACAAAGGTATGGGAAAATAAGAAAGAAAACGAAAAAACTTTTTTTTTTTTTTTTTTTTTTTTTTTTTTTTAAGTTTTTGCACGGTGCAAGAAAACAACCCAATGAATTTTAATTCTAAAAAAAGTTTAAAAATTGCCACAATCAAGACTACAATTTGATATATAGAAAGTTTTTGCTACTTTAAATTTTCATATTTAAACTGGCATTTAAAATCTGGTCTTCTTTTTTTTTTATATATATATGAACGCCCTGTATAAACGACGTGACACAAAATATATTCTGTACTGCAGTTAAGATGTGCTGTTGACACTCATGCTGGCTACAGAATGACGATGTTTTTTTATGTTTGTTGCCTGCAGGCCGGCTCCCCTCTCATCTCGTCTGACTCGGACTAAACTAAACTTGTACGTAGCTCTTGAAATTGCCAAGCAAAATTAATATCATTCATAACTTATCATTTCAAGGGCTTCCATCAGTCATTTGTTTATATGTGCTTCTTTATAAACTAATGTAACCATTCGTTACTTGGGTGTTCAGTTCTCTTCTACCAACAACAAAAATATAATAATAAAATTCGTAACTTGTTTTTGTTTTGTGTGCTTTAATAGTGGCTGTACTCAAAACTGATTGGCTTTACATAAATAAACTCTTGAGAAAGTGGGGTATCGTCAAGTGGGGATGTGACTTTGGCCTAATTGTCAAACTTTACTACCTGACCAAAGCTCATAGAAATGTAAGAGAGAGAGAGACAGAGAGGGAGACAGAGAGAGAGAGAGAGAGAGAGAGAGAGAGAGAGAGAGAGGCGAAAATCAATTTTAACTTCAGGGTTGTATTTAGATAGCTTGTATCTCAAAATTAAAAAAAAAAAATGCACATTTGAAAGTTAACAGTAACAGCTACCTAGATAAAATTTTCAGAAACCATGGCCATCAGATAAGAGAGAAAATAATTATTGAAATTACATGGGCTCATATAGGGGAGAAAATAAAAATCCACAATTTTTTATCCTATTGTATCACTGTACAAAACTTTTCCTCTTTTATTTTCTTTTACTTTTTCTTTTTTTACAACTTTTTTGTCGAATCCTGTAGTAGCTGATTTTCCCTGGTTAACCAGTTACTAGGGGATTAGACTAAAAAATTGTAAAGAAAGAAAATCTAAATTTTGCACAGTGATACATTAGGATGGTATCTTCAAAATATTAAAAATTATAGGGTCAACATGCTAGATTTTAAATTATGATTTTTTGACATTTTAGTCCCATAAGAGCCCATGTTAATTTTATTAATTATTTTCTCTCTTATCTGATGGGCATGCTAAATTTTTTATCATAAGTAGCTGTTACTATTAACTTTCAAATTGTATAATAAAGTTTCCAAGTTTTCTTTTAGATTTTTAAAATGCAAGTCATCTGAATGCAATCCTCAAGTTTTGTTTCACGTTTCTATGAGCTTTAGTTACGGAGTAAACAATAATGCTGTTCATAAACCCTGTTCTTTGCCCCTAAAATGACGATCAGCCATGGTTAATCGAATAGAATGCTCATATTTTGGTTTACGAACAGCATTAATATTTGCAAAAGTGTACCAAGTCACTTGGCCATGGTACACAAACTGGTGAGAGAACTTGTAAAGTAAACAACCTGCGCTAGAATGTGTATTAGACACAAGTGTCTCCACACTTTGTGACAAGGGGCATAAAGGGCTATTCACAATGATGCATAAATTGACATAACTCTAACGTCAAGAGAATCACAATAAATTAATGATATTTGGATTCTAAAGGTAGAGAGACAGTGGTAAAAATATCATGTTTTTATTGCGATAGTAAACTAGCTCTGTGATTGGCTAGTAGGAACCCACTAGCCAATCAGAGAGCTAGTTTATAATTGTTGTCACAATAAAAGCGCGATATTTTTACCCCTGTCTCTACCTTTACGTGAATTTATGCGCAATTGATTGCCCATAAGAATGTGAATGTATGAAGCTACTATCCAAGCATACATATTTTCTTTTTTTTTCTTTTCTTTTTTTTTTTTTTTAACTGAATAATTGTGTGTGCTTTCTTGATAAAATCTTAAACTTAACGAAGAGGGTGACCGACTTGGACCGGAAATCATTAAACGATGAACTATATTTTAATTATTTTTACAATAATTCTTTGTACATTATTTATTTCCAGCAAAACAAGCACTATCATTTTCAAATGATTTCGAGTTAATTTAAATAAAGTGTTTAGTTTGCGAGATATCAGTCGGTCACCTACTAACTTAAAACATTAATTAAAAACACTGTCAAGTCTAAATGCAATGTAATTACAATGTTGTGTTTCTCTAACTGGCTCTGTCTGGAGTTGCTTACTAGTGCAATTTCAAAGTTTGTCGTGGGGTAATTCATGCTTTATCATCCTTAGTTGGCGCCTCCATATTTAATAACTTAAGTGAAACCAAGGCACAATTTTTTGATCAAAATAAATGTAGTTTTAAATAATGTTGTAGTGACAGTAATTTGGCTTGACTTAGATATATTACACAGATGCAGAAATATACTCTGACCAACAATCTACGTAAAGTGCAGGCACAAAAATGTAGTTTTAACATGCAGTCATGCTTGCAGAGCAAAGAGAGGTAACACATCTTCAGCTCTTGGTTTGCAAAATTTGTATTTCATGATAAGATTTAAAAAATGACACATTTTCAACTTTTGATCGTAATAATAAGTTTCTGCAAGAATTTAGTTGCCTCTTTATCTAACTTAATGCATTGATGGCTAGTGACACAGCGCAAGACTATGCTTTTTGAATTGGACAGGTAAACTTATTGTTTAAAGCCATTATGTATAGTGAGATGATATAAACCTAATGGAGGTTATCGTTTACAAATTTCTTTAAAAAAATTTCTATGGCTCAAAACACGTAAAAGTATGTCTAGGATTTCTCATTTAAATTTCTTCCAAATCGGTTTTCTCAAAAATCGCAACAAAAAAAAAAAAAAAAAAAACGTGTTTTTCCCCATAAAGCGTAATGTTAAATTAAGGGACCCTTAGCTTTCTACTACTACTCAAAATGACAGATATATCTATATAGGTGCTTTAGTTCTGTGGTCAGGTCAGACTATATAATGGGACGATTGCCGCTCACCGCGTGCAATTTTTGGTGTCCACTTGTACTTATTTCTACTTAAAATATTAGATTGTGTGATTGGTTTCACTGAAGTTACAGCGGCAGTGACTTTGTAAATTACGTGAATTGAGATGAAGTGGAGAAATTTGATAAAGTTGAGAGAGTCTCTAAACTAGTGCGAGGTTCACAGCTTGGTGCGTCACTGTGTGTTAGAGAACTTTATTAGAGAAGTGACATCCCCATGTTTTAGCCAGACCTGCATACGTAATACAGTAAGCCTACATCACTTTATTTCAAGGCACCAATAGCAGCACAGAACAGACCATTCTGAGCCACCAATCAAAACTCGCGATAGAGCAAAGGCCAAAAGTGTGCTCTCTGATTGGTGTCTCAGAATTGCCTATTCTGGGCTGCTATTGGTGCCTCAAAATAAATAAAAGGTGTAGGCAGGGTTTCAAAAAACCCGTTTTTATTTTTAAAACTCCCAATAAACCCCACTACAAGTGATTTTTTTTAAAAGACATGTAAAAGCTTTTTTTTTAAGCGTTTGTAAAAAAGCAATTTTTATTATTATTATTATTTTTTTTTTTAAGAATTTTTTCCATTTATATTTTGTATAAAATTAAACAAGAACTTTTTATATTGGGACCATCATAATTGTTGCACTCAAAAAAAAAAAAAAAAAAAAAAAAAAAAAAAAAATGCGGTAAATTTTATAAATAAAAGAAACATTAAAGTAATGAACCGGCAAAAGGAAAAAGTTAATATGTTTCAAATCATATTTTAAGCTTTATATTTTCTTCAGAAATAGCATTTGAAAAAAACAACAACAAAAAAAAACGGGTGGGTTTTTTATTTGGGGGGGGGGGGGGGGGGGCTTGGCCCAATTCCGAAACCCTGGGTGTAGGCTTACTGTAACATATTACTGCCTAAAACATGGGGATGTCAGTTCTCAGTTAAAGTTCTCTAGTAATATGATACAAGACAACTTATGTCGTGGCATTGCTGTAATAAAACACAGTACGTCATGCTTAGTAATCAACATAAAACTAAACACAGAAGTAGCCTGTCTAGTTGGGTTCACAGCGTTGTCGTAGAACATGCAAAGTAAAACATGTCTGAAATCAAAATAAACAGTTAATTATGATCGCTTCAAATAATAATATTAATAATAATTGTTATTATTATATTGATAAGATGTTGTTAGCAGAAGTTCACTCTTGGTGAAGGGGGAAAAAGTTAATTTTAATTTGTTTTCTAAAATAGTACATTGTCCTAAATTGATAAATATACGAATTTTTAATTTTTCAGTTCATTAAGTGTTTTTAATAGATTTTAAAAAGTCGCAAAATTACGTCATAGTCAGTGACTTGTTCCTAAGCTACCGACCAGGATGTCATTTGCTAATCATCAAAAATTTAATTTATTTATTTTATTTATTAAACACCAAGGTGTACTTATACATATATATTTACATTGCACTCTATACGTCAATTAAAAATTAAAATTTTAATTGAAAGTACTTAACTTAAAAATTAGAAATTCACATATGTATAGATTCAGGACAATGTCTTCTTTTAGAATATGAAATAAAATGAACCCCTAAAAATTTGGTCTTCATCTTTGTTTTGTTTCAACGAAGCCCGGTGCTGTGAACTTGTTGCTTTATCTTGGAGATGTGTGTTCACAACATTTGTTGACGTTCTGGTACGGTACAACGCTGTGAACCTCGCATGTGACGTAGTTTGTTGCTTGTTCTGTTTCGCTGTGACTTGACTAACTTTCATTGTTTTGTTTTGTTGCAGGGAGAACCCCAGGGAGGAGACGAGCGCTGCAGTATCGTGTAATTGTCCATCGTCTTATTTGACGACAAGATCATCATTTCTCATCATTGTTGTCGTTGCATTTGTATTTGCTGCATCAAAGCAAATTATTTCACTGCCTGGAAGTTTAAAAACAAAACAAAAATTACAAGACAAAAAGACATTGAGCAGTTTCTATATAATTAAAATATATAAATAGTTGGTGCTCGGACATATTATGTAAGAGGTTCACAGTTGACGTGGGTTACTTGCACGTTGGACGTTATGTGAATCAGCGTTGTAGTGAAGAAAATGCACCGCAAGAAGTTACACACACTTGTGTCCAGCAAGGGAGAAGTTTAAAGAGATTCTGTTTCTCAAGAAAGTGGAATAAAGCCTTCTCAAGGACGAGATGGTACTATTATTATACATCAATGCTGTTGCTACTAAACCATACTTCTACTTTTAACGCATGTGCTCACTTTCACGCATCTACTTTTATCGGGAGAACCATAGAAACACGCATCTACATTTAGCGCAACACCAAGTAAAAAACACTTCTACGTAGGAAAGCAGGTGTAGAAGTGTTTTATACGTTGTCGCGATAAATGTAGAAGCGTGTTTCTATGATTATAGCAATAAACGTAGATGCGTGAATATTAACAAACATGCTAAAGAAGAAGTTTGGTTTAGCCGCAAAAGCATCGATATATTGCCTCTGTCACGTGAATGTTCCAAGTGAAACTATCACGATCACACCAAATGTTCCATCTGACGCTGTAAACCCTATGTAGATAGAACGTTTGTCGTGCTCGTGATAATTTCACTTGATACATTTTGATGTGATAGAAACGAAATATAAACTCCTCTCGATGTCTCATGTTGAAATACGTTGCTGTGAACCTCGATCGTTGCAATATCAGCAACGTAACAAGCAACAAGTTACGCACCTTCATATACATCTATGCTGACACTGAAATCATCATAATTAATAAGTTACGTTTTGACGTCAACGTCAATCTTGCAAAATAAGTAGTCAAAGTTTCAGCGTAGAATTTTAATTTTTAAATTTCCATTAATCGTGAACTGTTCAGCGTTTATTTAAACTAAAATAATTAATATTAATTATTATTTCTCTAATTTTTATATATATTATATTATTATTGAAAGCTTTTTCTTGTATTAATTTTTAAGTACAATAATTTTTTGTTTCATTATTATATTAATGCATGTTTTAAGTATAAATCAAAACTTTTTTTTATTATTTTTTTAAAATTTAGTATGTATGTTTGTATCTCTGAGCTTCATAGAGAATTTTTTTTTTTTTTTTTTTTTTTTTTTTTTTATATAACTTGTGGTAAAATTTTAGATGAACTACCATAAAATTTTAATGGTTCATATTTATAGACATGTTAAATTTGACAATTAAAAAAGTTAGCAAGCGGACATTGGTTTTAATTTCTTAAAGTTGCAAGTTTTGTGAATTATTTTTCAATAAAATAATTCATTTTTATTTCGCGCCTTTGAATAAGTCAACAGTTGTGGAAAACTTTTGGCATTTTATTTACTTATTTCGGACGATATTTAAAAATAACAGCAGCCAGTACAATCAAGTATTTATATTGAATTAAAAACACTTCAAGAAGTCACAAAATAATAATAATAACAATAAAAATATCAAAATGCTGAACTGGTTGAAAATTTTCCATTATTTTCAGATATGCTGTCTTAAATATTGTCCTAGTTTTCCTTATAAATATTGGTCTTATAGTTTTATTTAATAAAGTATTCAAAGTAGATGAACTGAAAGCCATACACTGGTCTTACCATAGTGAAGAGAGTGTTGTAGTTTAACAGTCATCTTGCTAGCACACATTAAAAAAAAAAAAAAAGTATCACAATCATATTAGATATTATTATTTATAGTTGCTCTGAGTCTGTAAGAACTGACAAAGGCACACAATGCTCTTGTAGTTTAGTGCCAAAAGCTCTCCAATATTCCTTTATTATCATTATTTATCTGCTAGTAATGACTGCTTACGATTACTCAAAATGCAGAAAAGGTAAGTGCCGGAAGAGGAAACCACGTGACGGTAAAAGTGGGAGGTAGCTCAGACCTAGCTTGCTGCTGGCACCAACTTTTACCGTCACATGGTTTCCTCTTCGGGCACTTCCTTTTCCGCATATTGAGTAAACATAAGCGGCTAAGCGGTCAAAATTCGTCACCAAACTATTAGACTCTCATCACTATGATAACGGCAGCGCTGGTTTTCTCCTATCCCTTTCTTTTGATATCTTCTTAACCTTGATGGTTTATTTGCAAAGAAGAAAAATAGAAATTACTATTTATGTATGTAAATAATATTTAGTGTCCTTTTTGAAAAGGGAAAAAAAGTTTCCGTTAGCTTTGTGTTTGTGAATCATTTTGTCTGAGAGATTTAAGGCCAATATATTTTGCATTTTTGTGTATTTTATTTGTTTAACCCTGATAATTATTAACCTTGTGTCAGTTTAATTTGCGGTGCAATAAAGTAGCAGTGTTAGTAACATCTCCCTCCTTTCTCACAGCAGTTTACTTGTCTGTCCTGCTAGAATAATCTACTGCATAACTATGTTGTAATACAGTAATATTAAGTAACCTCATGTAAGTAAGTAAGTATTAATAAAGGAAAACCTTTGGTATAAAAACAACAATGGGCTAACACTATTTATTATTACATTTCACCTCCTAAATAATAAAGAAAAGGATAGAAAAACCAGCAAGGGCCTTAAACCACAGTAGAAGTTCTATGGAGAGGTCGAGGTCTTGCATGGCACAGTATAATGTTATAAAAGTTTCTTTATAACTGAGAGCTTTCGTCATATGATAATGACATTATCAATCAAAAGAGAACATTACTTGAGCACATCACTGAGCAGTGTCTTGTCTTGTACAAGACACAAGTACGAGTACAAGATAAGACACTGCTCAGTGATGTGCTCAAGTAATGTTCTCTTTTGATTGATAATGTCATTATCATATGACGAAAGCTCTCAGTTATAAAGAAACTTTTATAACATTATACTGTGCCATGCAAGACCTCGACCTCTCCATAGAACTTCTACTGTGGTAAGGCCCTTGCTGGTTTTTCTATCCTTTTCTTTATCATTGATCCTAACCGCGATGGTTTTTTCCTTAAATTGATTTTATCACCTCCTAAATAAGTAAATAATAGTCTTAATTAAAAAAAAAATGTTTTGTTTTGTTTTTTTCATTTTTGAAAGGGCGAGGTTTAAGTATTTTTGTTCATAAACCCTAATGTTGTTCGTAAACCCTGTTCTCTTGCACCAAAAAATGCGCATTCCAT
Source organism: Ecdyonurus torrentis (assembly GCA_949318235.1). Lineage (NCBI taxonomy): Eukaryota > Metazoa > Arthropoda > Insecta > Ephemeroptera > Heptageniidae > Ecdyonurus > Ecdyonurus torrentis. The sequence goes on along the minus strand of OX439131.1, from coordinate 48,031,519 downwards.
TTGAATAACCATTGGCGATCGTCATTTTTGGTGCAGAGAACAGTAGTAGTGGTTATTTTGATGAGCAACTAAATGCTATTTATATATTCATCTCATTTGTAGATTTTGAAGAATTTTCAATTCTTAAATTCTTATTTTCCTTTCTTGAATTTCTTGATTTTTTTAGAAGGTTACTGAACTTAAACTTGATTTTTCATTAATCTTTTTAACATCTCCCTTTTAAATGGTTCGATAGGAAGTTCATCCATATCCTTAGCCATTTGGTTAATTTCAGTCCATTGACAGGGTTTACGAACAGCATTCCTGTTTTCTTGCACTAAAAAATGCGTATTCCATTTGATTAACCATAGCCGATTGTCATTTTTAGTAGCAAAAAAAAACAGGGTTTACGAACAGCATTATTGTTAGTCAAAAATGGATTTTTTAATACTGTTCATCTTGTTATTGAACCTCCCAAAATCGCGATCTTAAAATTTTAATTATTAACTTTTGCTGAGAGTAATCACCGTATAGCGACTTGGAACCTACATCACAGCTACGAGTTGCTGTTTAGTGACTAAGAACCTAAGTCACTAGAACTTGCTCTCACACGCTAGTAACGCTAGCTGGTAAAAAAATTATTTTTTTATGCAAAAATAAGAGTAACTTCTGCTCGTGCCATCTAAAATATCTTTAAATATCTTGTATTTCCAGTCTCCTACAATGAAAATGCAATAAGATATAAGATTTTATTACGTTCTATGTCTTTACAGAGTAGAACAAGTCAAATAACACAAAATACATCAACACAAAATAACATGTAGAATCACTATATGGTTGTTACACAGGATATTAAAAAAATAATAATAATAATTAGGAAAAACTTAGGCTATAGTTATAATTAACGTTATTACATGCAAGAAAATCAGCGACACTATAAAACATATTGTCAAGCAGGTATCTCTGGACCATTCTTTTAAAAGATACATAAGAATCACAATCTTTTATATTATTAGGGAGTGCATTATACAAAAAAGGAATACAATATTCAGGACCCTTTTGGCTAAGAGACATCCTCTTTTTTTCAACATAATAGCCCCCATTATTTCTAGTCTCATAGGAATGGACGCTATGAACCGTTCTGAACCATGATGGATATCTCCTCAAAAATTTTACACATTCATAAATAAATATTGAAGGCAATGGTAAGATATGTTTTAACAATTCTGAAGCAAGAAAGTCAAAAACTAAAACCCTCAAATTAACATGGTAAACCATATGCCAGGTCAAAATCTAAATAAAACTGATGATGACCCTTGCCAATGTTAAGTACTGATTATGTGAAGTTGCCTATTAAAGCAGGAAATCAGCTATATACTAAAAAAAAAATCAAAATCAAAAAGATTAAAAAGTTGTAAACGAAGAAAAATGTGAACATTTGCACAGTGATACATTAGATAAGGTATCTTCAAAAAATGAAAGATAAGTTTCCTAATTTTTTTATAAGCTTGAAATACAAAATGCAAAGTTACTCTAGAATATACCCTTATTTATGTTTTTCCAACCTCAAAGCCAATATTATAGTTTTCTCAAAAAAAAAAAAAAAAAAAAAAAACTCGGAGCTGAAAAATGATTAGATATAATCACTTGCCTTTTTCGCGCTCCACCTGTAATTAGCCCAGCGCCTTCACCGGTAAGCCCTATATATTGATGTGACTGCTTGAAAAAGCCATAATAGCTATATACTACTATACTACATCAATACGTAAAAATTTAAAAATTAAAAAAACATTTTTATTTATTGTTTTAGTAGCAAAAACTATATAACACTGCATGAAAAAAAAAATTATGCAAATCAGATTCTCTTCCAATCATGATCTTTTACTTTACAAAATATTTACTACAATTATATGCAATCTAGCAATTACATTAATTAATTAACAAGGCTGCCTTTAGGTGGGTCCCCTCGGGGCCCTCGGGGTGCCAAATTAACTCCTAAAAACTCCTGAAAATTATTCCTGAAAGGATTATTAAAATTGTGGCGCTCTTTTTACGTTTATTTTTATAGGTGGCAGCACTTTACGACAATAAAAAATGTAAACAAATCAAAAATGGTTGAGTTGTAGAATTGCTATAAAACTCCAGAAATCAACGAATTTTTTGTGAATAATTAATTTATTTTGAAATTAAATCTAAAATAACAGTGTTAGGTGTGTTTTTCACGACAATATGCCAGTAGTTGAAAATGCATCGCAGCCTCCGGGGACGGATAGCGATGTCAAAGACGAGGAGGGAGACAACGCACCTAGCAGCACCACAACAAACACGGAAATTAAAATCGAGATTGTCGATGAGGAGTTGGCTAAATCTCCTGAAGAAGAAGCAGAGATTATCCTTGAATCTCCAAAATTAAGTCCTGACTCCAATGATGTCACCACTAACGGCACGAAACCTCTACAAAACAATGAAACTCCGCTTCTAGAAAATGCTTCTAAAATAGAAGTTTTGATGGAGGTCGAAAACGTAAAGGTAAATTAACATACATAGCTGATTTTTGTATTTTGTACATAATTTAATTATTGCTGAACCATCTCTCACTACCAGTATCAAAGTCAATAAATTTCAGTTGAAAGTTTATTCCAGAAATCACTGATAAAAAGTTCAGTGTGTTTTACATATACATATGAGGTCACCATTTGACATAGAAAAGGGGAAAAGAAATATTTAAATTAAGATTAAATCTTATAAGTTATACAATTTTAAACCCTATGTAGCTCTTACTTTAAATTTTACTTGGTGACCTCTTATTTGTATGTATGTACCAGGTATGTACCTTTATCTGGGAGCATTTTGGTCTACATGCATATACATACATACCGCTCCGGACAAAATTTTCTGAACAGAGGGTGTATGTACATTTGTACGGCTCTGGCCAAACGTTTGAGAACGATTTGTATAGGCAACCCACAACCACACTATGCTATCTTGATGAGAAAACGCTGCGACCGCCGCTGCCCCGTTCTTAAAGTTTTGGCCAAAGCTGTACATATACACATAGGTATGTGTGCAACGAACCAAAGAACAAGCCATGCTTCTCTTTTGAGAAAAATTCTGTTTGCCTATACACCCCATTTGGAAATTTTTGTCCAGAGCTGTACCACAGGGCTAAAAAAAAAAAAAAAGAAGAAGAAGAAGAAGAAGAAGAAGAAGAAAGATGGGTGAGGGGGATTAGGTAGACAGTTAAATTTTCATTAAGCTGATCGTGTTTTACTGACCCCCCCCCCCCTTCCTTCCTCTTAATTTAAATGATATTTGGTTGTAGATGTTAATCATATCAGATGCATTGCTGTGAACAGTTTCAGACACAGTAGATGATACAGTAGTCCATCTCCTATAGCGGGAATGTCAGATCGGTTCCTCGTTTGAAGTAACGTTAAACGTCTAGTACCTGCAACTTGCACAGTCGCAATCGGCGCGCGGAACCGATCTGACATTCCCGCTATAGGAGATGGACTACTGTATCATCTACTGTGAGTTTCAGACAAATGAAAGGTAATCATTTAAACATATTTATATTATGGGTGCCTAAAATTTTATGTGGAAATGATATTGTCACGTCATATTCACGTGTTTTGATGCGCACTCATGTGTAGCGTTATCTATCAGGTGAGCTGCTTTAGCCAGCAAGCCAAACAAGACTCGTGATGCATGAGAATATGATGTTCCCACATATAGTTTGAGGCGCGCAAAAAAAGCAGCAAGTTTAAATGGTTACCTACCTGTCATTTGTCTGAAACTGTACAATGTAGTAGATTGTAGGATAAAGAAAGGTGAAGAGTCGTGAAGCAGATTGATGTTTGATTGCAGGACGAGGTGAAGATAGAAGAAACCAGCAAGACCAGCAATGTTGAGGACACTTGTGCAGTGGCTCAGACCTCACTACAACACACTGCGTCAGCAACGTAAGTGTGCACTGTCACTAATAATTACCAAGTACTTTCACTTATGCAAGTGCTGAAATGAGGAAGACTACAAAATTTGATGTGCTTATTTTATTTCATATTCTAAAAGAAGTCATTGTCCTGAATCGATTGATATGTGACTTTCTAATTTTTGAGTTCAAAATTCAAAATTCTTTATTCATTTCTTTCATCCAACATACATAATACAATCAATGCATTAGTCTAGGTTATTGCCATGAATGACAATATAGAAATGATTGTCAAAGTATTTACAACATAAAAACAAAACAAAAAAGAAACGACACTTAATAGTATTGATATAATAATAACTTATGTATAAAAATTAGAATTTGAATCTAAACTATTTCATCATTCAAATATTCATCGATTGAATAATACTGCTTATTTAATAGAAAAAACTTTAGTTGTTTTTTAAAAGCTATTAAATCATTTTGCTTTCTCATATCTAAAGGCAATTTATTATAGTAAATGTATATTATTATTATTAATCGGGCAACTATATTTATTTATAGGCAGTTCATTAAATATTTTTAATTAATTTTTGAAAGTCTTGAATTCACAGGCGGCAATTTTGTCCTTTGCCCACATGCCTTAAGTACTGTCTGTGACGTCATTTTCTGATTTTCAAACATTAATTAAAAATACAGTTAACCGGGGTGAAATTGAAAGCCAATCACAGACCTGCTTTCAAAGTGCTCTGTGTCTAGCGAGATAGGGGAAAGTGAAAGCTTGCACATGATTGGAGTTTACATTTTACCCCACACTTTCAATTTCACCCTGGTTGACTGTACTTAACGGACTCAAAAATTAGAAATTCACATATTAATCGATTCAAGACTATGTCTTTTTTTAGAATATGAAATAAAATTACCTCCTAATTATTTTTTTGTAGACTTCCTCATTGTAAGGAAGTGACGCAAGGCTGACAATGACATTGTTGTGTTTTAGCCTGCCAGAGGGCCAGGAGCAGGACAAGAGTGAAGCTGTCAAACCCAAGGACACCAAGGTTGGTAGAAACCCTGGTCACGTGCCTCTTGTACACATGATTGTGATAATATACATATTGTAACAGTTAACCAGTGCTAAGTGTGCAATGTTGATGTTTGTAAAGACTGTTTTTGTGCTCTATACCACACAAAAATGTTAATCACCTAATTAATTTTTAAATGAAATTGTGTATTTTTTGGAGCAAGTGAATTCAAATTAAGAACATCGTTAATGATCGCTTCTGTTTACTTCCAAAAATCGGTGGAGTAGTTTTCTCAAAAATTGCAAAAAAAAAAAAAAAAAAAAAAAATTGCAAAAAAAAAAAAAAAAAAAAAAAAAGTTTGTTTCTCATAAATGTAATGTTAAATTAGGGCACCCTTAGCTTTACTCGCGCTTTATAATAATAAGCTCCATTGTTTTAACATATTTATGATTATGATTCTTCCATAAGAAATGCATTAAGAATGCTTAAATTTATTTCAAATAGTTTGTTCATTGCAAGTGGTCCATAACCAGTTCAACAGCAGAAGAAACTTAAGTATTAAAAGTTGAACCCATGTTTTGTGCAGGACAATGAGGAAGAGCTAGCAGAACTGATGCGTGCCAGTTCTACAATAGTGTTACCTACGCCACGTAAGCCTGTGTACGCCACCAACAAGAGGACACGACTCGCCAAGGAGGTGGAGGCCACGCTCACCTTGTTGAAGTCAGGCATTGACCCTGAGACCAGAGGCAAGAGAGAGCACGGTGAGCAAGCTGGAGATATATATGTCCTGTAGTTACCATAGTGAAGACAGTCCCATAGTTTGCTGACAATCTTGCTAGCTAAGATAATAAATAATAATAATATTAATGACAGATAGAAGACGTTGCAAAAGTAGGTTTATTGATAAAATAAACTGACAGCTCAACAATACTAACATAGACGACTTTGTGTTCCTGTCTACATTTAACATGCTTTCTTATGGGGCAGTGAAAACTTGAGTTAAAATTATTTCTCAGAGCTGAAATGTTTACTGTAGCTTACTTAGCCTCAAAGCTTTTGTTTTTTTATCCTGTTTATATATCTGTGGTCTATTCACACTGACTGATACATTAGCAAAGGAAAGGACAGGAGAAACCAACAAGCAGTGCCTTACTTACCACGATGAGGTCCGTAGTTTGGTGAAAGTCTTGATGGCGCAGAGCTTACACAAATATATTTACAAGTTTTAAGATGCTTCGAGGGCAACAGCCTTCTTCTTCACATACTCTAAGCAACTGAAGATGAGGGCTGTTGCCCTTGAAATGTCTCAAAACTTGAAATACATTTGTGTAACTTGTGCCATCAAGATTTTCACCAAGCTACGGACCTCATCGTGGTAAGGCGCCTGTTGGTTTCTTCTATCCTTTCCTTTCATTATTAATTCAAACCAAAATTGTTTTTACCTTTCCTTATTGGCTACATGACTGATACATTATGTTTGTTTGTATGTTGATCAGAGATCGCCCTGGGCTACCTGACAAAGGTACAACAAGTGCTCAATAAGGACGGAGAGACAGGTGAAGCACAGTTCAGGAACTTCATTGAGATCCTGCGAGGAGCAGAGGAGGTGCTGCAGCAAGCAGGGGGCGTGGCCAAGCTGTACTCACAAGTATGTGAAGCTCTGGTTGGTTACGAGCAGCTTGCCTCGGAGTTCCTTATCTTCCTGGAGCCTGGGCAGGCGTTGGCATGTAACAGTTTCTCTCAACATCAGCAGCTCACGGCAATGATGGACTTTATCTCTAAGATACAGGTGAGTGCCAGGTTTTGGTTTGTCCTATGCAGGTTCACTTCCACCTTGCTGTGTTATAGTGAATTGTCACTTTTGATTGATTGATTGATATCTGTCCCTATGCAGGTCCACTTCCACCGCCAGCCCAGCATGGTGCGTATGTTGGTGAACACTCTGACCTCCTTGGCTGAGAGGTCAGAGGTCACTGGTGAGGAGGTGCAAGCCGCGGTGCTGCCACTGCTCAAGGGGGTGCCACCCTTGCTGACAGAGTGTTTCCTGCGTCTGCTACCCTCATCTAAACCTCCTGAGTCGTAAGTCTAGCCTATAATACTTCTACTAGTAACATTATCTCAACTATACCCTAACCAACAAACTAAAGTGCAGGTACAAAAATTTAGTTTTAACATGCAGCCATGGTGGCAAAACAAAACATCTTACTTTTTTTTTTTTTTTTTTTTTTTTTTTTTTTTTTTTTTGCAAAATTTGCATTTTATGATAAAATTTAAGACTGATACGTTTGCAACTTTTAATCATAATAATAAGTTTCTGCAACAATCCAGTCTTTAATTGTCATATTTTTCTAATTATTATAACTACTTCTGAATCTAATTCTTATTACTGTACGTTCTTCAATTACCCAATTTTTAATATGGTCTATAAGCTGTAACCTCTTGTTAAAACTAACAATAAGCTGTTTTTTTTTTTAATTTGTTGCAACAATCAAAATAACAACTTAACTCTGGTTTAACTAGTTAATTAGCTAGTTTAGTTAGTTAGTTAGTTAGTTAGTTACTTAGTTAGTTAGTTAGTTAGCTAGTTAGTTAGTTAGTTAGTTAGTTAGTTAGTTAGTCAGTTAGCTAGTTAGTTAGTTAGTTAGTAAGTCAGTTAGTCAGTTAGTCAGTTAGTTAGTTACAGTACTTAGTTAGTTAGTTAGTTAGTTAGTTAGTTAGTTAGTTAGTTAGTTAGTTAGTTAGTTAGTTAGTCAGTTAGCTAGTTAGTTAGTTAGTTAGTTAGTTAGTTAGTTAGTTAGTTAGTTAGTTAGTTAGTTAGTAAGTCAGTTAGTCAGTTAGTCAGTTAGTTAGGTAGTTAGGTAGTTAGGTAGTTAGTTAGTAAGTTAGTTAGTTAGTTAGTTAGTTAGTTAGTTAGTTAGTAAGTTAGTTAGTTAGTTAGTTAGTTAGTTAGTTAGTTAGTTAGTTAGTGGTGCAATTAAAATAAACTAGAAATTCCCAAGTATTCCAGCCCCATAAGAAATTTCAATAATGTGTTTCATTGTTGAGAGGTCATGATTGCCATTTATTGTTATTTTAGTGAGGTTTTCAACAATATAGAAATAATTCTGTCAGAGTACTTGGTATCTAGGGACTTTAGGTGCAAGTTAGGCGAGCATGTGTTTTTGTATCAAATATGTCAAGTATTGAAGTAAGTGTTGATGTGATGTTTAAGGTGGATGGACGAGTACTCAGAGTTGATGTACGATGACCTAGTGGACGACCAAGAGCCAGTGGACACGCTCAACCTTCCTCTGGAGCACACCAAGGACGACACGTGTGTGTGCACTTGTCACCAGCAACAGCAGGAGGAGCTGGTCACCTCCAAGCTGAAGGCTCGCACTGACCACTGTGTGCGATGTGGACTCAAGGTACTGTGGCACAACGTCAATATCAGACACTTGGTTCAGGCTTTGTTTATTTACAGTATTTATTTTTATAAAATATTCATATTACCCTGGCTGCGTCCAAAGGGCGTACTTGCATTTCAAGGTCGTCTTACAAAAGGTGTACATGCATTTTTGTCCAGGACAACAGAGGGTGTACTTGCATTCGGTTTTACATGTCACGCTTGTGGCAGATGCGCGCGCAGCATTGAAAGTAGCCAAATGCAAGTACGCCCTTTGGGCTCAGCCAGAGCAATATTATGGTAGGTATATATTTATAGGGATTCCACCACAAATTGTAGTTTCTCATTGTCAACCTTTCAAATATGGTATCAAAATGTAATTTTGATCCATATTCTAAAAATTCATATGCCTATTGCCAGTGATCAACCTGATGACCCTTGCCAATGACACGTTATGCTGATTATTTGAAGTTTCTTTTACATTTTAAAAAAACATTAAACAATCTTGATTTTTTTTTTTTTTTTTTTTTTTTTTTCATGGTTTGGATCACTAAAAATAGGTTAAAGAGGAAGTTCAGGAGTTCATAGCTTTTTCAATGTTAGATATAGAGATGAACTGTTCATTGACGCACATATGAGACCCAAAGCCCTTCTGTAGCCCCGCAAACTTGCGCTCATCCTGCGAGATAAGTTATCCGCTACAATATTTTCTATAGTAAAGCCGTAACTGCAACGTAAAAGATACAGGAAGGGTTGCATACCTCGCAGGATGATCACGAATTTGTGGGGCTACAGAAAGACTTTCGGTCATCGTATGTTAGTTTATGAAAAGTTCTTCTCATTATCTAACATTGACGAAGTCATATTGTAACCACTGAACTTCGTCTTTAAGGAACATTGTATATAAAATAAAATAAATAAATAAAAATAAATAAATAATCGTCTTTATTCAAAAAAATGCAAGGAAAAAAAATTTACAAATTTTTGAAAGGGCGAGGTTTAAGCCTGACAATATGTCTGGCCCACTCTTACACCTAACCCCAACAGAAAAACATTCATGAAATCATTTAATTACATTCAAAATTTCGATCAGAGGAAATATTAATACTACGTAATAAGAAAAAAAATTAATAATAGAAAGAAAAAAATATATAAATATTAGAAAAAAAAAATAAAAGTTTTATATCACTTTATAGAAAAAGATGCATAACAAAGGTGATGAAGAGAAAAAAAAAATAATAATAAAAAAAAAAAAAATACTACAAGCGGAGCTGTTTGGCACTTAGATATGTACGCCTATAATCACTTTTAAATGTTGATACTGTCTTAGAGTTTCTTAATCTACATGGCAGAGTATTCCATAGACGAGCTGATGTTACAGTGAAAGAATTTTTAAATGGCAAAAGGTTATATGAGGGAAGTTTTAATGTGTAGTTTTTACCAGATCTTGTGTTACGACCATGTGAATCGGCTAACGTGATGAAACGGTTTTTTAAATACGATGGAAATAAATCATCCTGGAGGCAGCGAAATAGCAGTGTGAGAATATGAAATTTGCGTAATTCATATGTGTAGCAACCAACTGATGAATCCCTCACTCTTGTGTTTCAGTTTATCCACGGCAAGGTGTTCGTGCACAACGGCCGCTGCCTGCGCTCTGCACGGATCACGTTCCTCAACGAAGACATGGACTCGGCCATCAAGCGACTGACCGTACATTCCACGACAGGCAGGTCCTCACTGGCAAAATGTAGAAAACGTAACGGAAACTCCTTCTCTCAAGACTCCACCAACGTCAAAGACAGCCCACCACCAAAGTTAATTAACGAAGAGTCAGACAACGAATATAATGAAAACGTGAAAAATTTCTCCTCACCAAAATCTTCAAGAAAAAAGAGAAAAACCAAGCATATTTTCTCTGCAGTGGTGTCTAAGAGTGAGAAGTTGATCAGGAAGGTGAAGGTCCCCAGTCCTAATGAGGCAAAGCGCTTGTCAAGTCCCAACACTAGCTCCAGTTGTGATGCCTTGCACGAGAGTCGTAAGTCAGAGGAGCAGCCTGCTGAGCCTGACAGTACTGTACCATGTGACGAGGAGCAAGTGGAGAGTAGTAAGCAGCTCCCAGAGGAGCAGGTGGAAGTAGAGCAGAATGTATGTGAGGAGGAGAAGAGGGTGAGCAAAGAGGAGAAGAAAACTAATGTCGGTGATAATGAAGAGAAAAGAAGCAGAGAGGAGCAAAATATAGACACTTGTGAGGAGCTAGATGAAGGTGAAGAGGAAAGGAGGGGAAGTAGGGAGAGCCAAGAGGAGCAAAATAGAGATACATGTGAGGAGATAGATGAAGATGAAGAGGATGAGAGGGGAAGTCAAGAGGAACAAAATAGAGACACATGTGAGGAGCTAGATGATGAAGATGATGAAGATGAGGAGGAAGAGAGGGAAAGTAGAGGAAGCAGGGAGGAGCAAAATAGAGATACGTGTGAGGAGCTGGATGAAGATGAGGAGGAAGAGAGGGCAAGTAGGGGAAGTCGTGAGGAGCAGAATAGAGACACGTGTGAGGAGTTAGATGAAGATGAGGAGGAAGAGAGGGGAAGTAGGGGAAGCCGAGAGGAGCAGAATAGAGACACATGTGAGGAGTTAGATGAAGATGAGGAGGAAGAGAGGGGAAGTAGGGGAAGCCGGGAGGAGCAGAATAGAGACACGTGTGAGGAGCTAGAGGATGAGGAGCTCGAGTTGGAATTAGAGGAGGAAGAGGAAAGTAGGAGGTTGGGAAATAGAGACATCTGTGAGGAGCTTGGAGAGGAAGAAGAGGAGGAGGAGGAGCTTGACTTAGACTTGGAGCTGGATGAAGAGGAGGAGAGCAGGGAGCAAGGAGCAGAGGCTAGTGAGGAGCCATGTGATGAGCTAGGAGAAGAGCCATGTGAGGAGCTAGGGGAAGAGCAGGAGCTAGAAGAGCTAGGAGAGGAAGAGGAGGAGGAAGAGGAGATGGAGGTTGATGAAGAGGTAGAAGATGAAGAGCTGGATGAGGAGGAGCAATATTTTGATGAGTGCAGTCAGGAGACGGAGGACACAGAGTTGCAAGAGGAGCCCTCGAGCAGCGTAGGCTCTCCTGACAAGGACCCGTGCTGGACGAGAGACGAGGACAAGGCGATACTTCAAGCCTTCCAGCAGGGAGGCACTGCACAGAGAATGTTGCTCACTGTACGACAGCTGCTGCCTGAGCGCACGCCAGATCAGGTAACTAACCTAGCTGACCTATCAATACTCAATACTGTCTGTTGTGCAGTCTTACTAACTGTGGCTTGTCAAGTAGGCAGACTGATTTACAATTTCTGTTGTAGTCTGGTGAAATATACAGCTGTAGTTTGTGAGACAACAGATGAGTAATGTTGATTTGTATGTATGATGTCATTAATTATTTATCAGGTAGTTTTGAGTAGAGGATGGCTTTGCAGTTGTGTGACACGTGCGTATGCTGTGATGTTTCAGATCATGAGCAGGTTCCATATTTTACTGAAGTTACTGCAGCAGATGTCCAGTGCTGCACGTGAGAACAACAGAAAGTAGTTCTACATGGTGTCCTATGTGTTTGTCACCACCAACATGGCGTCCTATGTATTTGTCACCACCAACATGGCGGCAAGTTACTGCAGCAGATGTCCAGTGCAGTACGTGAGAACAACAGAAAGTAGGACACCTGATACTTGCCTGGCGTCCTATGTACTTAAATTAGAAATCAATGACTGGCCAAATCAATGTTGATTTTCAGGTTTGTTTGGTTATTTCACAACTTTTTTGTTCAAGTTGTTCTACGCCTTTCAGCTATTTCTCGCATGCCTAACCCATCAACTCCATTGCAATGACTTACATTGCATATTTTAATTCCAGTGATCCTGGCCTCAAAACTTTAAATAATAAAAATATATAAAATTGCTGAGATGTAAGCCTCATACAAACACATATTATGTCACTTCTGTAGCCTCACAAACTGGGGTTAAAAAACTGTAAAGTTGGAAACTTTAGGAAGTCATGACGTTATGAAATTCAGAGGTTGACAATAGAAATTGTCAGGGTTTCAAAAAACCCGTTTTTTTAAAGCCCGCAGGTAGTGGGTTTTATTTAAAAAAAAAAAAAATTGTGGGTTTTATTGTTTGTTGTTTTTTTAAAAAAAGTCCAATAAAACCCACTGCATGTGGGAGTTTTTTTTAAACAGACATGTAAAAGCATTTTTTATTTTGTATAAAATTAAAAATAAATATAAACTTTTTATAAATATTGGAACCATCATTTTTGTTGCACTCAGAAAAAAAATGCAATAAATTTTATAAATAAAAGAAACGTCAAAGTAATGAACCAGTGAAAGAAAAAAGTTAATATGTTTCAAATCATATTTTAAGCTTTGTATTTTCTTCAGAAATAGCATTTTTTTTTTTTTTTTTTTTTTTTACATTTAAAAAAAATAATAAAAAAAATAAAACCCAGTTGGTTTTTTAGTGGGTTTTTTAAGTGGGTAACCCACCCCCACCCCCCCACCCAAAAAAAAGGGTGTTTGTTTTTGGGCTGGGCAAAATTCCAAACCCCTGGAAATTGTAGCACAGGACAAAATTTTATGCCCAGTTTGTAGAAGGGTTAAGTGACATAATAATGTGTATAAGTCGCATCTCATAATTTATCATGGAGAGTTTTTTTTTCTCTCTCTCTCTCTTTGAGTACCCAGAAATAATGAATTATTAAGTTTAAGCTCCATATAAAAACTAATCCATATTATATAGCATTGCTGAAATATAGCTACCATAATTATTATGTATGATAAAATTAAAAGAAAATGCTAGGAGAAACCAGCGCTGGTCTTACCATAGTAAAGAGAAAAGTACAGATTCAGAGAAACCATGAATGCTATGAAACTATTCCTAGTTGCTCTCCAAGTCTGTAAGGACTGATGAAGACATAACACACTCCATCTCTCTTGTAGTTTATTGCTGAAATATTTCCAATGTGTTAGTTATTTATATCTGTGCTAGCAAGATTTGTCACCAAACTATGGGACTCTCTTCACTATGGTGAGGCCAGCGTATGCTTTCTGCTTGCATTTTCTTTCAAATTTGTCATACCTACCCACCCGCGAGAAGATTGTTTATTTTCCTTAATAAATCTCATTGTGTATTGTATTTATTTTGAGTTCTGTAGAAGTAATGATGTATAGTTATTATAGTTTTGAACAATCCTGTTTTTACCATCTTTTTATTTTTTTATTATATGACTATCTTTATTATTATATTTTTTCAAATTTGCTGTAATTTTTGTAAATACTGTAAAAATTCATGTATTATAATAATTTATTATTAATTAAATAATCAAAAAATAAGTAACATGTTTTTATCTATCTATCTCTAAGGAAAAAAAAAAACATAGCAGTTAGGATCAATAATAAATAAAATGATATAATTGCCAGCGCTGGCCTTACTTAGCACAGTAGAAGTTGTATGGAGAGGTCGAAGTCTTGTGTGGCACACAGTTGTGTTATAAAATAAGGTTCATTTCTTAACTGAGAGCTTTCATCATATATTAATGACATTATCAATCAAAGAAGAGATTTACTTGAGCACAGTACAGAGCAAAGTCTTGTACAGTGATGTGCTCAAGTAGTAGTAGCTTCTTTGATTGATAATGTCATTAATATACGACAAAAGCTCTCAGTTATAAAATGAACTTTATTTAATAACACAACTGTGTGCCACGTGACACCTCGACCTCTCCATACAACTTCTACTGTGCTAAGTAAGGCCAGTGCTGGTAATCCTTTCCTTTCTTTTATTATTGATTATTAAAACACTGACATTTATTTTTATATATATTTACTATAAAACATTTCAGATATACATATGGAAACAACAAGTATGAGAAATGAAGGTTTAGAATTTGTTAAGTTATATAATATATATATTTTTTTTATAAAATATCACAGATACATCATTTATAAAAGTTAATAAATATTAAAGAAAAATCGTCTATGAGTTGATTGGTTATAGTTATAATTATAAAAATATACACATACAGTATAGACGTATAGGTTATTAGAAATTGTGTAATGTGTGAGATATTGAGCTTATGCACTTACAGAGACGACGTGGTACAGAAGATATTCTAGCCCAGGCTGAAAAGAAATTTATAGGTGTATGTAAGTGGCTCATATTACTCAAGGAAATCAAGCTTTTTTTAATATCAGCATTTTTATATTTATAAAAATTAGGTTCAGATATGAAAACATTTTGAGGATTAGGATTTGATTTAAGTTTTGCAGGCATTCAATGAAGACTTTAATGATCGAAGTTAAATTTGTTAATTAATGTAAAAATTAAGTTAAATAATTAAGATTTCAAAGTTGTGACAACTAAAATCATTGCTCCAGTGAACACGCCAACGAACTGTCACGTTGTTTTGCAAAGATTCGCAATTTCCTAGCTTTTCACTTTTCAATATATATAAATACAAATTCCTCCCTTGTAAATTAAAATTGGAGGACTTAAAGGGCAGTTCTGTGATCAGAAGATCAAGAGCTTTCCAATGATGTGCATTTTATTAGGATTCGCGTCCGAAAGTTTCAAGGTCACAAAAACAAGCAAGGCTAACCCCTTCTTTGTTTTTTTGGCTGAAATATTTTTTGTCAAGAAACCCATGGACATGCACATTGTTAGAAAGCCCTTGAACTGCTGATTACAGAACTGCCCTTAAATCTTCAATTAACCCCTTGGTTAAAAAGTTAATATTAATGAAAAACAATTTATGTAAATTTTTGAAAAAATTGAGTTAGACGTGTATTATTACTAATTAAGGTACGTAGAGTACGAATCTGAGGTCCATTTTTAATTTCAGCCCTTATTTGTAAAGTTAGCGGGGTGTGAAGTTGTTCAGTTTTAGAGTATCCTGCGAGCTAGGCAACTTGTCGTGCATCAATGCTTAACAAGTTGCCTAACTTACAGGGGACTTCTCTACTGCTTCAACAAAGTACTTTTATCTTTGAAATTTGATATTTAGTGAGCGTCCAGTTTGTCAGATATCAAAATTAGACTCTCTAGAAATACCATAGGTTGAGTTTTTTTTTTTTAGCATTGTGAGGGGGATATATAAATAATAATAATAATTTATAAATAATATGCGAGAGAAAAGTTAAACTTCGAGGACAGCTAGGCATTTACGTGTCATGCAGAAAGCTGCAGTTCTTGGCACAGCTAACATCGTACGCAAAGTGCTTAGTTTGTGATCCCTCTGTATACCACCTGCAGTTTCTAACATAATTGGTACTGGATTATTCTCACCTTCACCTTGAATCAA
Source organism: Ecdyonurus torrentis (assembly GCA_949318235.1). NCBI lineage: Eukaryota > Metazoa > Arthropoda > Insecta > Ephemeroptera > Heptageniidae > Ecdyonurus > Ecdyonurus torrentis. The sequence goes on along the minus strand of OX439131.1, from coordinate 48,015,870 downwards.
GTAGGATTCAGATTCAGGTGTTAGAGTGTTATAGCATAAAAAAGAAAAGATCTAATGATAATAATAATAATCTTTTATTAAGGCGCATACAGGGCTATTTCAGCCATATTACATGAACTTTTGCCATAAATTGAGCCAAATAATAATAATAAATAAGTAAAAAGAGAATACTTTTTGGCAACAACTGGAACTCAATCTTTTTCATTAAAAAAAAATAATACTAATTAAAAAAAAACTAATTAGTCATTAGCATACTGACAATCGGGTCTAGACCAATACAGTTCTGGTAAAAAGATTGATAAAGACGCACACTTTATCGTAAACCTTGTTTTTTTGTACCAAAAAATATATATTCCATTTGATTAACCATTGCTGATTTTTTTTTTTTTTTTAGCAGAAAATAAGATTTATTAACAGTATTTCTGTTCTCTTGCTATAAAAAAATGCGCACTTCCATTTAAAAAGTATTATTAAAAACTTCCATTAAAAAGTTGATTGTTATTTTTTCTTGGTTTCGAGCACAAGAAAAACAAAAGTTTACGAACACCATTTAGTGGTTATAGTGATTACTTTTCTTGGGTAGTTTGTGTGCTCTGTAGGTTATCCATATGTTTTAGTGGTAGCAAGATTTTACACCAAAATAATATGGCACATTTCTATATAGGGTCTATACATTTTTGTTAAAGTCGGCACCATGTTGGATAACTCAATAACATGGGTGGCATAGGAAAATAACTCAAATAGGGAGTTTAAAAACACTATGCACTATTTTTGAGAGCATTGGTGTTGTAAATATGTTGAATTAGTATATCAAGTACGTGAGAAAAATAACAAAAACAAAAAATTAACTAATTTTCTAAAGAAAATTGGCTGAAATGAAGTTTGTCCTATGCTGAGCAATGTTATTCACTACTCCAGTATGGCCTCCAAGTGCATTAAATATGACGTTATCCGCATACACGCTATATGTTGATCAATGCTAGTCATTACTCCAGTATGGCGTCCAAGCGCATTAAATATGACATCATGTGCATACATCCTATATACAAAACGCATATATTATTGTTATATGATAACAATAATAGTTCAATGTCACAAAGCTAGATATTTTGATACACACACGACAGGTGGGTAATTTTGTTATTTTGAGAGAGAGATCACGTGACTAGAAAGTACTGTTTGTGTGCTCTCGCCCCGAGGGTGGCACACTATATAAGTGCAGTGTCGGTGAGGGTGGCAGTCACTCAGTGCTAAGATGTCTTGTCTCCAAGTCGCAGTGTTGTTGCTGGCGCTCAGCTGCCTTGCCCTGGCTCAGACTGTCAATGAAGCAGAGTTGAGGGACCAACGTCTGGTGAGGAGACGTCTGGACTGCGTACTGGACAAGGCACCCTGTGATAGCGTCGGTAGCATGATCAAAGGTAAGCTGTAATCTGGTAAAATAAATTATAACATATATGCACGGACAAAAATAAAAACATAATAATTTGGCTAGCTAATTTTCAGCACAATTTGTTCAATACAGCATATATAATCTACATGCTATATAGTGCATAGTAAATATATAACAAAGCATAAATATTATGTTGTTCTAATTTAGCATCATTTATAATGACAAGTAAATAAATAAATAAATAATCGTTTTTATTCAAAAAAATGCATAGAAAAAAAATACAAATTTTTGAAAGGGCGAGGTTTAAGCCTGACAATATGTCTGGCCCTTGCACTCTTACACCTAACCCCAACAGAAAACATTTATGATAATCTTTGATTGCATACATAATTCTAATATGAGAGAAGTAGTAATAATACTACGTAGCAAGAGAACAAAAGAAAAAAAAAGAAAAAGTTACAATATCTTTAAAAAATAATAATAAAAAAAACTAGTAATGAAGAATTAAAAAAAAATCATCATAGAAGGGGGGAAAACAAATAAAAAAAGAAAAATAAATAAATAAAAAGTACTACAAGCGAAGCTGCTTGGCATTCAGATATGTGCGCCTATAATCACTTTTAAATGTTGATAATGTCTTAGAATTTCTTAATCTATATGGCAGAGTATTCCAAAGACATTCCAAATGCATTCCGTGTGCTAAATCATTTTCAACACGATCTGTTCAATACAGCATCATTTATGCTGCATATTAACTACGTTAAGTAACATAGCATAAATATTATATTTTATAGAACATAATTAGTTATGTTATAGAACATAATTATTTATGTTATTCAAATAAATCCAGCATACACGTAATTTATTGTTTCCCTCTGTCTGTTCATTTTGTCAGTTTAAAAATACTTACAATATTTTTGAGAGCATTGATGTTGTTAATAGCTTAAATTTAGCATCTCAAGTATATGAGAAAATTTAAAGGTAACAAAAAATTAACCACGATTTCCCAAAGAAAATAGCCAAAAACAAAGTTTGATGTCCTATGCTGAGCAATGTTGTTCATTACTCAAGTATGGCGTTGAAGTGCATTAAATATGACGTCATGTGTATACACCCTATATTATATGGTTTAAAACGTGTCAAAGTATCATTGACATTTTTAGTATTAGTTTTTTTTTTTTTTTTTTTTTTTTTTTTTTATTGACAAAAACTTTGGTTATATACGGAATGCTAGACGCTCTATAGAAAATTAGAAACAAAAAACTTGCCTAATATCCTAACATATAGCTGAAAATCAACGTTGATTTGGCCGGAGTCATTGATATCTAATTTATTTTCCATTCACAAAATGTTTCGTGCGGACTGTGACGTCACAGCTCGCCTGATCCACGCGCACGTGACACAAGCAAGCTGTGACGTCAGAGTCCACACGCATCATTTTGAGAGTGAAAAATAAATTAGAAATCAATGACTTTGGCCAATTAAATCAACGTTGATTTTTAGGTATGTTAGCACGGACAAAAATAACTATAGGTAATAATTATGCAAGCTCATTTTCAGCACAATTTGTTCAATACTGCATAATTTATGCTATATTGCATAATAATTGTGTTAGCATAACTTTTATGTTGTACAGCATAATTATTTGTGTTGTTCTAATTTAGCATAATTTATGCAATAATAGCATAAATGCAGCATAAACTACGTATTTTCTTCTTTAATTCCGTGAGGGTAACAGACATGTTTTTTTGTTCAAGAGGTGTTGTATCTCCTTTACAATATTCTGTTCCCCCAATATAATATGATTCTAAAATAAAAATGTCTCATAGATGTTTGACTTGGCCTGTACAGTATACAGCTATAATGACTGCAGGGCACAGCTCACATATTTCGCAGTCTTTAACTTCAAGTTAAGTACTTAGGAGACCGGATATTTATATTTAGACTTTCACCCTCGCGGCAGCCGTGGTGCGCACCCTCGCTCGCTAGCTTAATTGCTGTGTGCAGTTATATTTATACCTTACACGAAGAGAACATAATACATCAAATATTTTTATTTTCACGTTTATAATACACATTATCATTTATGAATAGAGTGAAGGAAAAATCAGCAGTATAGGATGTGTGCGCATGACGTCATAATAAATGCACTTCAATGCCATAATTGAGCAATGAATAACATATATTGCTTATAGCATAGGACAAATGAGGGGTTTTGATATTTTCTTTTAAAAATAGGTATTTTTTGGTCATTATTATTTTTCTTACATATACTTAAAAATCTAATTCAACTTTTTAATAGCATCAAATCTTTCAACAAAAATATATATTGCGAAGTATTTTTAAACTGGCAAAATGAGCTATTTTCCCATACCAGCCCATGTTATTTAGTACTCACTTATGGCGTCGACGCAAACATGAATGCCACCACAAACACATAAAATGTTATTCCAATAATGAGAAGCAGGCCGTGGTTTAACATCATGCATGTCTGAATATGTCGGATAACATGAAATAAACGTATTTCAAATATTTAAAATGAGATTTTAATTCATTAGTTATAATAAAGGAAATGTCATTTTCTAATTGAACAAAAAGCGCAGGTAAATTGTTAACATTTTATATTTATGTATGTTTAGTATGTAAATATAACACATGTACACTCCTCCCCAATAAATCTGATCGGTTGCGTTCAAGTTTCCCTATATATTTAAATGAGAGATATATATGAACGCTGCGGTCACATTTATTCAGGCGAGGGGTGTACATTTCATAGAAATATTTGTGCAAAAGGTATTTTTATATAATTTACTTTTTTTTTATACTTGGTAAAGATAAATAAATAATATATAATTCAGTTTATTTTTAAATAATATATCATTCTTATCAAATTGTTATTATGAATTATTTTTATATTTAGAATAATATAGTTTTACGACAAAATGATATGGTTTACATAATTTTAATTAAATATTTATTTTTAATAGAAATTTATCTATAGCAATCGACGAATCATTAAATCAATAATAATCGACGCCATGTATGAGCATTAAATAACATGGGCCCGAGGTATGGGAAAATAGCACATTTTGCAAGTTAAAAAATACTTATAGCAATATTTGGAGAGCATTGAGGCTATTAATAGTTTGAATTTGGTTTTCAAGTTTAGGGAAGAAAAAAAAAACTAATTTTTTAAAGAAAATAAAGCAGTGTTTTGTATAAGCTATTTTGTCACAATGGAAAGAATAAATTATTATTTAATTTATGCTGCATTTATGTCGTATAGCATAAGTGATTCTAAACTAGAACCGCATAAATAATTATTATTATATATTTATGCTATTAAAACATGGTTATTACACAATATGCACTGACAAAAATAGCTATACGTAATAATTATAGCTTATAATAATAGCAGAATAAGTTACGTTTTTATCATAAATAAGCTTTTATAATGTTGGCACACGACAATGAAAGTTATCGGTTTAAAAAATTCTTTAAAAAATGTCTTAAAACACGTAAAAGTTATTATGCCTACATATTATACTGTTTTTCTTTAATAGGAGTTAAGCTATGGAATAAATTACCTGACGATGTATTTTGCATGTCTACATAATCTCAATGTTTAAAAAATCTATTTCTAAAATCCTATGCTATAAACTAACTCATATATTGTAGTAATATTTTCTTATTTAAACATAATGTTATACGTGGACACAAAATAATGTGGATTATAAATGTTTGTTTTTATTATTTCATAAAGTTTCGTCACTTATTTCTGGTTCAGTTGATAGGACTCATTGTCCTGACTGCGCCTTTTGTTCAATAATCTATAATTATTAGGTATATTTTGTCTGCTGCTAATTTATTGTTGGAACAATAAATACTATTATTTATTTATTTATTTATTTATTTATTTATTTATTTATTTATTTATTTGTTTATTTATTTATTTATTTATTTATTTATTTATTTATTTTATTTAGTATTCCTCATTTAAAATATCTCCGGAATCGGTGCAGTATTATAGTTTTCTGAAAAAATTGTAAACTAACGTGTTTTTCTTAACATAAACGTAATAATGCTGTTCGTAAACCCTGTTATTTGCTCCTAAAATGACGATCAACTATGGTTAATCAAATGGAATGCGCAGTTTTTGGTGCTAGAGAACAGGTTTTACGACCAACATTAATGTTTAATGTTAAAAGTTAGGGTACCCTTAGTTATTTGACTTGCGCTATACCGATAGATAATGTCTGATGTTCCATGTTTGTTCCAGCCGCACTCCCCGAGGTGCTCCAGCGCGGATGTCGCAAGTGTACTCGCACACAGAAGGCTGGTGCACGACGTCTCATGATGTTCACCCAGCAGAACTACCCTGGAGAGTGGGCGCAGATACAAGCCAAGTACCGCGGTTAGATCACAACTTATCAAATTCAAAATAAATTTATTTCCAGTCTCCTACAATCAATATGCAATAACAGAATTACATTTGTTTAGGTTATAAAGGAATTGTCAACTTTCTCTACATATATACTATAGGTTATACATCATACTAAAAATATACAAACTTATAATTAAACATAATACCTACATATATTACTATATACATTTATGAGAAAACATTTTAATACATGAAGTTGATTTTAAATCAGAGGACAAGTTATTGTATTATCTATAGGGTTTATGCATTCATGTTAAAGTCGACGCCATGTTGGATAACTCAATAACATGAGTGGCATAGGAAAAAAATCATTTTGCCAGTTTAAAACCACTATGCAATATTTTTGAGAGCATCGATGTAAATATGTTGAATTAGTATCTCAAGTATGTGAGAAAAATAACAACAACAAAAAATTAACTGATTTTCCAAAGAAAATTGGCTTAAATGAAGTTTGTTCTATATGCTGAGCAATGTTATGCACTACTCCAGTATGGCCTCCAAGCGCATTAAATATGACGTCATCCGCATACACCCTATAGCCATGACATCATACTCAACGTGCTTTGACACCATACCTTTTTTTTTTTTTTTTTTTTTTTTAATTACAACAATATTTACTATTCATAATGTATAAATGAAACCATATGCATGATCACATACATTTATATTTAACATTGCCCTGGTCCATCTCCTTTTTTTTTTTTTTTTTTTTTTTTTTTTTTGTAAGCAATGAATAATATTTCTTAGCAAAGGACATTGGTCGAAGAAGATTAGTCAGTTTTATTGCTCAGTTTTTATGTTTATCTACCTCTTTGTAGACCCATGCTTGTGTGTGTATGTGGTAATCATAATTTTTATTATAAATCATTGAAATTAGTCGTTTTTTTTATTGCCTATTTTGACCTTAGAATAAATTACGTAATTTATGCTGTATATGTCATTATGGCATAAGTGATGCTAAATGAGAACAAATAACAAATAATTATGCTTTACAACATAATATTTATGCTTTGTTATAATATGCAGTATAATTATAGCATAGATTATGCTGTATTGAATACATTGTGCTGAAAATGAGCTAGCATAATTATTAGTTGTTGTTGTTGTTGTCCATGGTTATGGGGCTTTTTTTTGTTCTATATTCTGTAATTATTTTTAAATCATTTAATTTTATGTTATCATTAATTTTTGCTTCAAAAATTTTGAATTCTCAATTCTGTACGAACAGAGATGATAAAATAGTTTATATAAGAAAGTAGAAAGTTCTTATTTTTTATTATTAATAACATTTTATCTAAATATTTAATAAATATCTTAATTTTTGTAAGTAAAATCATGCTTAGTGAAATATTAATAAAAAAGTATTACTCTTCATTTATTTATTTATTTATTTATTTATTTATTTATTTATTTATTTATTTATTTATTTATTTATTATTATTATGAGTTCTTTTCTTTCTTCTTCTGTAACACCAACACCGGAATCCTACGTGATTCAAGATGAAGGTGAGAATAATCCAGATAGAAACTGATAGATAATCTGATAGAAACTGCAAGTGGTATATAGAGGGGTCATATAGAGAAATAGCATAGAGGGATTATTATTATTTTTTTTTTTTTATTTACTATATGGTAGATGCTAATAAATGTCTCTTTATGTGCTATTTAAAGGGAAAAAGTTGAGTCCCAATTATTGTCACTGATAAATATTAAGTTAAAAACATTTATGACGTCACCATTGAGTCCAATTCTATATATACCCTGGGTATCCAAAATTTTAAGTTTCAAGTCTCTAGCTTTATTGGTGGAGGAGATATTATTTTTTAAAGCTTTTATTATAGCCCATCTGCCAACAATTGGACCTGCCAACAGCTAACTCTGGACCATACTTATAAAGTACACTAAATGTCCCAAGTATTCTAACCCTATAAGAAATTTTTATAATTTTTTTCACTGTTGAGAGGTCACGATTGTCATTTAAATGCATGTTATTTTAGTGAGGATAACAATACAGAAATAATGTGGTCAGAATACTTGGTATATAGGGACTTTAGATTCTTATAATTTATAATACGACAGAATGATATAGAAATGATCAGTATATATAGACAAAGAAATTTGATATTTAAAATACTTTATTAGTTGTACTTGGATGTAAAAATAACATAAGTAATTTATACAGACATTTCGTGTAAACACAGCTTACTTATTTACCTGTTTACTTCAGGTCAATCTAAAGCTACACTTTACATTTTGTGACAAACCTTTTTAGAGACATATGCATCAAAATTTTAGAGACATAATATATGCATCAAAATAAAAATAAATTGGTTTTCCAATGTCATGAATATAATATTTTTATATATAGTTTTTATTTTAATTTATTAAAAAAAATAAACACTTCTTTTATTTTGAGAGAAATTTCAAATGATGGTTAATCATGATTTGCATTAAAATAATTTTCATTGTTTAAAAATTTGATATTGTTTTCTGCTTTTCTTAAGGTGTATTTACATTTTTTTTTTTTTTTTTTTGTAACTTTTAGCAGCAAAAATAATTATTCCAATTTAAAACAATGTTCCGGAGGTCTATCACTAGGTCAGGCTAAAAAAATAACATCTATGTTGTTGGCTTACCCCAAAAGGGACTTTTTAGAGTCATGATATGATGTATGTATGATATAGATATAAAACTTTTTTTTTTTTTTTTTGAAATTATGCTGCCGCGCAACAACAAATAAATGAAAGCAACATTATATAATATGTAAGAATGAATTTGATTTGATTACAAAGTTTTCAACTATGCAAGATATTTTAATGCAAGTCATGTATTGACCAAATCTTTGCTGTAAAAACAGCACAGTATATACCTTGGAAAACAGTATAGCATAATTTTTTGCAAGAATACTAAAATTAATTATTCCATCGTGTCATGGTTTAATTAACGATTTGCAAAAATCCATTGTTGATAAAAAAAAATTACATATAATTTTTGAATTGCTTTTTTTTTTTTTTTTTTTTTTTTTAATAATAAGTTTTGATGATTTTAAATCATAACTCCTATTTATTGCACTGAAAATTAGACTTGAATGAAAATAATTTAAAGTGGGATATATTTGTAAAATGGCGATGTTCACTGATTCACTGTCACTTTGAGTGCTAAATATGAACAACGAGGCAACTGCATGTGATGCAAAAGGCAGCAATAACCAATCTCGATCGTCAATTTGCTCTAGGTGTCAATTATACTTAACATACTTCAAAATAAAAGCATCAAATTGCGCAGTTTTAATTGTGGAAATATGACTTCCACCTTATTGCCAAAAAAAGATGAGAGGTTATTTCAACCCGTACACTCTAAAAATTGGTGCATTACTTTAGTTACGAATCCTAACTTATTTAAGATAATCACTTTTAAGTTATTATGAGCAGCTAAAATAATGCATTTTAGCAAATTATTAACAATAGCTATTTTAACTTAAAATAGCTTAAATAAACTTAAAACAACTTAAATTAGCTATTTTTTATAACTTGCTAAAAATGCATTATTTTAGCTACTCATAATAACTTAAAAGTGATTATCTTAAATAAAATAGGGTTCTTAACTAAAGTAATGCACCATTTTTTAGAGTGTATTCTATAATCAAGTTATGGGCTTAAAATTTCACACGTATTTACTTCAATATTACATTGATCACCTGGGCAATTTTGTTGTTTGTCTGGGTAAAATTGTACGAGAAAGAGGAGTGCAAATCTCTGATGTTATTTTGGCTCTATAGGGTGTGATAGATTGGTTTGATGTGCTTTAATTGCCCCACGTTCAGTTGCTCTGATATACATAGCACGGTATACAGTCTATGAGATAGAGATAACTTAGGCAGAACGAGCAGCCTCAAACCTCTTACGATAAGCACCACTGGGGTCGTACTTTGCCTCAAGACGTCTCCAATCATTTGTACGGTTCTTCATCAAGAACTTGATCACTTTCTCTGCAGAGGCTTTCTGTTGTTCATTGCACTTCGAGCAGTCAGAATTGAGTGCGTCAGGCAGCGTCCCTGAGGAACATAAGGACATAGGTCAGTATTGGCATTGGAGAACCATAGAAACAAAAATATATCACAGCGCTGCTAAGAAACACTCTAAAAAATGGTGCATTACTTTAGTTACGAATCCTAACTTATTTAAGATAATCACTTTTAAGTTATTATGAGTAGCTAAAATAATGTATTTTAGCAAATTATTAAAAATAACTAATTTAACTTGAAATAGCTTTAAAAACTTAAAACAACTTAAATTAGCTATTTTTAACAACTTGCTAAAATGCATTATTTTAGCTACTCATAATAACTTAAAAGTGTATATCTTAAATAAGTTAGGATTCGTAACTAAAGTAATGCACCATTTTTTAGAGTGAACATAATATATTTTACGTAAAGAGCATGGAAAAAAGTAATTATAAAGTTACTATTTACATTTTTTTTAGTATAAATTTGTTAGATACAACGTTTTTTTAAGATCTAAAGAACTAACTATTTACCGATGAAGAAATAACGTTTATACAAAGCAAAATAATTTAATAGCTTTTAAAAAACAACTAAAGTTTTTCCTATTAAATAAGCAGTATTATTCAATCGTTGAATATTTGAATAATGAAATAGTTTAGATTCAAATTCTAATTTTTATACATAAGTTATTATTATCAATACTATTAAGTGTCGTTTCTTTTTTGTTTTGTTTTTATGTTGTAAATACTTTGACAATCATTTCTATATTGTCATTTATGGCAATAACCTAGACTAATGCATTTGATTGTATTAATTATGTATGTTGGATGAAAGAAATGAATAAAGAATTTTGAATTGAATTAAAGAATTTTGAATTTGAATACTAACGAGTTATTTTTTTAACTTTTTTGAACCTAGTTATTGGTTTGTACTGAAGAGTTACAAAAACTGAATGTAACTGTTATGTAACTGATGTTATTTCTTAAATTTATGTTTTCCATGACACAGACCTGCCGTTTTTATCACAGGAAACCTAAATTTGTTTGAACGTAAAAATTGGTCTTATAAAAATCTATTTTCTACGTATCTTTGTGGTTTATACGGCGGTTTATACGTCCAAATACAACTACGACTTTTTAAAGCTCTGTCAATCTCCTCTAAGAGGCAACCTAATGCCATAATAACATTTCTGTTTGTTTTTATCGCAATGAAACACATTCATCTTGTACATTTTACTTCCAATTTGTTTAATTTATTATTATTGTCCTATATTTATATTTACAATTTAAAAAATTTAGCTAAAATTTGGATTATCATACGAGAAAAAATATATATGTATAAAATATAGTTTCAGTCACTTTTTTCTCGTAGTTCTCTCTCTCTTTCTCTCTCTCTCTGTCTCTCTCTCTCTCTCTCTCTCTCTCTCTCTCTCTCTCTCTCTCTCTCTCTCTCTCTCTCTCTCTCTCTCTCTCTCTCTCTCTCTCTCTCTCTCATTAGTTAGTTTTCTTCCCATTACTCTTCTCTCAAAAAGTTACACAAATAAATATTTTTCTTTTTAAATAAGAAGCAAGATCTTTAACCGACAATATTTCAAAACAAGTATCGGAACAATAGAAAATATAGTTAAATTGAACCTCTTATATTCTTCAAACCATACCCCCTCCCTGATAAGATTACACAGTACGTACTACATATTACTTATTATCATTAACTCCACAAGTACAAGAACGATAGATTATTATTCACGCAGTATATATTATAAAATATATTTGCACATTATCAACGCAGTGAAGGTTGCGGCCCAGTTTGGCGATCACAAACAACGTTCACTTTGTTTTAGAGGTTGACGTATATAATGTATGTATGTATGTAAGTAGAACTATATATATGTAGACAGGAACTTTGTATAAGGAAAAACTGGAGTCGTTTTATGTTTGTGGACTTTTTGTAAGCTGAAGAAATAGTGGATCAAAACATGAAACTAAAACTATATAAATATGTAAGAAGTGATCAGTAAGGATCATTTTATATTGAATTCTTTGTTAATTTCATACTTATAGCTTTTGTTTCCGGGGTGATGTGTTCATATATATATATATATATATATACATACATACATCCATACATACATACATAATAATTGTTTACATAAGGTGGTGTTGTGTTTTTGTAAGAGAGAGAGAGAGAGAGAGAGAGAGAGAGAGAGAGAGAGAGAGAGAGAGAGAGAGAGAGAGAGAGAGAGAGAGAGAGAGAGAGAGAGAGAGAGAGAGAGAGAGAGAGAGAGAGAGAGAGAGAAAGTCCACTCGAGATGAGAAGTGAAGCAGAAAACTGTAACGTGTTGGCGTGGCTCGCGGCAGTTCGAGAGAAAGTCTGACATTTAGTATACCTTACTACATACACGCATGCATGCCGCTTTATTTAAATTAACTTCAATATCTGTGTATATATGTATGTAGATACTACTCCAATGTATGTGAGTCACATTTAACTTGCGGTTCTAGTTTTACATACAACTTTTAGCCAACATCTTCAAGTGATGGAAACCTGATTGCTTTTTTTTTTTTTTTTTTTTTAATATATCAGCGAGAAAACAAAATTTTAAACTTTAATATAAATGTTTGCTTGACTGTATATTTATCATTTGTTTATTTATTTCGTTCGTTCGTTCGTTCGTTCGTTCGTTCGTTCGTTCGTTCGTTCGTTCGTTCGTTCGTTCGTTCGTTCGTTCGTTCGTTCGTTCGTTCGTTCGTTCGTTCGTTCGTTCGTTCGTTCGTTCGTTCGTTCGTTCGTTCGTTCGTTCGTTCGTTCGTTCGTTCGTTCGTTCGTTCGTTCGTTCGTTCGTTCGTTCGTTCGTTCGTACGTTCGTTCGTTCGTTCGTTCTTGTATGTAATCCTCTGATCAATAAAAATATTTTATTTATTTATTTATTTATTTATTTATTTATTTATTTATTTATTTATTTATTTATTTATTTATTTATTTATTTATTTATTTATTTATTTATTTATTTATTTATTTATTTATTTATTTATTTATTTATTTATTTATTTATTCATTTATTCATTTATTTATTTATTTATGTACTTATTTCATGATTGATTCGATTCGATGATTGATTGATTAAATTGTCAGCTTACAAATTAAAAAATCGATTCTCTCTTGTTAATTATGTGACAGACAGTATGCTAATTCCCATTCCCATGGCTATATATAGCTGATGTGCTAACCACAACAACAGTGTCAAATATGTCACTGTGTCACATCATATATGTCACAGAGAGAGACAATACAGTGATGTCCTTGCGCACCAGTGACGTCACTGGTTGTTAACACCATGAGATTTTTGTCAAGTCCACGCACGTCTCATCTTCATATTTCACAACCTCTCTCTCTCTCTCTCTCTCTCTCTCTCTCTCTCTCTCTCTCTCTCTCTAATCTCTCGGTCACTTTCACCTCACCGTATCTAAGCAAAGTACAGTACTGTACGTACTCAGTGGTCACATCATACAATTACTATAAAGACCCTACAAAAAATACCGATTACTCTCACTCAATAAAAAAATTTCCTAATAGTTTTTGTCATTTCTCAGAGAACACGATTTTTATATTTAACTGATCAAAGAAAAATAAAATTAATTGATGCTGCATAGAACACTTGCTATATATTGTAGAGCACACAAATATTGTTATTTGCTAATAACATAAGTAATTATAATTATGCTGAAGATGTTAACAATTATGCTATTTAGTATTATACAATATAGCATAAATTATGTTGCTATCATAAATGCATTGACCAAGCAAAATAAATTATTGTGTGTTAATTTTCGTTCTTTATGTTACGTGAGCGAGGGTTTAGTGAGAGTGCTTGGTAATTTATAAGATTTAATTCCCAGTGACGTCACATGGACCACAGTGTTGCACTTTGTGCAGGGGGGGGGGAGGGGGATATTATGCACCGATACTTCATAATAATGGCAAGAAATATATACTGTAAATACAAGGAAATCATTATTTTATTATATTACACAGTTGTAATTCATTTCAATTTTTTTAACTGTGGTACTGTACGTATTATTCAGAGAACCCTTTCACTTTATTTAGTCAATAGTTATCATTACAAGCTTATTGTAATAGAAGTAAAGCAAAAAGTAGCATGTTTATTTATAGAACTGCATGCTTCAGTATACTTTGGACCAAAATTATCAGTGCAAGAATAGAAGGCAAAAGTTTGGTATAGGAAAAAAACAACGCTAGTTTGGAATTGTACGCTGCAGTATAAGCACTTATTATTTGTTTGTTTATTAACTTATTTAAATATTTGAATTTTTATTTGTTTGTTTATTTTATATAGAGCTTATCGGTTAAGCGCGCGAGGAAACAAGCTGAGTTGAAAGCTAAGGGTGCCCTATTTTAACATTACGCTATGAGGAAAAACACGTTTTTTTTTGCGATTTTTGAGAAAACTACTGCACCGATTCCGGAGATATTAAAATAAAAAATACTAGACATACTTTTACGTGATTTAAACCATAAAAAAAATTAAGACATTTTTAAAACGATAACCTCTAATAATTCTATTATTTAATTAATTCTTAAAAATCTTAGTCTATGACGTCATCAAAATGAGGATCTTCGATTGTTTACTTTTCGTGTGTACTTTTTTTTTCTTAGTTGTTATGTAAACAAAAAAACTTGCGCAACAATTAAGGTAAACAAAGATGACTATTCTTATTGTTTTGATGACGTGTGATGTTTTAACTTTTAAATATGGCAATTTTTATTTAAAAAATATTTACATAGTTAAAAAAATTAAAACTTACTGATTTGAAATTTTATATGGATTTAATTAATTTTACTTTAATAAAATTAATTATTTGGTTAATTAATAAAGAAAGGATTTGAATAGTTAAATTTAAAATACGCCGTGAATTATTGTAATTATGATACAATACATTATATATCATTATAATAGTAATTAACTATAGTAATATTTAATTTTCCGAGCTTACATTACACGGAAAACATAAATTTAACAATTTATTCAGTTACATAGATGTATCATGTTGCTCTGCAGTACAAACCAATAACTTGGCTGAAAAAAGTTTAAACAGTAACTTGTTAGTATAAGCGTGATTTCTTCAACGTTAAATAGTTAGCTCTTTAAATCTTAAAAATCTTTGAATATCTAACAAATTTATTCTAAAAAAAATGTAAATAGTAACCATTTAGTTACTTTTTTCCGTGCAAAGTTTTTTTTTTTTTTTTTTTTTTTTTTTTGCTGATATTTTATTAACATTAATTAACAACTTTTTATGAGAATGAATTGACAATAAAGTGCAACAAACTTCTCTCAAATATTGAACCTCTGGCTCATTTAAGCAGAGTTCAACAATTATTTAATAAAATATGCAGGATTTTTTTTTCTACCAATAGTTAGTTGTATATGTTACCAAAAAATTGGTAAAAAAAAGTACTTAGTTATCTTGCTTTGTTAATTTAATTAACAAATGTTAGTTAACTTAATAAACAACAGAATAATGGTATGTACATTTTACCAACTTCGTTTTTTTTTTTTAAATAAAATTGTAACTAACTCAAATTAATCATTTAACTTTTTTTATTACGTTTTTTTAAATAATTTTTATAAAATAATAAAACGCAATGCGTTATTCACACACACACACACTAAATCTAATGTTTAAACCTGATATAATTAATTATATTATGGTTTAAACGTGTATTATTTGACAAAAAAAACTGAAACTTGATCCATACTCCATATAAAGTGAAGTTACTAAAAAAAAGTAACAAAAACTTGTATGTAAATTAGTTCAAGTGTGAGAGAGAGAGAGAGAGAGAGAGAGAGAGAGAGAGAGAGAGAGAACCAGACAGAGAGACGCTATATAATATAAAAGTTTAAGTTCACCTTGACAGCATTATTCAAAAGCTACGTGAAAATTCAAACTCTTTCTTTTCTTTTGTTTCAAGTTTTGAAATTCAAATAAGTGAGTCACTCCTTAATTCTCTCTCTCTCTCTCTACCTTGCCTTATATATAAACACTATACAGTCCCAAATCATCAATATTCTGACCAGCAAGTCGGCTATTGCTGGCTGGAGT
The DNA here is from genome assembly GCA_949318235.1 of Ecdyonurus torrentis. Taxonomy (NCBI): domain Eukaryota; kingdom Metazoa; phylum Arthropoda; class Insecta; order Ephemeroptera; family Heptageniidae; genus Ecdyonurus; species Ecdyonurus torrentis. The sequence continues at coordinate 47,999,911 of OX439131.1, read as the reverse complement.
ACACTGTCAAAACTACGGTACTATCAAAGCAAAAATGTTGCACAACTGCATTGTTATTATTAACCTTACAAACAAAACAAATGCGACTTATCGGCAAAGAAAATTAAAACAAAAAAGTAATAGAACACATTAAATAAGGAGGCCAATAATATCCCTCTTTTTATTGTTTTACGGAATCAGTGTAATTTCTCCAAAGTCACAAAAACCGCGTTTCTCCCCATTAGTGTAATGTTAAATTAAAGATCCCATGCCCTTTTTCTAGCGCGTCTCTTATTGGTGCTACGTCATCGCTGATATCAAGCATTAGATCGGACAAAAATATGGTTGTTCTAACTGCAACAGTTTTTTTTTTTTTTTTAATGGATAATCCTGCAAAGCTAAACGAATATGTCCCAGCTAGGATAAATAGATCTTAGGATTAATAGATCTTAGGATAAATAGATCTTAGGATTAATAGATACCAAGATAAATAGATCCCAGGAAGTCTTTCTCGGGTTTGTACTTCTAATGGTTCAAGCGAGAGGAGATTTTGAGTAGGTGATTTGAGGAGATTTGAACGCACGTATATATGCAATGAAAAAAAAATCATTTCAAATTATCTTAATATATACATTTCATTTTCATATCACGTCACTCAAAAGTATATTGTCAATTTTAAAGCAAAAAAAAAATAACATAGTGAATTGTACTTATACTTTGTTTAAAAAAAAATAATAATAATGAAAAACACTACTGAAATATCACTTATCTAATTGGATTTTTTTTAAACGTCAAAAAATACTTGCTTTTTCTAATTAAATTAAATTTGATTTTTTTTTCTTTTTGTCATTTGTGGTTACTCACTCTTAAGTTCTCGTCCCTCTGATGTGCATGGTCCTTCGTTCATCAGGCACTTGATATAGTTAGTGAGAATCCGTCCGTTACTCAGGATCCTGTCCAGATCCACATTATCAAACTTGTTGGTGTATTTCTCTGCGGGAGGTGCGGCAGACACCACGGCTACCAGCACTGCGAGAGTGACGAGTAAGGAAACACGAGTCATGACGACGGTAGCTCGAGAACAAGTGAACCACACGCCTGTACCTCCCTACTATTTATATACCTGACCAGGTGGGGGGAACCCCCTCTCTATCTCTCTCTTAGAGTATACGGAGCTTGGAGGTATTGTACAGGGAATTCCTCTTGAGTTCTAGGAACTGTAGCCTTATGTAATATTGTGCGTTACTTCGTGTTAATCATAACATTAACTCGATCTTCTGTGTTAGGACATTCACTTTCTTTCTTTACACATTTTGTGTAACTTGACATCGGCGTCGTGTTTCCCCGTACTTGAAATCAGGATCCTTTTTGTCGGTAACCTGCGAGGACACACATAACTACGTAATAATTATGCTACCTCATTGCAGCACAATTTGTTCAGTATGGCAAAATTTATGCTATACTGCATAATAATTATGTTATATAGCATAATATTATGTTGTATAGCATTATTGTTTATGTTGTTATAATGTAGCATAATTATTGCTAAAATGATACAAATGCAGCATAAATTACGTAATTTATTCTTTATTTGTACATTTATGTCATTACAGCATTAATTATGCTAAATTTTTAGAATAACATAAATAATGATATACTGAACAACTTAATATTTATGCTTTTATTACATAGTTATTATGCAATATATAGCATAGATTATGCTGTATTGAACAAATGAGTTCTTTTTCGTCTTTACTGGGACTCGTCACATCAGCATGGCGAGGAGAGAGAAGCTTCATGCCCTCAGCCCTATACTTCCAGCATTGTGGAATCTCTGATTTAAAAATTTATCCTATTTTCGGACAAAAAACAAATAAACAAAGTAGTTGCTCGCTTATTAATATGCTAATATGGTGCTCCATTTTAGCAACATTTCATCTGTATTTCTGGTGTTTTTATTCTAGAAGTAAGTTAAAAAAAACGCCAAAGGACAGTAAATTAAGGGTCCTTTACCTTTCCCCGTGTGCGTGCCATGGTAATTGTTACAGCGTGCTCCCGCAGTGAAGTCCATGCCAAGTGACTTCTGCCAACATACCAACGATACTTGTTGTAATCAATAAAATACAGAGAGAGAGAGCGTAGTGTACAATAATAATACTGTATATTGTACAATAATAATCATTACACTTTAAGGTTATGGTCACACCTTATGGAGATTTTATAATTGAGGTTTTTCACCATATGTATGCATGACATTGCCGTAAGACATGAATACAAAGTGATCTCGCATAATCAAAACCAAACTGCAATTATATGCGTGTCGATCATTGTTTATCTGTTCCTCATATTATACACGGACAAAAATAAATATACGTAATAATTATGCTAACAACATTACGTAATAACATTTGTTTGTTTGTTTTCCCCATTTATTATAATTTTTTTTTATTCTTTATTACTAGTTTTTTTTATTATTATTATTTTTTTAAAGATATTGTAACTTTTCCTTTTTCTTTTGTTCTCTTGCTACGTAGTATTATTACTACCTCTCTCATATTAGAATTATGTATGCAATCAAAGATTATCATAAATGTTTTGTGTTGGGGTTAGGTGTAAGAGTGGGCCACACATATTGTCAGGCTTAAACCTCGCCCTTTCAAAAATTTGTATTTTTTTTTCTATGCATTTTTTTGAATAAAAACGATTATTTATTTATTTATTATTCAATACCAGCATAATTTATGCATAAATATTATGTTGTACAGCATAATTATTTATCTTGTTCTAATTTAGCATTAATTATGCTATAATGACATAAATGCAGCATAAATGACGTAGTTTATTCTTTCTATTTATTGTAACAAAAGAACCATATGTTAATTATTTTTTAAATTTTAAATATTATATTGATATTTTAGATATTTTTCCGTAATTTTTCTTCATACTGGAAATAATAACTTACGTAATTTATCCTTCAATTATGTCATTATATAGCATAAATGATACATAACTATGCTGAAAGTCATAATATTTATGCCATAAGAATAAATTATGTAATATTTGCTGCATTTTTATATATATATTATATTATATTTATATATATATAGTTATATGGTGTGAGATCACTTTGTGTATGGACATTTACCTTGTTCTCACCCCAGTTGGGTATATTATTATAATTATTATATTTATATTTTTTTTATCATACATAAAAAAAATATCTCTTTGTATACCATTTTAAAACCCAGTAAAAAATTATTATTAATTGTTTGTATAGGGTGTATGCATTCATGTTAAAGTAGACGCCATGTTGGATAACTCAATAACATGGGGGGCATAGGAAAATAAATCATTTTGCCAGTCTAAAACCACTTTGCAATATATTTGAGAGCATTGATGTTGTAAATATGTTAAATTAGTATCTCAAGTATGTGAGAAAAATAACAATAACAAAAAATTAGCCGATTTCCCAAAGAAAATTGAATTAAATGAAGTTTGTCCTATGCTGAGCAATGTTATGCACTACTCCAGTATGACCTCCAAGCGCAATAAATATGACGTCATCCGCATACACCCTATATGATTTTAAGATGAAATAAATTAATAAAATTATTTTAGAATTCTTTTGCTTTACACTTTGTCATGAAACTGCATTTCAGTATATACGAGTACAGAAAACCTAATTTATATTTAAACTTTTGGGTAATATTAATATTCAACATAGTCATAAGACGAGGAATTACAAGGCAAAAATTTAAAGTGTTTATAAAAGAACGGAAATGTATGATAGGGGTCCTTTCTGTGGTTCTCTAAACAATTATAATAATCTGCCATCCATCATAAGAAAGGAACCAGATCAAATTTTAAAAAAAGCTTAAAAACATTTTTATTAAATAAACAATATTATTCAGTTGATGAGTTTATTAACGACTCAGATAAGTAGTCATTTCAAGTCAATTGTCTTTGTTTATTTTTAAATTGTGTAATTGGATATATGTTTGAAGTTTGACTATTATCGGTTTAGCGCGCGGGGAGATGCGGGGAAAACTAAGGGTCCCCTAATTTAACATTACGCTTATGGGGAAAAACACGTTTTTTGCGATTTTTGAGAAAACTACTCCACCGATTTCCGAGAAATTTAAATGAGAAATACTATACATACTTTTACGTGTTTTAAGCCATAGTCATTTTTAAGCATTTTTTTAAACCGGTAACCTCCCTTGCTTGTGTTGTTTTTAAGCAATAGCCTGGAATGATGCATATTTTTATGTATTATACGTGTAGGATGAAAGAAATGAATAAAGATTTTGGTTTACATTTGATGTTGTCCCATTGATCATGTTCTATCTCATCTCATTAAGTTGAAGGTCCTCTACATCAAGCCTACAGGACCAAAGTCACTTATTCTAATCTTTAATTATAATTACATTGAAAATCCATTAAGTTAAATTGTTTCTAGAACCGGAAGTGATGTTGAGCCAAGCCCAGAACTGTTTGTCCTCCAGTGACACTTTGTAAGTCAAAGTCAAATATTTTACTGCGCCGCCTTGCCTTCATTGCGACGTCTATCTAATTATCAGTGTATCTTAATACAGAATGATCAATAATGTGTTCAATAGACCGATCCAGTAAAAAAGTCGTTTTTTTTATACTTCTAAGTTTATTATTGTTGCTAGGCAAAAATGAATAAACATGTTTGTTTTTTCTTCACACGGGAAATATAAATTTAATCAATTATTCAGTTACATAGATGTAACTCTTCAGTACAAACCAATAACTTGGTTGACAAAAGTTTAAACAGTAACTTGTTATAGTATAAACGTAAATTCTTCAGTGGTAAATATTTAGCCCTGCACATCTTAAAAAAAACTTGGTATACATATATATATATAGTAAATTTATATATAAAAAATAGTCTGAATACGAACTCTTTAGTTACCTTTTTAAGTGCGGGACACTCATAATAATTGTAAGACTATATCATATACTACTAGAACTTAATTGTATTACATAAAGTTGGATTAAGCTGGAATTACTTATTAGAAACTGCATACACTAACGGAATTAATTAAATGATTGAAAGATAGCTGTTATTGTTGTTGTTGTCATTGTCGTTGTCGTTGTCGTTGTCGTTGTCGTTGTCGTTGTCGTTGTTGTTGTCGTTGTCGTTGTCGTTGTCGTTGTCGTTGTCGTTGTCGTTGTCGTTGTCGTTGTCGTTGTCGTTGTCGTTGTCGTTGTCATTGTCGTTGTCGTTGTCATTGTCGTTGTTGATGATGATTTTGTTGTTGTTGCTGTTTTTTTGCAATATATCAGTGATTGCTGTTTTCGTATAATGATTTTATATATTTAAATAACACCAAATTATTTATTTAAATTGTGAAATTTTGCTCTAATATTAGAACCATGTTAAATTCAATATAAAATATACAGTATTATGTTCTCCCTTGGTCTCGAGTCTTTAATTTTTATTGAAGGTAGTAAAGTTGTTGGCATTGACTGTCGAGTGACAAATACCTATAGAGGAAATTGACTTTTGAGATTCAGAGAGTGAGTGTAAGCATTACATTATAGACTATAAACATCATTTCAGCCATCATATTACCATATAATATTAACTTATCTCTCATAAAATATAGCATGAATTGAGAAATTTATGCCATAACCTTTTCAGTCACCGACTTTTTAAAAAATTATTTTACTGTTAATAAATTAAATAATTAAAATTATTACTAATATAAAATTTTTTTTAAATCATATTTAACATTACATGTCTAACATTTCTAACTATTTATTGTAACTGACTGTAATGTCAAAACAGTTGGGTTAAATTGAGAGGTTGTATGCCTGATTTCGCCCAATAAAAGCCGTTAATTATTATTAAATTTTAATCACGTTTTTGTGCGGCACTCAGAATGACAAAAATAGGCCTCTTTTGTCAACAAAGTTTTCTTACTTTTGCAGATCCTCTACCCCAATCTATAGAATGCTCAAAATAGCTTTAAAATTGTGCAAATTCAAGGGCATTTTCTGGTCTAATTGTTGTATTTTTATCTCAATTTGTTCTTCTTTTTTAGTTTTAGTTTGTTTGTTTGTTTGATTTTTTTTTTTTTTTGAATTATCTCATGTCCACTATTGTATACTGCCACTGAAGAGGCAATAGTATTTTTAAGTCATATAACTTTTTTTTTTTTTTTTTTTTTTTTTTTTTTTTTTTTTTTTTTTTTACAAATAACATCAAGAATTTTCCATTACATAGCAGTTTTAGAATAATTATTATTCAGTATAATTTAGCATAAATTATGTTATTGACAGTATACATGTTGCTGAGAATGCGCTATAGGCTATAGCATTATTATTATTTTTTTATTCATAACATCTAAATTATTTCGTCCTCAAAGCAATAAAATTTGCTACAGAAATAACAATAAAAAAAATCATACAATGTTAAAAGGCCCCTGGCCTCAACAACAAATTTCCTCTCAATTATTAATCATGAGACAGGACTATTATAAATACACATATTTTGTGCCTTAGCCCTTCAGTATTCTCGCAAACTGGGAAGAAAACTTGTAAAGTAGGTAATCCGGCCCGCCCTACAATTTCTATTGTAGACCCGGAATTGTTGACGTCATGAATTCCCAAATTGACCCACTATACAGTTTTTCAACCCCAGTTTATGAGGCTACAGAAGGGTTGAAGGATATAATATGTGTATGAATGATGCTCCCATCTCATGAAATTTGCGTTTTTGATTAAATTGTTTGAGGCCTGGAGTCCTTTAAAGACCGTTTTACTAACACACAGAAAAAGTATACGTAGTAATTATGCTAGCTGAATGCAGTAACATTTATACATAAATAATAATTTATTATATATTGTATAGTGATTATACTACACTGACTACACAGCATGATAGAGTTATAGAGTTAAGATGTTCAGCATGAGAGTTAAGATGTTCAGCATAATTACTTTATGTTAATACAAAATAACAACATGTGTGCTCTACAATATAGAATACAGCAATAATGGTTCAATACAGCATAAATTTCGTAATTTATTTTTTTAAGTATAGAAATCCCTTGTTTATTCGCGCCTCGTCTATGGATGGATATCACATTAACGGTAATCTTAAAGATAAATAATAATTAAAAAAAGAAAAAAGTATACAATAAGCAGGAACTAACAAAACAGTAAAAATATTCAGTATAAGTAATAAAAATTTTAAGTACAAGCATAAAAAAATTGCACATTAAACAAATTCACGTCTTTCTCTCTCTCTCTCTCTCTCTCTCTCTCTCTCTCTCTCTCTCTCTCTCTCTCTCTCTCTCTCTCTCTCTCTCTCTCTCTCTCTCTCTCTCTCTCTCTCTCTCTCTCTGAAGCTATATTTAAAATACTCGACAAATAATGAGAATACATAACTTGGAGAGACTTACGTAATAGCAGTAAACAACCAAATCATTGTTTACATTTGATGTTGAGGAAAGCACGTGTTATGCTGAGTCAGCTTGGCGCAAAGCTAGCACACGGCTTGCTGGCAAAAACAAAAGTCTTTGTCCGTACCTTGCAGAAATATCACGTGACGTCATTGACACATATATGCCTTTGTTATAAGTCTTGTAAGCAGTTAAAGTTACAACCCTCGTCTCTCAAATTTAAACACCCGTATTGTTGCGTCGGAAAAGTATTTATATAAATATGAATTACGCAATGGTGCAGTAAGAATTATGCACTGCATCAAAAAAAAAAAAAAAAAAAAAAAGGCAATTTTTTATTGTTATTATATTTTTAAAGTAATCAAATAATTCTTGTGCAAGATTATATTAAACAAATAACAAAAGGGTCTATTTTTACCTCAATTTCCATAAAAATACAATGAAGACACGCCTGAAACACTAGAAAATAATTAGTCACGAGAAACAAAAATTAAAGGGAGCACCGTTTGAAGATTTGCCATGAACAGTTCGCCAAGCTTTACGTATCCAGTGTTTCGGGAGCTATAGGGATGTTCTCCACGACCTCTGGTGACCCGCCGCTCCCACGTGAGCACCGTTTGTGTAGATGTGCATATTAATAATATCTAGGAGGTCCTGCATCTCTCGCTAAACTTTGCGTATATCCAGTGTCTCGGGAGCTACAGGGATCTGTTCTCCACGACCTCTGTGACACGCCACTTTAGTCAGTTCATTCAGATTTGGAACAGGGGTTGCATAAACTTTGACCTTCACGTGTCCCCATAGGAAAAAGTCAGGAGATGAGATCCCCTGCTCTCTGCAACTTCCCTTCACAATTAGAATAAATTACGTAATTTATGCTGCATTTATGTCATATTACAGCAAAAATTCTGCTAAATTATAACAACAGAAGACAATATGCTGTGCAATGTTATTTTTAACCATATATTTGTAACATATATATTTGTAACATTTATATTATGCAGTATAGCATAATTTTTGCTGTATTGAACGTGCTAAAAATGAGCTATAGCATAATTATTACGTATTTATTTTTATCTTTGTAGTTTCTAAGTTTTAGTTAAATGACGACAGTCTATATACAAAACTCAGTCAACATGTTTCAAATTAGTTATTTGACCATCTAATTGATCATTCTCCCATGGTCATAAATACTATGATATATTTGACTGTCTATATTCCCCATGGTCACGAATACTTTCCTCCTCAATTCAAGTCTATATACGAAATATAAGATTACGCTGCAAACTCTGCAACATGCGCAGTTTTTGGTTCAAGGCGGGCCACTTTTGGTGATATATTTTTACATCAATAATATAACCCTTTGCTAAATATTCAGTTTCAGGAACAAATTTAACATAATAAACGTGATTCAGAGAAGTTAAAATTTATTAAAAATTCTATAACAATTATTTCGTTTGGGCATAGTCTCTTGTTATAGTCAAAAGGGCCCTGAATATTGTATTCCTTTTATGCAAGCCTGTGATTCTTATGTAAGAAACTGGTCCAGAGATATTTACTTGATAACATGTTTTATAGTGTTTCTGATTATCTTGCATATACACGGACAAAAATAACTACGTAATAATTATGCTAACTCATTTTTAGCACACTGTGTTCATACAGCATAATTTATGCTATACTGTATACTAAATATGATTTATAGAATAAATATTATGTTGTACAGCATAATTAATTATGTTGTTCCAATTTAGCTTTAATTATGCTATAATGACGTAAATGCAGCATATTATGTAATCCATTCTTTCCGTGTAATAATGTTAATAAGTATAACTAAACTAAATTATTTTAAATAATTTAATAACAGTAACAACCACATGCTAAACATGGAAAAAAGTCTAAAAAGTTACTACAATAGCTCGTTCTGCAAAGTCAGACTTCCGGCGCAACTTTGGTGTCGATATGTTCCTTTGTTATAACAGCTGATTATGACATCGTTACCTGTTTACTACGTTTATACATATGGTCGATCATTGTTATTTCTTTGTTTAGAACTTTGAACTTGATAAGAATGAAAGAAACTCCACACAAAAAAGTTCCATGCTCTTGATGTGACTCAATTTTTGTCAATTTTGTTACAAGATCAACCAATGAATGTGTCGTATTTTGTTTGTCACTCAATCACTGTTGTTGAGATTCACTTTACTTTACAGAACAAGCTAGTATATTTAGACTTTATTTACTGTTTAAACTTTTTTAACCAAGTTATTGGTCTGTACTGAAGAGTAACATCTATGTATCTGAATAATTTCTTACATTTATATTTTAGGTTGTGTTATTTGACTTGTTCCACTCTGTAAAGACATAGAACGTAATAAAAACTTATATATGGAAAAAAAAATATATATTTATGCCTAGAATCTACGCAAACTATTATAGTGTTTTTTTTTTTTTTTTTTTTTTTTTTTTTTTTTTTTTTTCTTTAGAAGCGTTGATCTATTATAACAAGCTAAGCAGCAATGTCAAAGAAATATCTGGTTCTATGTTCACGAAACATGTTTAGAGTTAAAGTTTTTTTTTTATTAATTATGTATAATTAGCTAAATGGTCTTTGCTTTTTTAATTATCCTTTTGAAAAATTCCCTATGTTTTGACTTTGACTGTTTTCATGTCTGTACAAGTTCTTATACTCAATAAATATTTATTATTATTATTATATACACGCACAATGAATACATGAAATTTTACCCCAAGCTAAAAAGCTTCGTGTAATAAAAAAATGAAATTGTATTAGCTTATGGCCATTCAATGCAATCAGATGGAGATTTCAGTTGACGCAAAACTCTATCTAAATACATGTTATTCCCATATGCCAATAGAATTTCATTTTTTATTGCAATAACCGTACAGTATACTTTATATTTTTGATACAGTAATTTTGGTTTGACTTTAATTTGTATATTATAAGAAATATATATATATATATATATATATATATATATATATATATATATATATATATATATATATATATATATATATATATATATATATATATATATATATATATATATATATATATATATATATATATATATATATATATATATATATATATATATATATAATGATTGTTTGCTTGTTTAAGATAAATACTACGTCACGTGAGGCTGAGGACATTTTTGAATTCACTTATTTTATTTCTGTAGAAAAGTAAGCACTGTATGTATTTAGTGGGTAAAATTGAGCATAAGTAATGACATGCCAGGATAGGAAGTATCAATTTGTGTGTGTGGTATTAAAACATCGTTACATACGTACAGAGAGCTATGGTGCATGCACATACTATTGCGTCAAAAATGTAACCACCCTATCAACAAAAATTATAATAATAACAAAAAAAGTAATATATTAACTCGTTCTAAAAACTACATACAAATATTGAGCCAGCTTCGAAAATGTGCCTTAGTTAAAAAGAGCTGTTTATGACGTCATTACCTGTTTACTACGTTTATACATATGGTCGATCATTGTTATTTCTTCTTTTAGAACTTTGAACTTGATAAAAATGAAAGAAACTCACAAAAAAAAAAAAAAAAAAAAAAAATCCCGTACGAAACATGCTACTAACTTTTATCGGCTCAAAAAACAAGATCATCACCAATGAATGTGTCTTATTTTGTTGGTCAGCCAATCACTGTAAATGAGATTCACTTTACTTTACAGAACAAGCTATTATATAATTGACTGTACTGTGTAGCAGGGGTTAAATTGAGAGGTTGTACGCCTTATTAAGCCCAATAAAAGCCGTTAATTTTTATTCAAATTAAAGAATTTTCAAATTGTTTTTGTTTCATGCACTCTCTTTTACAATCAAACATGCAATAAAGATATATTATTAATGGGAAGTATAAATTTGTGAGAAATATTAAAACATCGTTACGTATAGAGAGACTGCATACACTTCCGAATTGACTTCCGAAAAGAAAGAAGTAAGGAGGCAATTGCAGGGTCATCTCAACAGTATGTACATTCAAGTCAGGAAGAAAGAAATAGAAAATGTGCATGCAGTGTGGGTGTCGGGAAGTGGACGATTGCAGTAGTCAACGAGACGAAACCAACAAAAATCAAAATTACAATAATTCCCAAGACTTCAAGGTTACCTCAAGAAGTTATCAAGATGGTTCGCTTTTCTGACTTTGCATTACTAATGAAAGTTCTCGCAGTTTTATATTTAAGATAACAAAAACACTCATTTGCAATTTCAAAACCATTTTAATTTAATTTTATTCAGGTATATCTCTTCTAAAGAGTGTAGCAATAAAGTGAGTGCCGCTACGAAACAAAATCTTAAGTAGCACGGGAAGCAAAAAAACTTACGTAATTTATGCTAAATTTATGTTATTATAGCATAAATAATGCTAAAAATTAAAAACAACATAATTATACTCTGCACAACGTAATATTTTTACGTAGTATTTCTACGTATATTTTTTTTTGTAGTTATTTTGAAGTATACAATAGATTATCTTGTTATATTGAACAACTTGGGCTGAAAATTATAGCTACTTTTTATTAGTATATTAGTTATATTATTACTTATTTAATTTTATTCGTATGCATGATCAATATCCTTCCAAGTTCCGCTCATGGAAATAATAAATTACGTAATTTATGCTGTATTTATGTCATTATAGCATAATTTACGCTAAATTAGAACACACAAATAAATATGCTGTAAAATGTAATATTTATGCTATATAACATAACTATTATGCATTATAGCATAGTTTTTCTTTAGTAGGAGCTAAACTATGGAATAAATTACCTGACGATGTATGTTGCATGTCTACAATCTCAATGTTTAAAAAATATATTTCTAAAATCCTATGCTAGTAACTAACTCATTGTAGTAATATTTTCTTATTTAAATATAATGTTATAAGTGGACACAAAATAATGTTGATTATAAATGTTTGTTTTTATTATTTCATAAAGTGTCGTCAATCATCACTTATTTCTGGTTCAGTTGATAGGACTCATTGTCCTGACTGCGTCTTTTGTTCAACAATCTATAATTGTTGTTAACTACCCCTAGTTGGGGTTAAATGGCCTGGGGTAAATATGCCATAAGGCCAGTACTTTTTTTTCCCTTTTTCACTCCTTGGAAGAGAGATAGGAAAATTATAATTTTGATAATGATTAATCATTATATAACAGCAAGTATATAAATATATATTTAATATTATTTAACTTATATTCTGGTATTGGTATATAGTATATACAACTATTTCATGTTATATATTCTATAATTTATTACGAGTATTTCATCTGCTGCTAATTTGTTGTTTGAACAATAAAGACTGTTATTAATTTAATTACAAATATTGACTACGCAAACTGTCATGTAATGTTGATCAGTTTTAGTTCGTTAGTTTTTAGTTAAAAGCGGTAGAAGTCAAGGGGGACTTTAGGGGACCTGTCCCTGCAAAAGAATTTTTAATTAACATTGGACTTATGGAACTTCCCCTCTTTTTCCCCTTAAAGTCCCTGCATATAAGAGTCAAAGCCACTTCTACCACGCTGTTGTTAATTCTATAATTTAAAATAATTTATGTGATATTTTTTAATTGCTTTTTTATTTATTTATTTTTATTTTAAATTCTATAAAAGCAAACTTGACGCGGACGTAATGACGTATATTTTGCAAATGAGTCATTTTTTTCAAACAAAATATTTTCAAAACAAATATAAACACGTGATGTTTGTTTGACAACACGTGACGTAAATGTGGTTGGTGCTGATGTTAGCATGACGTCATCATGTTTTGACTAAGTCCATCTCTCATGTTATTTAATCAGTTGTCATTAATCTGGGTCTTGAAGAAGTCACGTGACTGGTTGCAGACCAAACATCCGTCCTAGCTGTCATCATCAGCTGCAATGTGATGCACAAGCAAAATCTACATAATTACTTCTGCTTGCAAGAAATACGCAAGCGCCATCAAAATGCTTGACATATTTTAACTATTATTTACATGACTTTAACTAATATGCTGGCAGCTAACTCATTCACGCGTTTTTTTTTTTTTTTTTGGCAAAAAAAAAAAAAAAAAAAAAAAAAAAAAAAAAAAAAATAAACTTTAACAATTATTCTAGCTTAATCCAGTAATATATGCATAACAATATAATTTATGCTATTTATTGCACTAAAAGAAAAAACAACGTAATTTATTCTGTAATTATTTCATTACAGCATAAATAATGCTAAAATAGAACACCATAAATAATTAACTTTACAACATAGTATTTATGCTCCAAAGAAAATAACCAAAAACTACATTTGCCCTATTCTGAGCAATGTTATTCATTGCTCAAGATGAAGAGCATCGAAAAGCATTCAGAATGACGTCATGCACACACGCCCTATAGGACAAGCATGAGGAGAAGTACACTTGTCATACAGTATTGGCATAAATCAGCACTAGGGTGTATCCGTATGACGTCATATTTAATGCGCTTCGACGCGCGCCATACTGGAGTAATGAATAATCATAGGACAAACTTCGTTTTTGGCTATTTCTTTGCGAATTCAGTTAATTTTTTTGTTATTATTATTTTTCTCACATACTTGAGATACTAATTTAACTCTTCAAACAGTATCAATGCTCTTAATATTTTGTTAAGTATTTGACAACATAAGTTATTTTCCTATTCGGCTAATTTTAAATTAAATTAAATAATGGGTTTTCATTAAAAAAAAAAAGCATAGAAATATACATGTTATTGAGTTTTCCAATAACTGACTTTAACAATAGTTTAATAGTTTAAACTTTTATAGTTGAATTTAACATGAATTCATACACAATAGTTTCAAATATCAACATTTTCAAAATTTTGGGTTTGGTATTAGAATATACAGGATTATGCTATATGACAAATACTAGCTTATACTAAATACTATAGCTAATATTATATATTATTATTATATACAAAAAAACTAAATAAACTATGATGTAATAGATTCGGAGGATGGACTGACTTTTGTTTACTTTATTGTTAATTTATATACAGGAAAACCCAGGAATTAAGAATGGAAAACCAGATACATCCACCTCTACTAATGAGGATTGTTTTCTTCTTCCAAATTATCTACCGTGTGACTCGATCATAACCAACTCTCTCTCTCTCTCTTGCTATGAGTTTTTCTAGAATATTTTTAAATTACAAATAAAAAAATAAACACGTAATAATTATGCAGCCAGCTCGTTTTCAGCACAATATATGCTAGATAGAGTTTTTATAATTTATTTAAGAAAGAAAGAAAGAAAGAAAGAAAGAAAGAAAGAAAGAAAGAAAGAAAGAAAGAAAGAAAGAAAGAAAGAAAGAAAGAAAGAAAGAAAGAAAGAAAGAAAGAAAGAAAGAAAGAAAGAAAGAAAGAAAGAAAGAAAGAAAGAAAGAAAGAAAGAAAGAAAGAAAGAAAGAAAGAAAGAAAGAAAGAAAGAAAGAAAGAAAGAAAGAAAGAAAGAAAGAAAGAAAGAAAGAAAGAAAGAAAGAAAGAAAGAAAGAAAGAAAGAAAGAAAGAAAGAAAGAAAGAAAGAAAGAAAGAAAGAAAGAAAGAAAGAAAGAAAGAAAGAAAGAAAGAAAGAAAGAAAGAAAGAAAGAAAGAAAGAAAGAAAGAAAGAAAGAAAGAAAGAAAGAAAGAAAGAAAGAAAGAAAGAAAGAAAGAAAGAAAGAAAGAAAGAAAGAAAGAAAGAAAGAAAGAAAGAAAGAAAGAAAGAAAGAAAGAAAGAAAGAAAGAAAGAAAGAAAGAAAGAAAGAAAGAAAGAAAGAAAGAAAGAAAGAAAGAAAGAAAGAAAGAAAGAAAGAAAGAAAGAAAGAAAGAAAGAAAGAAAGAAAGAAAGAAAGAAAGAAAGAAAGAAAGAAAGAAAGAAAGAAAGAAAGAAAGAAAGAAAGAAAGAAAGAAAGAAAGAAAGAAAGAAAGAAAGAAAGAAAGAAAGAAAGAAAGAAAGAAATGTATTATTATTTCTTATGCTATACTGTATGATTGATGATCTATGGCACAGACAGCTGAAATATTATGTTATTATGTAGCAAAATTCTAGTCAAGTTATTTATGCTATAATGACATGAATGCATCATAAATTACGTAATTTATACTTTCCGTGCTCCATAATATGAATTTTAATAACTTTATACATTGAGTATTTCTCACACTGAAATAAATAAAAAATAAATAAAAATAAAAAATAAATATTTGGTTTCTTTATTTTCACGCACTGCCGAGGTTCGTGTGACTTCACGCGCGTCGCAACAAAATCTCAAATTCAGCAATTTTGTGCTGAGAAATTTCTAATCAGGAAATGAAGTATTAAACTGAAATAAATTAAACGTTGCGATATATTAGCACTTAATTAACCACATCCGTGTGGTATGATCAGTCATGGCGGTGCGCATGAACTTGTCAAATATCGAAATTTAGTTAGGAATACAGTATGTATTTGGCTATTTGCTTTCATACATAGCGGCGTTTCTCCTCTCTCTCTCTCTCTCTAAGTTTTTATTTTGATAATAAATAATAAATATACGGAGAAAACACTATAGCTAGTACCGACATACGAGCTGATATGGCCGAGTGATGAAGGCAACTGACTCGTAACTCTGTACTCCTCACCGAGCCACTGCTGGGTGCGTAAGTGAAATATGAGAGCACACAACACGTTGCACGATGCATGTTTAAATGCATTCCATGACAACGCACAGCATTCAGGAGGTGCATGATCGATGTGATTGCTCCGACCAGCTTGCCTAGACGTTTCCAACGTTTTTCTAGGTTGTCATGGCAAATGACGAGCTACGTACTTAGGCCGTGGTCGGCCCGTGTGTGCTTTTTCATTGATTGGAAAGGCCTTAGCTGTCGATAAGACAATGTCTTGACTGTGACTAGGGTTGGTGTAGCACGATAACATATGGCAAGCAAAAAAAAAACTATAATATATATATTTTTTAACCAAATAATGCAAGTATACGTATACGATCATGATGTTGTGTATTCAACATAATTTTTTAAATTTCTTTACTCCCATGCATTGTAAGTTTTGGTGTGGCTGCGAGTGATGTAGTCAGTGTACGTTTGGTCGCGTGACTCCCGCAAGATGACCGCGGATATAGAGGCAGAGATATAATGACCAACTGCACGCAGCTGTATAGATGTGCATTGTGACACACAGGAGCTAGGAGCCTGGCTGGATGTTTATTTACACACAAGCTCTAATGTGATGTATACGAACCAAGGTCTTTGTTACGTCAGGGTCAGCTTATCAGTTTGGAGCTCAACATCTTACCTTACTCAATCTCTCGCATAGTAGAGGAATCTTTAAAAAAAAAAAAAAAAAAAAAAAAAAAAAAAACATATAAAAGTTAATGAAACTAACAATGATATAATAATTTATTTTTTATAATAAGGTAGAAGGTGACCAACTTGGACCGGAAATCGTTAAAAGAGGAACTATATATTTACAATAATTCTTGGTACATTCGAAATTTCCAGAAAAAAAGCAAACAATTTTGATATGAAATCGAGTAAATTAAAAAAAAAAAGGTATTTTTTGTCCTGAAAAAAGTTTTAATGATAATTTTGAATTTTAAAGAAGTTTCTAATTTAACTATAATTTGCCACTTAATTTAAATTTTCATATTTTATCTTGTTTTCACATGTTTGGCGTAGCTAAACTTTTAAGTACCATTTCTTCTTTACTTTGTGTTGATCGATATTATATATCGCGACCGTCTAGTTAGTAAGATATCAGATATCAGTCGCCAGGTGACCGACTGTCAGTCAGTCACCTACTACCTTAATTGCTACATAATCAGTGGCATGCAGTGCATCATCACGTCAAACTTAATATTTAATTAATAATTATTTATTTATTATTTATTAAATTATTTATTTATTTATTTATTTGTCAACCAAAACCAGGCTTTCGCCCAATACATTGGCGGTACACTCACTCAGTACAAATAATCAATGAAATACAATTAAAGTAAAAATAACACACGCATGCACTTAAGCATTAAATTAGGATTACAAATTATGTATTAATGACATAATCATCGCTTTTCAACATTCCTATATTACATACAAACTTTTAATTGTAGTACAGGAATCATTGAAAATATCAATGTATTAAGTTATTACATAATGTTGTAGCTCTTATTATAAAAAAATATAATGTATTAATTATCTTATAGTTTTTATAATAAACAATACGGATAAGCTATTTGTAACAAATTGATTTAAGTTTCCTAAAATCGATAGTTGCAATAATAAAAAAATCGCATACTAATATAGTATATTTTCCGTAGTATAATTATATTCTATATTTTTATTTAAAAAAAAAAAAAAAAATTCATATCAATGTTAACTTAAGGCGGGAAATCAGGTACTACGGGATTTGACTAAAAAATTGCAAAGAAAGAAAAATACGAAATTTTGCACAGTAATACATTATAGGATATGGTATATTCAAAAATATAAAAAAATATTAGAGGGTCGCCATGCTAGATTTTAAATTATGATTTTTTGAAGTTTTGGTCCCATAAGAGCCCATGTTAATTTTAATAATGATTTTCTCTCTTATCTGATGGTGACGGGTTCTGAAAATGTTATCATAAGTAGCTGTTACTATTAACTTTCAAATGGCATCATAAAGTTTTATTTTTAGATTTTGAGATAACCCTTAACTAAATTTTCAAATAATTCATATTATTATAATTTTTAATATTAAAATAACGTGTATAGAAAATCATAAAATTTAGCTGTTACATGGGGACTTCTCTCCAGGAGATTTAGTATTATGATATGTATAAATGTTTATGTATGTTATGTTGCTACATTGAGCTAGCATAATTATACAGTGCTTATTTCTGCACAATGTTGTAAGACAGAACGATATCTGCATAGCTAGGTGAAGATCGATCTTGA
Source organism: Ecdyonurus torrentis (assembly GCA_949318235.1). NCBI lineage: Eukaryota > Metazoa > Arthropoda > Insecta > Ephemeroptera > Heptageniidae > Ecdyonurus > Ecdyonurus torrentis. Next base: position 47,981,516 of record OX439131.1, on the reverse strand, counting down.
TGACACAGTTAACACAAATATTTACGTTGGCAAATATATTTGACTTGCATAATATGTAAGTAAGGTACAGGAAACATACGGAGTGCTGTTTCATCATTTCGCTGCGTCAATGTCAAGTATTTGCTGTGTACCATCTTCACAAGTGGAGGAGAGAACATATAGGGTGTTTGCATTCATGTTTAAGTCGACGCCATGTTGGATCACTCAATAATATGAGTTGGTATAGGAAAATGACTCATTTTGCCAGTTTAGAAATACTATATAAGCAATATTTTTGAGAGCATTGATGTTGTTAACAGATTAAATTAGTATCTCAAGTATGTGAGAAAAATAATAATCACAAAAAATTAACTGATTTTACAAAAAAAAAAAAAAAAAAAAAAAAAAAAAGTTTATCCTATTGACTAGTAAAGGAATAACGGTTTTGAGGCCGACTATAAGCGATTTCGGTCACATCCGCTTCCGTTTCTGCTTACTACGCATGCGTATTAATTCGAAACGGAAGCGGATGTGATCGAAATTGCTTATAGTCGGCTTCAAAACAGTTGTTCCTTTATTAGTCAATGCTGAACAATGTTATTCATTACTCCAGTATGGCCTCCACAGTGCATTAAATATGACGTCATGTACATACACTATAGGGTGTTTGCATTCACATAAAAGTCAACGCCAAATGTGAGCACTATATAACATAGGAAGCACGGACAAAATACATTCATGCCACTAGCATTCTTAATATTATTGTACATTATACTTATTAAGTAATATATAATATAATGAATAATGGTAGCACATTTAAAGCACAATTTATTCAATAAACTGCATACTTTATGCTATATTGCATAATAATAACAAACTACTATAACACATTCTTATATACTATATAGGGTGTATCCGCATGACGTCATATTAAATGCACTTGGAAGTCATTGGAGTAATGAATAACATTGCTTAACATAGGACAAACTTCGTTCGTGGTCGTGGCTATTTTCTTTGAGAAATCGGCGATTAATTTTTTTATTATTAATATATTTTTCTCACATAATTGTGATACTAATTTAATTACCTATTAACGCAGCATCAATGCTCTCAAAAATGTTACTTATAGTATTTTTAAACTTGCAAAATGAGTTATTTTCCTATGCGGCCCATATAATATCTTATTGAGTGATCCAACATGGTGTCGACTTTAACGAATGCATACACATGACACTATAGCTTATGCGCTATATAGAAAACATGCAAAAAATTATTTCTATAAAATTATATGTAATATTTTTAATTTAGTTAAAGTCAATTGATTAAGTTTTGCATTTGATAGCGTGAACGTGGTGTCAATAATGTCATTCATCAGTCAGTTATTCAGTTATAAAGAGCACCATCAGCTCAAAAGGTATTTAAATTTTAATTTAGTTGAGAGAGCTCGATGCGCGAGCTCAAGACAATTCTCTAAGTTGAAAGCAGAGGTCAGCACAATGCATCACCACAAATACATTTTCTCTCTTTTAATTTTCTGTCTTATGTATGGAAAGTATTAATATATACTTGCGCTTTGTCGTAATAATGCATAATAATAATACGCTTAATGCATTGTTCAGCATATGGGAAACATCAATTTCCCTCTTTGGTAGCAAATATAAAAGTTTATTTCCACTCTTCAAATTTTCCTCATATTCTTCTACCAAATTATGACCTTAAAATAATTAATACTTAGATTGATCGAGGTTTGAACCGTTTGAAACTTAATTAGTTAACAATTGAAAAAGAAAATGACTGCATTTTTCCTATACTGGCTTGTGTATGCTGGCTCTTAAATATGAGTGCAACTGGTGAAACTGGTCTATAAATTACGTAATTTATGCTGCATTTATGTTATATTAGCACAAATTATGCAGCATTAGAACAAAAGAAATAATTATGCTGTACAACATAATATTCATGCTTTTTATTGTAACATAGTTATTATGCAGTATAGCATAAGTTATGTTGTATTGAACAAATTAAGTTCAATGTAAACTATAACATAATTATATTACGTGCTGTTTTTTTTTTCCGTGCATGGATTAAGTTAAGTTGCAGTGAGCAATTAAATTGAACAATTAAATTAATTAAAAATAAGCTACACCATAATAAAAATATAAAATAAAATATAAAATAAATTAAATAATAAAAATATTTATTTATTATTATTATTTTATAAAATATAAATAAGCTATACCATAATGAGAAAGACTACAAAAATTTAGTTGTCTAAGAGAGTTCATTGTCTTGGATCGATAGAAAAGTGAATTTTTATTTTTAAGGTTAATTCATTAAGTATAGTTTATATTAATTTTTGAAAGTCGTGTAATGACGTCACAGGCTGCAACTTTTTCCTATGCTCCACATGCATAAAAGATGTCATTTTTCAATACTAAAAAAACAATCAAAAATTACTTTCAATTAAAAAAAAAAAAAAAAGAATCACGTATCTATCGATTCAGGACAATGTTCTCTCTTACAATATGAAATGAAATTACCCACTAAATTTTTTCGCAGTCTTCTTCACTATTTGTTATTTTTGTTCGTTTGTTAATAATAATTTGATACAATAATAAAATATATTAATTGTTTTTCACTGTCATAAAATAACACTCTTTCACTTCAAGACAAAATTTAATTTGAATATTTTTATGTTTTGCATGCATTGAAATCCCCTGCAGCTACAGCGATCTAGTGTCTCTGTAACACAAATATTTTCAAATACTGACGAATATTATCGGGTGGTTGCATTGCATTCATATACAATTTGACGCCATTTGTGGGCACTAAGTAAACAACAAATGGAGCAGTATGGAAAAAAAAACATATTTTTCCAATTTAAAAATACTTCGCAATGATTTTGAGAGCATAGTTATGCTCTTACTTTTAACAGGCTGAAAAATGCGAGAAAAGTAATAAAAAAAGGAAGTCTTTTTCCAAAAAAATATATCAAGAGAGAGAGAGAGACGTTCTATGCTTTAGTATGGCGTCGAAGTGCATTCAGAATGACGTCATGCGCATACAAAATCACAGAGCTAAAACACGTAAAACATCAATTTAAGAAATTATTCAGTTACATAGATGTAATTCTTCAGTACAGTACAAACCAATAACTTGGTTGAAAAAATTTTAAACAGTAACTCGAATCGTTAGTATATAAACGTGATTTATTAAGCGGTAAATAGTTAGCTCTTTAGATCGTAAAAAACTTTGTATCCAACAAATTTATTATATAAAAAAATCTAACTATGAACACTTTAGTTTTTTTTCTTCCGTGCATATAACATCTTTAAATATTGGAAAACTGAAATTAACAAGAGGAAAGTATATATTACGTAATTTATGCTGAATTTATGTCATTGATATAGCATAAATGTTGCTAATTTATAACAGCATAATTAATTATGCTGTGTAACAATAAAATATATGTTATGTAGCATAGTTATTATGTTGCATATTATGTAGTTATAGTTATGTTATATATGTATAGTTCAGAATAAATGCTGCTGAAAATAAGCTACCTAAATATTTACGTACAATAATATAGTTTTTTTATAAATTTGAATATTAGAAAATGAAACTTTTATTTTCCTTCTTCCCTTCTTCAGTGAAGAACTTTTTCGCACACACTCTTTTGCCATACCTTGGACTTGCTTGTACCATATTTACATTTATTGTTCCCCAATAGGTAAAAATGTAAATGTAAGAAATATTTCTAATTTTTGACCCACAATACTGAATACACGTCTCCAGCTGTCTAGTACTTTTCAGCGGGAATCCAGATCGGATTAAACTATCTACTATAACATTAAGCTAGTGTACTTATTTACTTTAAACATTTGTGATCTGTTGTGTGTTCTTTCAGTGTATGTTAGTCACGTTATTGTGCGTGGCGTGACCTCAACCTTTATACCCATGATGTCATAGTGCCCCGCGTATTGTGCGTGTGTAATCAATCTCACCTAGCTGATCGAGGCAGGTAGTGCGGAGGAGGACTGACTGTAACGTAAGTAAGAATTATGTAAGTCCATGTCATGTCAGTCTAGACTGTTCATTTATCTTTGTCGTCTAGCTGTGCTATGAACCAAGTTTTATCTAGTACAAGTGGTCCCATTGTGGTACAGGCTTATAGCATGAGTGAGTGGGTGAGTGAACGAACGAACGAACGAACGAACGAACGAACGAACGAACGAACGAACGAACGAACGAACGAACGAACGAACGAACGAACGAACGAACGAACGAACGAACGAACGAACGAACGAACGAACGAACGAACGAACGAACGAACGAACGAACGAACGAACGAACGAACGAACGAACGAACGAACGAACGAACGAACGAACGAACGAACGAACGAACGAACGAACGAACGAACGAACGAACGAACGAACGAACGAACGAACGAACGAACGAACGAACGAACGAACGAACGAACGAACGAACGAACGAACGAACGAACGAACGAACGAACGAACGAACGAACGAACGAACGAACGAACGAACGAACGAACGAACGAACGAACGAACGAACGAACGAACGAACGAACGAACGAACGAACGAACGAACGAACGAACGAATATCCCCTGTTGATGACATTAAAAAGATAACTTACAAGAATTTAGTTTCAATTTGTTTTAAATTACCAACAAGTCTTAATAGAGTGAAAAATTAAAGGAAAAAAGCTCTCCAAATATCATGTACATACAAATCTATTATGCAGACAAAATAGCAAAATTATATAAACTTGACAAATTATAAAAAAATGCCCTCGCTACATATTGAACGTTTTGTATCATATTACAGTGGTAGCAAGCAAGGCTACATAACCCAAACTTTTTGCTTCAAATATATTGTATTAACAAAAAACGCACATCCATCTCGTTGATATTTTGCTCTGTTTCTGTATCAAATGCAGCCAGGCGTCCTTGTCGAGGCAAATGACTTACTTTGTACGACTTTCCTCTCACATATTATTGTGACGTCCACGTAATCTCTCCTCGAGGTCCAGATAATCGTCATCTTATTGTCCGCTCTTACATCACCTTGGCATGAGGTACAGCAAGCAGGTCTCCCGTCGTGAAACATTCAGCATGGGCTCGCAGTGACCTAAACTGAAAATATCGTAGGCGACAAAAAAATCTTCTCAAATTTGCAACTTTGTAAGCAAAAAATATTTATCGAGTACTACATTTATCATCGAGAGCTGTTGTTAAAGCAGGCCTTGGGTTGTCACGTTGTTATTGTTTGCAAATAAGGCCGATTTTTTTTTTTAAATTATGGTCCACAATATATATATATATATATATATATATATATATATATATATATATATATATATATATATATATATATATATATATATATATATACAGTATATATATGGCTTATAGATATAATTTTTACTAGATATTCAAATATAAATATGGTCTCTACTCTCTACTCTCTCTCTCTCTCTCTCTCTCTCTCTCTCACACACACACACACACACACACACACACACACACACACACACACACACACACACACACACACACACACACACACACACACACACACACACACACACACACACACACACACACACACTGCCTGTCTTTCTGTTTGTCTGTCTGATATTGTTATGACATACATCATCGTAGGGTATAATTCAAAGGTGGTATAATGTTAAATATAAATTTTCTTTTGAAGAAATGTATACTTGATATTTGACAAATAAATATAAATTAGCCACAACCACAATGATATATTATGTTACTACAGTTGTTGTTCTGCAAAATAAAGTTACAATAAATAAGTCTGAATTTACAGAATTAATTGAGGTGCATGATATGACGTATTGATTGACTAAAAGTTGTTAAGTTAAGACAGAAAAAATGAACACAAGATAAGAAAACAATAAAACGATAGGAAAAGATACATTCATAAAAAAATTTATATTATATAAATGTAAAATATATATATTTATATAAAATGCAAAGTTTAAAAAATTTGAAACTTTGACTCCTCCCTGACCATCTAAAGGGTTGACCTCACTCAATCCTATAAAAATCGAAATGTCCTAAAAACAGTTCAATTTTTTTTTTTATATTTTGAACCATAAAAAAAGCATATTCTACAAGTTAGCCAAACACAGCTAAGTTTCTTGTACTAGCGTTGCACCTAAATAGAGGGGATCTTTCGTTCCGTGCTTAAAATATTCAAGTGTCCATTGAATAAGAAATAGGCAGGGATATATAAAGATAAACATTAAAGTTATATAGGATGTGAATTTTGAGTTTCAAAGATCTAGGCACCTTCTTCAACTATCACATTTAATTAGATATTTTAAATTGTTAGCTCTAATCGTCAATTAAAGTTAAGTAATTAAGTAACGTTACGATCACCAGGTGGCACCAGCACACGGTACACCTTACAAGATACTACGTACAAGATAGGGACACCAATTGGTCCCATGTTAAGTTTAGTGGCATTGTGATTGGTTAATTTGGATCACGTGACCTTTAACTAAGGCGCTGATTGGCTTACACTATATTTTTGAATTTCGCGGTGACCCAAATTGTCCGAGAGTATCCTTATCTTGTATCTAGTATGTTGAACCTTGCAAAATACTACGAACCTTGGCAATTAAGGTAATATTATAACTTAGAGTTTTTACTATAGAATTAGTATAAGTAAATAATATGTTATTTAGTATACAACCATGGCACGCTAGGTAACTCCAGTAGCTACTACTGCGACCACACCGTGTCATTATCTATCAGCAACAATCAAAACAAATAAACAACAATAAAACACTCTATTATATTATTATTGGACTTTTATATAATTTTCTAAATAAAAATAAATATTTAGATTTGACCAGCTCTTTTTATAGTTTCTGTGTTATATTATACATATATGTACATATATGGAGAAAATTACTGCACCGATATAGAAAAATTATCCTAAAAAAGATCCTATGCACAGAAAGAATAAATTACGTAATTTATGCTCTGTATGCATGTCATATAGCATAAATAATGCTAAATTTTATATATATATATATATATATATATATATATATATATATATATATATATATATATATATATATATATATATATATATATATATATATATATATATATATATATATATATATATATAATAAAATACGTTCGTTTTTTTTTTTTTTTTTACTTTTTTTCTTTGGAAAGGTTCATTAGTAAATAATTATTTGACAGTAGTTGACTTGTTAGTTCTCCTGGCTGCTCTCTCTCTCTCTCTCTCTCTCTCTCTCTCTCTCTCTCTCTCTCTCTCTCTCTCTCTCTCTCTCTCTCTCTCTCTCTCTCTCTCTCTCTCTCTCTCTCTCTCTCTCTCTCTCTCTCTCTCTCTCTCTCTCTCTCTCTCTCTCTCTCTCTCTCTCTCTCTCTCTCTCTCTCACTCTCTCTCTCAAACTGTGAGAGGCGACCTTCACACAGAAAGTAACAACGACTCGAGAGCAGATGTCCAATATACCACATAATAACATACAAACTGGTTTGCTGTGAGGTCAAATCTAAGTTTTTTGTATCAGTCAATATAATCACAGTTGCTGCACTTATATGTATATCAGAACTGCAACATTGCTAACTGTGTCACAGCGACAGAATACATTTATATGATCGGAATATTGCTATTGATTTACATATGTCTTAAGTAGTGTAACAACTTGGTGAAAGTTAAATTGAAGGATCATCTTATACTTCTTTTTTATTAATTTGTTATGTTACGATAAAAATAATAAATAACTAATTTTTTATATATTTTATATATTATTACTTTTTAATTTGATAATCTTATTATGTATATATATATATATATATATATATATATATATATAATATATATATATAATATAAATTCATATTGTCTTACCTTCTATAAGACACTGGGCTTTCCCTCGCTGCTTGATTTAACGAGAAAATAACATACAGCACCATAATTGTCATTTATATGGACTAATAAAAATGCTCAATTCACAGTTTTTTTTAAAGTATATATTATACATCATATACTATTTCTGCCACTCTTCTTCTGCTTACTGACTCTTGCTCATGAGGCTTGACGACCGCAACGGGGTGTGTGGCTCGTCCTCGTCAAGTGGTTATGTATATAAGTGTATGTGAAGATATATATATACAAAGTGTGTTTTCAACAATATTCTTATGTTAAAAAATAAAACAGCACTATATAATTTTTTATACTTTATTAAAGAAAATATTTTACAAATTGATGATAACATAAAAATGAAGAAATATTGATTGATTAGACATATATATTGCACATTATCTCGTAAGAATCTAATTATACACTTTTAATTGAGGAGTTTTACTTGAATTAAATAATCATAATAATAATAATAATGAAGATGAGTTTCAAACCACAAATGTTCATGATTGGTTTCTTAAGATCTACCTCACATCGCGTACAGTTTACATTAGATGAATGATTAAGCACAGCCTAATGGCCTCTTCACATGCTGCAATGTTTTTGTTGTGCAATCAAGTCCGGAAGGCGCGATTGTTTTAAATACTTCATATCGATGAGAAAGTAACTTATTTTCTCTATCACAAATATTAAGTATATATATATATATATATATATATATATATATATATATATATATATATATATATAACTAATTTAAAGCCCTTGTCAACTTACTTTTTTATCATTTAGAATACTAGATTGATAATTACATTAATTACCATACCTTATTATCCATGAATTAGACACCAATACGTTGATTTTGTATTTATTTTCATTTATTTTAGCGGTTATTTCAAGCATCTGACGTCACAATGTACCGATGGGGTCGTGATAGGGGTAAAGAACTCGAGGGAGGGGCTTAAATTTATCACGTGACCAGAGCGGTGACTGTGATTGGCAGCGGTACATTATGATGTCAAACACGTGAAATAACAGTCAAAATGAAAATAAATACAAAATCAACGTGTTGGTGTCTAATTCATGGATATTAAGGTATGATAATTATCAATCTAGTATTCTAAATAATAAAAAAGTAAGTTGACAAGGGTTTCAAGTGAAAATAAATTTAAAATAAATTAAAATTTAAGTAAATAAATGTACTAAATGTAATTACAAATTATCAATTTGCTGTTAAGAAATATTTAAATTACATAGCTAAATTTCTTGCACATTAAAAGCATTGCACCGTGTGACACGGGACTAATTTGGCTATACACTAAAACTATAATTATATAAATATACAAATATATTATCACATTATAAGAAAGCTTACAAAATACAAATAATATTTAGATCTTACAAAACTAATTAAGAGATTCAAAAATAATATAAAATCACCTTGGATAAGAAAGCAAAATACACTTACGATAATTAAGTAAAACAATAAATTAAATATTTTACTGTGTAGCATTAGATACACTGAGAGGACAGTTATGTAGTGACAATGTTGTTACTTTGAGTCATGTATATTTTACTGTGTTACCTTATGGAGTTATTAAGAATGTGTTGTTTTGCAATATAAGAAAATACAATAAAATTTAATATGCATACAGAATGAAAAATTACGTAATTTATGCTGCGTTTATGTCATTACAGCATAAATAATGCTTAATTAGAACATAGCAAATTATTATGCTGTACTGCATAATATTTATGCTATATAAATAGTTATTTTTTGCATAATAGCATAAATTATGCCATATTGAACAAATTGCACTGAAAATGCGCTAGCATAATTATTACGTGTTTTTTTATCCGTGCAGGTGAAATGATAACTACAGGTGAAGTTGCTATCCAGGTAGTACAAAGGTAAATTTTATAAAAACGCTAACTACAGGTGAAGTAGCTATTTAGGTAGTACAAAGGTAAATTTTATAAAAAGGATAATTACAGGTGAAGTAGCTAGCCAGGTAGTAAAAAGGTAAATTTTATAAAAATGATAACTAAAGGTGAAGTATATATCCAGGTGACGCCACTAAACACAAGTAAACAATATATTGACACTAGACACGCGTTCTCACAGTGTAGGATGCTATTAAATAGCTGGATCATTAATAATAACATATTAAACATGAAGAAATCAGAAAACATAATATTTTTGTGCGGCAAAGGTCGGTGCATCCATATAAGGCGCACAGTTTGTTTCCTCTTATTTTATATAAATCAACAAATAATAATTATAGATGAATGAAATATATTTTGAAGTAAAGTGATCTTCTTCTTCTTCACGATAGGAAGTCCTTGTCGGCAGCTATAGCGATGTATAGCCGCGAGCGACGGCGAGTCACGGCGCTGATTTGTGTTCAAGTCAAGGTGGTGTGCGTGTGTGAGTGCGTGTGTCTATAAACTATAGACATAGTATAGGGTGTATGCATTCATGTTATAGTCAACGCCATGTTGGATCACTCAACATGAGCTGTATAGGAAAATGGCTCATTTTGCCAGTTTAAAAATTCTACGTAATATTTTTAAGAGCATTGTTGCTGTTAATAGGTTGAATTAAGAGGTATGTGAGAAAAATAATATTATAAAAAAATTAACTGGTTTCCCAAAGAAAATAGCTAAAAAAAAAAAAGCATCCAAGTGCAAAAAAAAAAAAAAAAAAAAATTAAATTAAATATGACGTCATGCGCATACACTCTATAGGAAAAATGACACATTTCGCCAGTTTAAAAATACTTAGCAATATTTCTGAGAGCTGGTTAAATTATATTTTTTAAGTGTGAGAAAAATAATAACAAAAAAAGAAGAAAAAAACAACAACATATTTCTCAAAGAAAATAGCAAAAACAAAGTTTGTCCTATGCTGAACAATGTTATTTATTGCTCCAGTATGACGACGAAGCGCATAAAATATGACGTCATGTGCATACACCCTATATCATGAGAATGAATATCGAATTCACATCAGCATAATCATATATGAAAATAAGTTGAGTGTATTTACAGCCAATATACACACGCAGGTGAAAATAATCATAATTTCGGGAAAAAAAAAAATTAATATAACAGTAATTCTATATTGAATTTTAAGTATATTACACGGAAAGAATAAATTACGCAATTTATGCTACATTGAAGCATAAATAATGCTACACTAGAGTTAATATAAAGTATAGCATAGATTATTTAAGCTATATTGAACAAATATTGATGAAATTGAGCTAGCATAATAAATACGTAATTATTATGCTAGCTCATTTTTAGCATAATTCTTTCAAAACAGCATAATAATTTTGTTGCACATCAGTAAATATTTATGTTGTTCTATTTTAGCAATATTTATGCTATAATGACAAATGCAGCATAAATTACGTAATTTATTCTTTCCTTACTTTACTATATAAACGTAGTTGAACGTAATCAACTAAAAGTCAATCATTTCAATAATACGTTGAAGTTGGAAGCGTCGTAAATGTTTTACCACAGCAAAACATGAACCTATAATCTGACCAACGAACTAAAGTGCAGGTACAAAAATGTAGTTTTAACATGCAGCCACGGTGGTAAAACCAAGAGAGGCAACACATTTTCCTCTTTTTTTCTTGGTTTGCAAAATTTAGTCTTGAATTTAGTCTTGAATTTTCGTATTTTTCTAATTTTATAACTTCTTTAATTTTTCTGCCTTGATTGCTAGTGACACTGCGCAAAACTATACTTTTTGAATGTGACAGCTAGCTATCAAAGTTAACTTTTTGTTAAAAACCATGGCTTGCAAGCTACCTGCTTAGGCGAGATGATATACACCTAATTATAATGAATGTAATACATTATATTTTGTCTAGCCTCCTCTAGTCTATACCAATGTTAGGGTATTGTCAATCAAAATGACAGCAGTTTCAGTTCCTTGGTCAGAATACAGCATAGCACGATGCAGTGTACAAATTATGATTGGTTTATAAAAATGCACCTTGCTCACTCCCATCACTTGCACACTCACTCAACCCCTAATTAAGTTGCCTATACACCAATGAAACTGTAGGTAATATAAGGTAGCGACTGCGCATTTCGTACGTTTTCTTTATTCTTAATTTCCGGTATTTTTCACGTTTTGATGGTAGCAAAATACTATCGTTTTTATTATTATTATTATTATTTATTTATTTATTTTTCTTAAGTTGAACGTTTACCGGAAATAGATCTTGGCGATCAGGCAAATTTGGAAAAGACGAACGAAATGCACAGTGGGTAACTTACATTATCTTCAGTTTCAATGGTACACACATCTACACAACACGTAGAATAGTAAATAGAAGAATGAGAAAAAAAAATATTAAGGGATAATTTTATTTCTTGTATTCCAAAAGAGGACAATGCGTCCTGAATCGATACATATGCAAAAATGCAATATTTGAGTTCATTTTAAAGTAGTTTTTTAAAATAAAAAATAATGTCACAGCCAGTAACTTATGCGTGTGGGCATATAGAAAAAAGTTACTTTCCATTACGTCATTTTGCCAGTTTCAAAAATTAATTAAAAATACTAAATAAACTGAAAAATTAGAAATTCACATATAAATCGATTCAAGACAAAGTACTCATTAAGAATATGAAATAAAATTATTCTCTAAAATTGTTAAGTCTTCTTCATTAACTATAATGTACAGCAAAGTTAGAATAAACTCTCCACCGTAGTTACTATACAACATAGCAAGCTACGATATGAACAAAACAGTATCATGTTGTGATGAACATGATTACAATAAATTACGTAATTTATGCTGCATTTATGTCATCATATAGAATAAATATTGATATTTTTTTTCGAATTACATAAATACTGTCTAATATTAATATAATTTGTATTTACATAAATAAAGCTACTTTACGAAGCATAATATTAGTTGTACAGCATAATTATTTATGTTTTTTTTAATTTAGCATCGTTTATTAATAATACTAAAGTAGAATAGCATAATTAATTGACATAAATGAAACAGAAACTAAGTAATTTATGCTTTCTATGTATATTTTGCAACTAATTTTTACTGCATTATCCGTGAATTTTTTTTTTTTTTTTTTCGTTACACCTTATATTATAATGATATTAATTGAGTTCTCTTTCACTGTGACATTGTGACACTGTGACACTCTGTGACAATGTGTGACACTATGTGACACTGTGACACAACTTCCTGGCATGGTCTAGGTTCACGCCGCCGATGCCGATGCAGTCGTCAGTTTCTCAGCTCCCGTGTGCTCCAGGTACTGCTTATAACGTCGCTGATATCCACCATCAGGGTCAAAGTGCCGAGTGAGGAGGGACCACTCGTGAGGGTACTCTCTCTTGAGTACCTGTACTGCACGTATGAAGTTGTGTCGCATGTGTTCGCTACACTTGGCGCACTCCGTCAGTAGAGCATCAGGCAGCGCTCCTGGAGAACACAATTACAGCAATTAGTCATCTAAGTCATTAAGGCATCTATACAACTTCAAGTCAATACTAGCATCATGAAACAACATGTGCTATGTGCTTTTAAATTACCAAACACTAAACACATAACTAAAAAATAATAATAATAATAAAAACTAAGTTCTTCAATAAAAGGTATTTATACAGCATATATCATTAAAACGACTTCAAATATATGCTTTGAAACAAAACTCTCGACTTTTGCATTGTAAAATATTTATTGAAGTATATTTGTGTTATGATAAATCTGTATGAAAGTCAATATTTTGGTAATACGGTGGACTACACTGAAAAAAGTAACTAAAAATTCTCTATTTGATATTTTTTATAATAAATTTGTTAGATTTATACAAAGATTTTTAAGATGTGAAGAGCTAACTGTTTTCCACTGAAGAAATAACGTTTATACTAACAAGTTACTGTTTAAACGTTTTTTCAACTTAAGTTATTGGTTTGTACTGAAGAGTTACATCTGTGTAACTGAACAATTCGTACAATGTAAGTTCTCCGTGTACGATATAGATATAAAATAGACTTTATAATATTATAGTATCACGTTGAGACAGTGTTTAATAATTATGATTATTTTTTAATAACAGTCTGCATAATAGCTTTCGTTAGCAAAATAGTCAAATTTTGATATCAACAATAAATAACAACAAATATAGGAAGATCTCAAACAAAAACAAACAAAACACGCCCGTGAATTATGATACAAAAACATACATAACGAGCGACGTCCAGTAACTTCCTTGTTTTTATCCAATTTCAGCATCCAAAGTGGACTCGATCTGAGTATAGATATAATATCGATGTTGTGGCGAACAATATGTGTTTCTCGTTTTTAATCATGTGAAGCAAAATGTGTATCTAGGTTTTTGTTACGAGAAGCAAAATATGTAACCCGTTTATTTTATTATTATTATTTTGTTCACGGAACCAAAATGTTTTATTAGTCGTTTTGCAAACGTAATGTACTCTCGTAATAGTACGTAATAGTACGAACGTAATATTAAGAATAGTACGTAATAGTACAAATAGTACATAAGTAATAGTACAGATAGTACGTAATAGTACGAACGTAATTGCGCTCAACGTATCTGCACACTAAAATAGCATTTAAAAGCTTGTACACAGTTTTGCAATGCTTTAAGTATTGTGGAATCATCGGTTATGACGTCACTAAACGTTGACAATCTAACGATAAAAATGTACGTAAATGACGTCACAAGCGTTAGAATAAAATGGAATAAACGTTAAACTTGGCCGTTACAAATCTACGATTTTTCTATTTAATCCCAACGCTTGTGACGTCACTAACGTTTTTATTGTTGAAATATCAACGTTTAGTGACGTCATATACGTTGATTCCACAATACTTAAAGCATTGTAAAACTGTGTACAAGCTTTTCAACGCTTATTTTTTAGTGTAATATTGACAACAACAACAACAACAACAAAAAGACATACTTACATATACATTTTGCTTTCAGTGACAAAAAGCAAGACACATATTTCCCGCTGTAACATCGATATGTATATAAAATATTGATTAAATCAAAGCAAGGGCTTATTGGAGTTGAATTACTGACTTCGCTCACGACTTGATTTGTTACATCGCACGAGAGGCCTTGTCATATACCGCATGGTACAGCACGTATTAGATATAGAGAAGATTTGAGAAACCAATTACAAAACCAATAAGTTATTGTCTTTCGTTATCAAGCACGATAATATAAATCAAACCCTCGTTATTATGATTTTATAAATTATTCAGATATATAATCAACAATTTTCAAGGAACAAACTTTTTTTTTTTTTTTTTTTTTTTTTTTTTACTCTCAAAAAATATTGTATTGCTACTTTTAAATGCAAAATGTAGAAGACAAATGGTCAGTTAAGTACGATGAGTGTTGGGTCAATGCTTTGGTCACTAAGACTCCACTATTGGGTCATGTCATGACCTCCAGAGCGTGACCTATCCCTCTTGATAAGTTACTCAAATATATTGTTTGGTCAAACCATGAAGGCATCTTAGGTATCTTAAAGCAGACAGGTTACTACACACCAAAAATGAAATAAATACAAAAGACAAAAATATCTGAGACAGCAATCTGGTAGTCTGTTAAGTTTGTTAACTCCATTTGTTTAGCCCCACGAGAGAGCGTAAAAATACTGTAAAGTATGCAATTTGAGTGAATACTCATGTTTATGACGTCAGAAACATGCAAAAAATTGTAAAAAATGTTGTGCGGGTTGCATAAATCGAAATTTTCTGATCACTGCTACGGAGCTACAGTTTGGTTTTGAGACAAACTAAAGTTATTTATGTAAGTCCCATCAAGTGTTTTGTGATATAAATGCTTTTCTTTTCTTCTGGTCAATTCCTTTAAGATTCCTCCGGAGCTCCCATAAGCGCAATGTTAAATTCTATAAACTTTTTACCATATAGAGCGCCGCTTCTGTATAAGTTCCTGCTTACTTTAAGCCCTGATATGTCCATAAATTAAAGTTAGAAGAAGAAAATAAAATGCGGAAGCTAGATACATGACATCTAATGAGCAAATCAAGTGTCAATAAAAACTACCGTACATAAGATGTTCTTGAACTATACGTATTTCTACATGACCTGTAAAGTTATGAATATCTATGTACATTCTACGAGAACATTGAAACTCAATATAATATATTGAGCCTCGATATCAATAGCATGTAAGAATGCAGGAAAACGTGGTGATTATCATAGCAACATTAGCATGTGACTTTATTATCGACTATTATTATTCACTTTTATTATCATCTTATACAGCAATAGAAATAGTTCAGCTTATTAATGTAAATTATATATATGTGGAGTTGATTGACTTAATATTGAGAGAACAAACGAGTTTGACTACTGTGTGTATACATGATGTGTGTGAGCAGCAGTTGAGCGCTATACAGTAGAGTTGACAATTGCTGTTTTTAATTAGTTTTATCATTATTTATAATGAAGTTTAACTGCATATCCATCACAGACCTTCAAAGAAAATACCTTAAAGCTCGTTGTGTAAACTACACACAAATATTGAGCCAGCTTCGAAAATGTTCCTTTGTTAAAAACAGCTGGATATGACGTCGTTACCTGTTTGCTACGTTTATTTATACATATGTTCTATCATTGTTATTTCTTCTTTTAGAACTTTGAACTTGATAAAAATGGAAGAAACTTCCCAAAAAAAAAGTTCCAGTCTTAATATGCGACTCACTTTTATCAGCTCAAAAAACAAGATCAACAAGATTTTGTTGGTCAGCCAATCACTGTTATTGAGATTCACTTTACTTTACAGAACGAATTCATATTCATTTTAATTAAAGTTTTGAAGATTTATAATTTGCTACACTAAGAGCGCCTACTGATATACAAATGGTTCAATTTGTTCGCATGCAGTCAGCACATATATTTAAATTTCTTCGTCCTCGGCGCAACATTTTTTTTTTTTTTTTTTTTTTTCGTGAAGTACTAGAATTAGAAATATAGGACAATTTATTTAAATTTTACAAATCCAAACATATTGTTGCAGTTTATTTGCAATTAGTTTGAAGGTCTTACACTCGAGAAGTGAAATCACACGTGTACTTGCGAGACTGCGATGTACAAGAAATT